>OU898276.1:167264887-167729887 GCA_918026665.1 Diabrotica balteata | reverse complement strand
AAAAGAAAGGGACCTAAAAAAATGGAGGGAAATAACCTAGTTTGTAGAACCCTGGAGCCTACAAGGACTGTGGCGCTGTTATATATATATATATATATATATATATATATATATATATATATACGGTCGTACTCCTTTTCTCGATATATATATATATATATATACATATATATATATATATATATATATATATATATATATATATATATATATATATGTATGTATATGGTAAGTATAATTGCTCTTCTTTTATATTTAAATAATTTATCTCCACGTTCCATTAACATGCATGCATTTTGTTTTTTAGTTGATTTTTAGTTCTCGCAACCCATCTTTGGCTTCAGTTTGTCAGAAAAGAGTAAACTATTAATATTTCTATTTGTTTCAGCTAGAAGAATTTCTCCACAATAAACGTTACACGACAAGAACAAGCAGCGCTGGGACGCTTATAATTCCGGAAGAGAGTTTCAAAGAAATCGGAGACGATGTCCAGAAACGCCGCCGTAGAAGACGCCGTGATGCAAATACTATTTCGTCGTTGTTAGAGGCGGTCGTCGAGAACAAAGAGAAAAGACGTCTTGAAGGTAAGTTTAATTTATTTTTCCGTATTCTGGAAATATAAAATATTTAATTACTATCCCAATGTTATTTCCAGCTGTCCCACTAGCAACAACGTCGTCTTATCCAGTGTTGGTCAACAAAAACGATGCCGAGATTTCGGTTGATTCTGGACCACGTACTTTCCAAACTAAAGGGAATAAAAGACATACCAGACAAACCAGCGATCCCACGGCATTGCTCACTAAATGCGCTAGTTTCAATCGATCACAAGCGTTCAAAGGAGCACAATCGACTGAGAAAAAGAGGTAAGTTGTTTCTTTGTCTTGACCGAGTTTCTGTTTTTTGTATTGATGTTTAGTCCGGGAGATGGTGATCAAATATAAAAAAAAAATGTATCTATCGGTATATGCACAAATTGCAGAAAAAGCTATACAAGTAAAATTAGAAAATATAAAAAACAACAAAATAAGCCATTGTTGGATATCACAAATTTAAAAGGGGGGTAATACAACAAAATATCGAGAAGTTAACTCTAATTGTTACAATATAAAGAAATAAGTATTAATATCAAAACATTTCAATTAGAAGGGCGCTAATGTGCAACATTGTTACACCGTAATAGCGGCTTCCCACGGTCGGCGATATTGCGGACGTAAGCGGACCAGCCCGTACCAAGCACCGTGGAAAAGGTGTCGTCCGTGGTAGCACAGGCACGTCTGTGCTGGTCCGTCCTATCCATCTAGAGCCGGTAACATCAAAGGTGCGGTACATGCTCGTGCGACGCGATCCTAGCGCGTCTGTCTTTTAACAGACGACAAGCGCAAGTCAGAAGTTTTTCAATCACTGACACGAGTAGTTGTTTGTAGTGTTGTCAAAGTTGTTTTGCAGTTTTTTTGCTAAAAAATGGAATGAAAAAGTTATTTTTGATTTTTTAAAGTTGTATCAAAATGAACCAAGTTTATCGAATTCCACGGCGCCAGAGCATAAGAACCGGAACGATGCATACGATATATGGAACCGAATAAAGTCAATTGAAGAATAGTACTATTTCGATTAAAGAATTAAAAAAGAAGAGAGATAATTTAATGTCGACATACAGAAGGCAATGATGTTTACAAGCCTGAGTGGCCTTTTTATGATATAATCAAACATTTCTGTCACGGACCTACACAGACTGTCACGGACCGTAGGAAGAGCTCTGTCTGCGGTGCGTTGTCGTCCGTGCTGATCGGCTATCCGCGATGATCTGTTGAACCGCCGATCGTGGGAAGCCACTTTAAGAAGGAGGGGAAACGCAATGCATCGTTTGCATCGAGTTAGGTAACGATTCTAACTCCGCTTTCAGCAAACTCCGCTAGAGGCCCAAGTGCTGCAAAGGATTATACAGATACAATAGTATCTTAAACTCTTATTTATTATTTCATTTTATGCATTTTATTCATGTTTTTAGCGTTATTAGACATTAATTCATTGGTTGATTAATGCCGAATATGTTTTATGCCATAAATAAATTATTTCATCATTGTACATATCGACGTGTGGTCAAAAGTGTATTATTTCTTTACCGAAGATGGAGATGTGAAATCAAATTTAAATTTGCTATTACTCTAGTTTGGTCCAGCTTATTTTGTAGCGTAAATATTTTGCCACATTATTAATTACTTAATTGATATCAAAAAATTTTTTAGTTAAAAATATCAAATAATTATTAGTGAAAAATATTAATATTTTTCCCGGAGCAACTTCATCTGATTTTATACAGTCAAATCGAATTGATCCTTCATCGAACTGGCCGGGGTATATTTTGACCCACAATTTTTGACTGTTACTTTATAGATCTTAATTTTTAATCGACAGTCTTCCATTTATCTGTAGTTAATATATTGTATTGATAAAAAATTAGGCCTACAAGAACATTTAACGGTTAGATTAAATTTAAACTTAAATTTTATAGGCTGGGGTCCCCTAATACCTCGCCCAGCCTTTTATGTCATATAAAATTAGTGCCGTTTCACATGAGGCGTAGGACACGCTCTACGCCCTACGTCTGAAAATCAGTTGGCATTAATTCAAATATAGCCTTTCAGATGCAGGCGTTTTGTGAGCGGCGCGAAATTTACAGCGCGAGCACACGCCTAGCCCGCACGCCTGACGTAGCTACGCCAAGCGTGTTGGCATTGCGGTTAATGTATTTTTCACATGAAGCGCCGTGCGCGGCGAGCGACGTCAACGTGGGGTACATGCGGTGTAGCCACTGTCGACTGTCGTTATTTGAACTTTTTCAGTTTGTAAATGGCATTGCAGCAAGTACGGTCGTCATAATGGATATTGATACCGAATTATTAATAAGTACAATTGAAGCAAAGCGGAATATTTGGGACCTCTCGAATGAAAATTATAAAAACCGAGATGTCAGGGAACAGTCGTGGGAGGATATTGCTGGTGTTTTAATTCCAACTTTGCAGAATTAACAGACAAGGAAAAGAAAAGCACAGGTACGTAATTATTGTTATGTCTATTTTATTGAAAAATGCATGTTGTAATGATAAAATGCTTAGATTTTGTTATCTTGCCAAGGAACTTTTCCATTGCCTACAAAATAATTAGCAAAGGCATCTCGTGTTGTGTTTGTAGTAAAATTCTGTGTTCTTCTTTCTGTGACATCCCGAAATCCATGGACTGTTAAGGTATCTTTAAACTGGAAACCATCTCTTACGCGAACGAAATTGTGTAATATACAGCTGGCCTTAATTATTTTTTTTGAAAGTCGTAAGCTTACATTCAATGGTCTGTGGAAAATTCTCCATTTATTTGACAATATTCCGAAAGTACATTCGATATATCGTCTAGCACGGGTTAATCTGTAATTAAATATCTTCTTTTTGTAATTTAAGTTCTTTCGAGCATAAGGGCGTAATAAATTTTTTGTTAGTGGAAAGGCTTCATCACCTACTATGACATATGGTAGGTCAATTTGACTTCCTCCAGGTAGGGGCTTTCCTGTTGGGATATTTAGCGAACTGTTTTCAAGTTTTTGCCAAAAAGGGCCATTTTTAAATACTGTTGAATCGGAAAACTTTCCATATGCTCCGACATCAATATAAATGAAGCAGTAATTTGCGTCACAAACTGCCATAAGAAGAACCGAAAAGAAATGTTTATAGTTATAGAAAAGAGAACCACTTTTTATTGGCTTCATGATTCTCATGTGTTTGCCATCTACGGCCCCGATGCAATTAAGAAAATTTGCACGTTCTTCAAATTCCTTGGACATGTTTTCCCATTCTTCTGCAGTCGGAATTTTTATGCATTCATCCTTTAGTAAAGCCCAAATATCGCTACATACTTCTTCCACAATACTGCTTATAGTTGAAATACCCAGCCGATATGTGTAATGTAGGTCCGTAAGTGTGTTGCCACTTGCTAAATACCTGAAATAAACGAAAATACTCTATTAAGAAAAATTATATAAAAATATATGATTTTTTTTTCAGTTGTTAAACTACAAAAGCGGTGGAAAACAGTTAGAGATGCCTTCACACGTTGCCGAGCTAAGGAAAATTTTTAAAGAGTGGTTCAGCAGCTAAAAAACATTCTAAATATATATATATATTACGAGAACTTGAGATTTTTGGAAAAAACTATGGATATAAACAGGTATTTTTTATGAACGTTACTAAAAATGTTGAATGTTATCATCAAAATATCTAAATAAAATGGTTTTGACATTTATAAATGTGACCTACAAATGTATTAAGAATTAAATAAAATTGCTTTTTATCCTTATCGCGTATACACAAGTTTCATAATAAAAATCATTTTTAGCACTGAACCAAACTTTAATGAGAGCTCTGAGGTAGATCAAAATTACCAAGATGATGGTGAATCGTTATCAGGCATGGAAGATGATGAAGGGGTGATTGAAGAACGAGTGCAAGCCAAACCGAAAATTTATAACAAAAAGTCGAACAAAAATTCATTAGAGAAAGATTTAAGTGAATTTTTAAAACGATCCGAAGAAACAAAATTTGATGCTGACAAATCATTTTTGGATTCTCTCTTGCCAACCCTACACAATTTCAGTGAAGAACAGAAGCTTCAGTTTCGTATTGAAGTTCTAAATTCAGTCGTTCGAATTAAAAATATGTCCCATGAACCGCCTGCAAGACATGTGAATTTTTATCCCAGCCATAATGTTAATTATACGCAACCGCAATCATCCTCCATGTCAAGTGGATCAGCAACACCAATGTGTTGTCCTGGAGCATACGAAATGTCGCCTTCATCAACATACCATATTTTAGGTCAACCTTCTGAACAGTTGACGAACAATCAGCAATATACTCAATGTCAAAAATAAATACTCGCGCACATGCAATAATAATAATAAATATGTTGATTATAAAAAGTCTATTATTGTATGGTACCTATGTATTTACTTACCTTAAAGTCACACATAGTCGTTCTGTTGGCGAAATTGACAGTCTAACTACATTTTTGTGTGTCAAATTCTGTTCCAATTTAGCGTATAATTCATCAAATGTCGTTGTGGTCATCCGAAAGTAATTAAAAAATTTTCTCGGATGCTCCCTTAGATCTGAATACAGAGTTACAAATGCCCCCTTTAATAATCTTGCATTTACAATAGGATGCACCCAAAACTGCCTAGTTTTTCTTCGATTCTTTTTAATTAAATAGTAGGCTGCAATGGCAACAACGCACGATGTATACCCATCCGCGTTCATTTTGATACTGCTGCTACGTCTCCATGTGAAGAGAGTTCTACGTCAGACGCGCGGCGTACGACGTAGGGCGTGTTGTACGTCTCATGTGAAACGGCACTTAATTCTAATAAAGTTGTTATAACGTGGAATTCCACACATTTTATGACGGGTTTTACATATTTAAATGGGGAATTCCCTGAGCTGCGATAAAATTTAACAAAATAATGTAACGAAGATAAAGACAATGTAACAGAGATAGAAGAAGAAAATGACCTTATTATAGATCAAAGCAAAGAGCAAAATGAACCAACAGTTACTGATTTCCAAGGGTTATCGGTATATGTATCTAAAGATTAAACTGAGTGGTCAAGGTTGCCAAAAAAACACAAAAGTGAAACGTGCAAAGGCCAATATTCGTAGACATACTCTAGAATTTAAAAACTACAGTGATGATATATCAAGTAATAAAAACGCTTTTCTTCTGTTTTTTTTTTCAGACGAAATTCTAAACATAATAATTGAAACTAGAGCTCAAGCGTATTATTACGATAAATGGAATATTGAAAACCCAAATAAAATTAAACTGTATGTTTGCGTTCATTCTGTAGAGATTCAAGCTTATATTGGAGTATTGCTTATACTTGGAGCTTTTCATGGATCGAAAGAGGCGATCGATATGCTTTGGTGTGACGATATTGCTTACTGCCGTCCTACTATACCAGCTGCTATGTCTAGAGATAGGTTCAAACAAATAACTTCATTTATACGTTTTGACAATTTTGAAACCAGACAAGAACGAAAATCAGTAGATAAACTGCCACGAATAAGAGATGTATGTGATATTTTTATTTCTAATGGTAAGAAATCACTTAATTAAGGTGACCATCTGTGTGTAGATGAGCAGCTCGTGCCTTTTAGAGGTAAATCTCCATTCCTAGTTTATATGAAGAGCAAACCTGACAAGTACGGATTAAAGAAATGGGCCCTTGTGGACTGCACTACTTTTATTGAAAACATGCAAATTTATTTGGACAAGTTTTTGAATTGCCAATAAGAAAACAAGCAAATTTTTAAATCTATTAATTTTTAGGAAAACAAGGTCCTAAGACGGAACAAGCTCAAGGCCAGAATTGTCTTAGACTTAATAAACGATTTGGAAGGAGAGTTTGAAATAACAACTAACAACTGAACTCTTCGAAAAATAAAACGTTTATTCCAAGGGAGCTTCTACCAGCGTCGTATAAAAGAGATTATTCAAGTATGTTTGCTTTTAGAAAACATCGAACGTTAGTCTCCTATGTTCCAAAACCAAGAACTGCAGTCATCTTACTTTAAAGAGAGCATGTTGACGACAAAGTGGCTGGTAAAAAACACTCCTATAAACCTGAAATTATTCTACGTTACAACAAAACGAAAGGAGCCGTCAATACTTACTTTACTTTATCGTGCCCGGACATGTCATTCATAAAATTTTGGCCCAGTATCGGGCTACGTCGGTTTCATCTTTGTTGGCGAGCCACAAATCTTCAAGGGTACATCGATGAAGACAGTTTCTGCATGTAAGAAGATGTTCCATATTCTGTGTTTCTCCACAGTCACAGTTCACATCATCTCGGTCTATTTTTCCCTATTTTGCCATGTTTGATTTTACTATAGCGACCCCCTTATTCCTAGTTTTCCACGTTTTAAAGTCTAGGGTCTGGCCGGTCCATTGAATATGGGGAGAGAAAAATACTCAGGCGGTTCATCCTGCACTGTTTTAAGGAAGCTTTTCCTAGATTTTGGAAATGGAGAGCATTAGTGCTAAAACACTTCCCTGTGGAAGGCCGTTTTTTTGAACTCTCCACATACTTACTTTACCCTCCAGCATAACGAAAAAACGTCTATTTTGCAGTAAAAAATATACGACCTTTCCCAGATGGTGGCCCTTGAGAGTGTTGTATAATTTGGGGGGCAATGTTTTGTACCTTACTGTGTTATAGGCTGCTGTTAGATGTACAAAAGCAGCCCTTGTTATAAGTTTTTCTTCAAAGCCCTCTTCAATGTGTTTTGTTAATACGAGGGCTTGATCGGTGCAAGATTTGCCAGGTCTGAATCCTCCTTGTTGTGGGATGAGGTGCTTGTCGACATTTTTTTCTATTCTGGCGAGTATGAGTCTCTCGTATAGTTTAGAAAAGTGACACAATAGCTAAATGTAGCTACTGGGGTTTTCTGGGTCCTTTCCTGGTTTTAACAAGGCTATTACTTTAGATTTCCTCCATGATTTTGGAATTTTGCAGGTTTTGCAGTATGTGTTATAAAATTGATAAAGATCCAGTTTTTTGTTCCTTGGCCTAGATGCTTTATTTGTTCATTGCATATATCATCCACATCGACAGCTTTCTTGTTTTTTAACCTCGATAGCCGTCGATACAACCGATAACTTAGCTAAAGAATATACAGTACAAAGAAAAACAAACCGTTGGCCGATGGCTATATTCTCTCATCTTATTAATGTCGCCTATAAATTGTGGCTACTAAAATATCCTGAGTGGAAAAAGCACAATATAAGTAAGCGTAAAATGTATATTTTGGCACTTGGACAAGGAACTTATAAAGGAGTATGTTTTTAGACGTTAGAACAATGAGCACATCGAAAAGAATAACAAGCGTTCTTACAGAAAAACTAGTAAAAAATGTGTAAAATGTATCAATTTTGTATCATAGAACACGCAAAATCAGAGATAGTTTGTGTACATTGTACAAATAGTATGTAGTTATTATTTAGTCTGTTAGCGTCAGTAGTAGAATCTATTTTATAATAATGTGTATGCTTTAGTCTAATAAATTTTCAATGCTATAAAAACAATGTGTTACTGGTACAGTTTTTTTTTCGTATAAGCATAGTTCACCCATTTGAGAATGTGTTTTGACCCCGGTGTTTTGTGTAATATTTTGAGATCCGTCCGATGAAGGATAATTTCGTTATTGATTCACGACGGATTATAACGGTACTGTAACACTTTTCTGTAAGCATCCAATTGCTAGTGGAACAAATTTACACCTAGTTAGTCTCTATAAGTCTCCTAAAAATAGACATTCGAAGTTTAACGAATTTGTCCTCATAGATATATATATTATATATATATTATATATATATATATTATATATATATATATATATATATATATATATATATATATATATTTATATACCAATTTATTGTGTTGGAATATCGGGTATGCGGTCTGTATTTAAAAAAAACTCTTTTTCCTTTTAATTCTCTATATTTCGCTGATTTTTTGTCAGCTTCATCAGGAGACAAAGATTTAGAGTTTAAAAATGTTTAAAAAAGTTTTTGTACATAATATGTTCAAAACAGTACACAGATTTAGAGTTTAAAAATATTTAAAAAAATTTTTGTACATAATATGTTCAAAACAGTACTGTTTTGAACATATTATGTACAAAAACTTTTTTAAATATTTTTAAACTCTAAATCTTTGTCTCCTAATGAAGCTGACAAAAAATCAGCGAAATATAGAGAATTAAAACGAAAAAGAGTTTTTTCTTTAAATACAAACCGCATACCCGATATTCCAACACAATAAATTGTTATTTACGTTTCGGTCGATAATCTTACCAGTTTTGCTATATATATATATATATATATATATATATATATATATATATATACATAAAAGGAAAAAAGAAGTCTTCGCTGACTACGTTAGAAAACGGAGCTTTGAGGATTATTGGGACACGCAGCGGTGAAATAAGTATACCCTTTTAACTGAGTTTCAAACTTTCGACAGTAAAATTTTCATTTCATTTCATTTATTTTCATCATCAGGAAAAACTAAAATAAAATGCTATAGTTAGTAAAACATCCTCTAAAAAATTTTTTAATTAAAAGATATGAAAGTTGTTTTTTTACTTACGTTATTAAGATTGTTATTTCTTGGATGTTAAACTAACATGTGACAATATTATGCACCACTCATATATACATATACATATATTTCTATATTTCTTCTGTTTCCTGGACTGTTCCTTCGTGTTTGGTAAAAAGAGTTTCGATAACTTTGTTACTTTGGCTAGAAGATGAAAGGAAAATGGAGCGAAATTTGTAGCGAAATTGAAGTATATTTTATCAGTTTATAAAGGGCGGCCATTATAATCCGCTCCGGACTATCCTTTAACAAAAAATACGGATACGAACAAAGACAATGTGTAAGCGTAAACATATCGTGAAACAACACCGAATTTTGTTAATTTATTCATACGTATTTGCTAAAGAAAATCGTTTTGTAAGTATTAAAATTCTAAATAAATCTAGAAAAAGAAAATGGTTTACGAAAATTGTGAGATATACGTCTGGCTATGGATTTACTTGTATTGATAAAGGTCAAAGTTATTTGAAGGTCGACTAAAAATCCGTCAAAGCGTTTTGGCGACTAATGTCGGAGTTCAAAATTTATCTTTAAATCCTTATAAAAATAAACCACGACGTGAAAGGGCTAAAATATTAATTAAATTAAAATAATTTGGTAATACTGTTTTTTTTTACAAATAAACACCCGCTGATCAACTGGGAGCATGGCATAGGGCAGCAACTATATCATATCAGGACCGGAGTGGTAGAGAAAAATCTCCTTACAGGTCTGATACTGAATAATCAAAGGCTTTAATTATGATTTAACCGGTTGTGATAATGCGAAATGACCGAACGATTACCGGTAAAAGTAATCCCCTATTTGTTGGTCAACAGCTACGGGTGGAAGAACTGACATGTGGTAGAGCACTTCATTGCCCTGGAGCTGAGAAATTGACTCCAAAGGCGGAAGAGCTTACTTAGACAACGGCATTAAGATGTGGAAAGCCACGGGATGACTACCACATTAAAGATTCGTAAGGATATCCCCAGGACACTACAATGGCTAAAAAAACAAAACAAACGGCCCTCAGTCCGGAGCACCCCTTAAGTGGGAAAAGGGTGCTAAGAATCCCCCGGTCAGCCAATAATGTCCCAAAAGTTAAAAGGATCGGTACGTGGAACATTCGAAGCATGTACCAAGCAGGCAAAGCAGGAAATACTATTCAAGAAATGACTCGTCTGAACATAGATATTTTAGGATGCAGTGAAGTTCGATGGCCAAATTCTGGAATAAGAATTCTAAATGAACACTATATCTATTATTCTGGAGACGACACAACAAGTCACAGAAATGACATAGCGATAATAGTAAAAAGGGAAATAGCTAAAGCAGTAATATAATTTACGCCCATATCAGACAGAGTTGTGCTACGGATAATTAACTCAAGTCCCTCTAATATATACATCATTCAGGTTTACGCACCGACATCAGAATCCATTGAAGAAGAAATAGAAAATTTCTATCAGACTCTAGAACACTCTCTAAAACTGTCCAAAAAGCATGAACTTACTATTATCATGGGCGATTTCTATGCCAAAATAGGACAAGGTACAGTCGAGAATGTCGTGGGGTCATATTATGGTATTGGCATAAGAAACGAAAGAGGAGAAAGACTAATTCAATTCTGCCAAGAGACGGATATGGTTGTAACGAATACATATTTTAAATTACATCAAAGAAGACTTTATACATGAAAAGCACCCGTTGATACCCCTGGGAAAATCATAAGAAACCAAATTCATTTTATTAACATAAACAAAAGGTTTAGAAATTCTATCAATTCAACAAAAACATATCCAGGCGCAGATGTCTTCTCAGATCATAGTCTATTGGTTGCAAATATTATACGACTCAAAATAATTCATAGGAAAATGAGACCCAAGATAGATATAAGACAACTAGAAGAAAATCACACCCAGAAAATAGTAAAAACAGAGATTAATAAGAATTTTGCGCAAATAGTTAAAGACACTACAAGACAGATAAAATATTGCAGATGATGGAAGAGCGAAGAAAATTAAAAGGTAGAAATGACAACGAATAAAAACAATTGCAACAATTGCATAAGACCGTACTAAAGGAGATAAAAAGAGCAAAAGAAGCATGGCTGATGGAGAAATGTACAGAAGTTGAAACACTACAACGCAAACATGACGATTTTCATATGCACAAAAAATTAAAGAGGTACAAAATACCAGAAAACAACGAAATACAGACACATTTGTAAACATTGAAGGGCCAGATTTTGACTACCGTTGAAGATAAATTAAGAAGATGGAAAGAATATGTGCAAGAATTATTCGACGATGCAGCACGAAGTCCAACTGACATAAACAATCCCTACGGCCCAGAATTAACAAAAGAAGAAGTAACTATTGCTATTAAGCAGATAAAAGATGGGAAATCAACAGGACCTGATAAGGTGCATGGGTATATTATAAAGCTATTAGAGGCATATTCAACAACATCTACGAGACGGGTTACTTACCAAAAGGCTAGCTACTATTAATATTCATTCCACTTCATAAAAAACCAAACTCTAGAAAATGTGAAGAACATAGATTAATTAGTTTGATGAGCCATATACTTAAAGTACTCCTTACTATCATTCATTTACGCATATACACCAAATTAGAAGAACACCTGGCTGAAGTTCAATGTGGATTTAGAGCAGGACTTGAAACGAGGAAAGCACTTTTTAGTTTGTAAGTTCTAATACAGAGATCCAGGGATGTCAACTGCGATTAATAATATTGTTACTGTCTTATCTGAAGACTTGATATTTGAAGAACTGGGATTATAATCGCTTTTTATATCGCTGAAATCGGATCCGAAAGGCTCCGATACGTATTTGCTCATGTTTACATCCGCTATGTTTTTGTTGGTTAGGCAGTTTTGCCGCAAGCGTCCTATGACATTTTGTTAGTGCGAAAACCAGTTTATATTTGGGGACACCATACTAACAAAAATTAAGTTTAGGCTGATTCTGTACACGATTTTTACAGAAATTATAAGCACTTTTTAAGCCTAATCGTAAGCCTAAGCCTAATTTAAGTAAAAGAAATTTTTGGGGTTAGGCACCTTTGCCTCTGAGCCACTCATATAAACAATACAATTTTAGTAGTTTTTTTCCTATAGAGAACAGTTTGATGTAGTGATCGCAAACCTCCAGTAATGGAGTGCACCAGAAGGAAAAATGTTTCTCTTTTTTCATTGTGTTCATCTAGTCCATATTATCTTACTAAATTTACCTTGTAAAAAAGAATCAAGAAGATAATTAATTAATGACATTTTTGCACAATATCTTTTTAAAACTTTTATTGTTTTTATTTACAGTTTAATAACAGCCAACACTACGCCATCTGGCTTATTCTACCTCCGCAGCGAGATCTTTCCATTCCATGATCTACTTAACCACAAAACTGACAAAAATAACAACTCTCTCGTGTTAAAAAATAACAATAATAGTGCCACTAAAGACAATCTGCTCGCCGCCGTCGTTTCGTCGCCGAATCGTGAAATCGCTCGACAGAACTGCCAAAACGTCGTGACATCGTCGTCAGTGAAACAAAATAATAAAAAGTGCCGCGAAAGGACAAAAGTGCCGAAAAGGAGAACCAGGACTATCGAGAGGGCGAGTTCTTCCAGCAGCGAAGGAGATCGAGGCGTCAGAAAAGGTGAGTCGATAAGGCGTTTTTTATTGGTTATGGTTTTTTAAAGGGTACTTTTCGGTAATTTAACGATAATTGGATCGGAAGTTTATCGGTTTTTAGATAGTGGTAAAAATTTAGAGCCATTATATAGATGAGATACAGTTGAATGTCATTATTTCTTGCTTCTTTTTACAGAGTGTTTATTGGCCCTAAAATAAGGAAAATGCGAAATATAAAAATGAAGATAAAAAAATATTTTAATACTTATCTCATAATTGGTTAAAAGTAAAATGTAGAAAAAAAACTAATATGTTAGAAGATACAGTCACATATGGTTTAAGAAAAGAAGTGAATGTACAAGAAAAATAGGAGAAAAAAAAAAGGATCAAGGACCGAAGAAGCAACGCAGATTAATACATTATAAGACGAAAAGTATGCACAGTAATAGTAAATAGAACAGTCAAAGTAGGACTGATCTAAGACAGATAAACCGACGAATTCATAACAGTATTTAAATCTGTAAAACATTCCGATACTACTTCAGTCCTAGTCCAACATCATCACAAAAACCATCGCTCCTATCTGCTAAAATCTAGAATTATTCGTAAAGCTATCGAAATTAAAAAACACCCTAACAACTTAAACACGCGTGACGACGCTAAAAGACTACCGTCAATATGGCGACCGCTACTTCAGTGACTCCCCGCTCCAACCCATCCCGCTCAGGCCGTAACCGCGCATACCGTACCAAGGGTATAAAATCAGTTAAACAGGGTGAGACCTATGGTACAAAGAATCATTATCATCACCCCCTATACGTCCACTGCTGGACATAGCTCTTAGCTCTTAGCTCTTAGCCCTTAGCTCTGTCTCTTGTGCGGCTTGCATCCAGTTACTGCTAACACGCTTCAGGTCGTCAGTCCATCTAGTTGGTGGGCGTCTTCTGCTCTGTATTGCTTCTTACCTTGGTCTCCACTTTAAAATACGGCACAAAGAATAATAGGTATGATATTGCGCAGGCCACTGTCAGCAGATCCCCTACTCTTGACGTCACAATGAGAGTTACCGTCATTGTAATATATCTGTTTATAACGGAAATTTTATCAATTTTTTAGCTTTTGGCTTTTTTGATAAGCTTGTATATTTTGCGAGAGTGTGATGTTTTGTGAGATTTAAGTTGATTTGTATACTTTTTAGTGTAAAAAACAGTGTTATTAAGAATATTTTGAACTCCTTATGCGATTTTGTAAGTGATAGTGGCTTTGTAGATATCCCTACTTTATATGAACAATAATTTGGTAGTTACAAATAAGGTATGTTTTAACGACTTTCGCTAGGAACAATTTATAAGCTAAACATAAAATGCGTTGTGTAGTAGCTGGTTGTTTAAGTCATATTCAGACAAGATATGCCGATAAATCTGGTAGGTTTCATGTTCTTTTCAAGGACTCGGTAGTGGAAAACTATGGGTTATTGCTATGATTTGTTTCAAACACTTTAAGCCGGAAGACTTTAGAAGAAATTTGAATGTAATATGAACCAAAGAGAGAACCTAAGCTGAATGGTGATGGTGTTGCTTTTCTTCATCTGCCACAATCAAAAAGTTTATTCATAAATCAACTTAGAAGGCAGGAAAGTCTCTCCAAAAGAGAGTCGAAGAGGATTGTGGAATAGATGATTACATAACCTCTTTTGATTCTGAATATATTTTAGAATTAAGAAATTAAACCTTAAACTTAAAGAAGATATAAAAGATTAAAAAGCGAAGAACACAAAAAAAGGTTTTAAAAAAATTTACAAATTTATTTTACAGATTTATTTTTGTTTACTGTATTATTTATTTATTTTTTTAATCAAAATAATAAAACACCTATATTCTAATAAATCCAAAATAGTTCAATAAAAACTCTATTAATCTATGAAACGATTTTGACTGAAAATTAAAAATTAATTGTGTTCCAAGCGCTAATGTTCTTACGGGGAATATTTAAAATCACTCTCGTTGTGACGTCATGCACGAACTCGTCCCAATTTCGCGCTCGAGGTATCATATCTATCGGCATAAACTCAGGACTTAGGCAGGGTACCCCTTGTCACCGTTGCTGTTCAATTTTGCTTTAGAATTTGCAATAAGTAAAATATCGTCTGAGCTGACAGGAGAATTTGCTGATCAAGGATCAAAACTGTTGATGGCCTTTGCTGATGATATAGATGCAGTCACGCATTCTACAAGAGACGTAAGAGAGAAAAGAGCTCGAGGAAAAAACAGGTAGTCTGGGTCTCAGAATAAATGAAAAAAAGAGGAAATATATGGTAGTAACCAAAAATTCAAGACCAACAGTTAGGCAGAACATCAGTATTAATGATCACAACTTCGAAGTGGTAAAGGAGTTTAAAAACCTGGGGGGTGATAATCACAGCTGATAACCATATAGAAAAAGAGGTCTCAGCAAGGATAGTTGCAGGAAATAGAGCATTATACACTTTTTCAACATTATTAAGATCAAAGCTTAGATTAATTAAAATTAACAGATCAAAGAAAATCTAAATTAAAATTGTACAAGTCGATTATTCGCCAAAATTATTACATATGGTAGTGCAACATGGACTTTTAACCAGTGGGAAATCAATAAGCTTCTAATATTTGAAAGAAAAGTTCTCAGAATAATAGTTGGCCCTCAAAGAGATGAATTCACAGGGGATTGGAGAAGATGGCGCAATGCTGAATTGGTGACTCTGTATGGAACTGAAAACATAGTTAAAAATATCAAGGCAAACCGAATAAGATGAGCAGGTCTCGTGGTACAATCAGAGGATAAAAGAGTGTTACAGACAGTGTTTTTTGTAAGATCAGATGGTAGAAGATCTGTAGGCCGACCGAGAAAAATATAGAAAGATGATATTAAAGCCGATTTATCTAGAATTAAAGAATATGGAGGGGGATAGTGGATGCGGCTAAGACTTACCATGAGTTGTAAAGCCAGTGAAGAAGAAGAAGAAGAAGTATCATACCTGTTATTCTTTGTAACATGAGTAAGACCGGTCGTCACCCGACACTGAGGAGTAAGAAGATTGAGACTTCAAGTCTTGTTAATGGTTCTCGTATTTCTGGAGAACAAGATATTAGTTCGTCACGAGTGAGAGAAGTAAGCAGATTGAGTCCCCTAACTCGAACGGAACCATACCCCTCTTGATAATGGCTCCCAAATGTGTGCCAAAACGTCGAGTTCAAAATTTTCAGCGTGGTTCTTCTCAAAAACAAGTTCAAAATTATATTGTAAGAAATAGATTCCACTTTGAGCCAACGCAAGGAACGCAACTGCAGGATAACGAAGCAATGTGGTAGAAGTAATAAAGTACTTCAGCCTTCACATCAATGCCGTGAAAGGAAAATCTAATTTATAAGAACCATTTTTTAACTCACTCAAATTGCCATTTTTTACATTTGTTTTTTTTTCTTTTTGTATAAATAGGTAAGTTGGATTTTTCTTTCTGATAAATAAGTATCAATATGATATCATCTATACACATATACAAATTATTTGTATATACAGTATATAATATGTTACATATTAGTGTTTGTATTACATTTTTTTTCTAGTTTGACCTACATTTCCTTCGCTAAGGGTGTGTTATATATTTAGCATTTCTATCAGTGAACATTTTACATTTAAATCAATATAAGGTTGAATGTTCGAATAAATGAACTTTGATGGTAAACAAGGCAAATATCGAACACAGTAGTTAATCAAATCTTGCCCAAGTACCTTCGATCACAAGATCATCCTCAGGGGAATTTCGTCAGTTGTGGCCTATCCAGCAGTAACAGAATGTTATAAATGTAAATTAGGACATAACAAATACACTAAACAAAGACAAACAAACACTTTAAAATTTAAGAAATGGAGAAGCTACATTTTATATAGAAGAAGAAGAAGATTCTGTCTCCGGCTTCTATATAAAATGTAGCTTCTCCATTTCTTAAATTTTAAAGTGTTTGTTTGTCTTTGTTTAGTGTATTTGTTATGTCCCAATTTACATTTATGACATTCTGTTACTGCTGGATAGGCCACAACTGACGAAATGCCCCTGAGGATGATCTGGTGATCGAAAGTACTTGGGCAAGATTTGATTAACTACTGTGTTCGATATTTGCCTTGTGTACCATCAAAAAAATTTTATATTTATACTTTTTTAAAGTATAAGAAGAATAGAATAAAATGTATTGTACTAATTATTGCTACATATTATATTTATTATATCCCAAAATAAGTATTACTTTTTAAAAATTATTTTAAAACTCAGAATCTTTTTATTTGCAATTACTAGCAATAGTCCACAAAGAAATTTTTAAACTGAAAAGTTAAAACTTCGTCGTTCCTGTCCAAAAATCAGTCAACAGGGAAGAGGGTGACGAAGTCACAAGGATTTTAACTCATAGTTTTGCGGTTTCCCTTTTCTTCCCTTTGGGTTTTTTTCGGGATGTTTGTTCCGTTGATTGACGTGAGGGTTTCGGAGTCGGATTATGGGGCCACTGTTGTAGAAAGGAAATAAATTGAAAAGGGAATTTTATAGAGTTACGCTATATTGGAAAAGAAATGAAAAGGAATTGTAAAGTCACTTTATGAATTCGGAAAGACATGTCTATCCTGTCGGCACGGATTCCTTGTATGTTCGTTTCTGATGCCAATATCGAGAGTTCCTTGGAAGATGGATGTTGGGGAGGTATCTGTTGTTGAGCGGAACTTACATTTGAAGGAATATTTGATGTATTGTTGCTTCTGTTTCATTTGCACAAATGCATACATGAAGTTTCACTATTCATCTAGCTATATAAAAATTCTTTTTTTTTTGATACATGCCTAATACATGTTATGTTCTATGTAAAAAAATAAAGACAAATCCTTTTTTCTTCTCAGTTCAGCCCCTATTATGTCTAAGAATCGTGCATTTTCTTCTAGTCGTTATTAGGTCTTTGAATCTAGTTTTTTAATCTCCTTACCGCAAAATACTAATGCTGTAGAGATGAAAAAAATATTCAATTTTTAAGCGTGATATAAATATATATAAATAAGAGAAACTCCAGTGCATACAATGTTAAGCATACAGCTGAAGTAAAACATATTGCACTTAACTGTACTGTAACGTTCCAACGAACATTCATTGGACGTCAATCGATGACGTGCCAACAAATATTCATTGGGTGCCAATTTGTAACCCTTCGAGGCTCAATTTGTAACATCCCAACGTTGAGCTGCTGTTGTCAACCTGCAACCGCAAACCCTAGTTTTCTGCTACAACCTGACTAACATCACTAACAACGTTGGAGTGACAAATCGTTTCTCGTTGGGACCAATTTTTAACGTCATAACCCCTAATGTATCAATTACAAAATTGCTACATTAGACGTTATACGAAACACTCCCTGGCTAGCTCACTCAGGACGTGAATATGGCCTACTCTGGAGCAACACACACAAACAAGTAAAAAGAAGAAACAATACACAGTTAAATTAACACATGTTTATTACAATATAAAAAAACAGAAAAATAAATGTTAAATATCGTATTGAATTTAAATAAAAATTATTCGACTTCTTGCTACAGTGTTACATTAGGTATATGAAAGAACACTGTTTGTCACCAAATCCTAAGTTTTATCCTGGTCTTTTCTGCTCTGGTTGTTAGCAAGCCATGTTGGTAGTTTTGGATTTCCTTGTCTCGGAGTCAACTCTCCTATTGGAATAATGGTTCCATTCTCAGGCCGGTTGGTCTTCTGGATGGTAATAGAATTTGACCCGCACCTGAGAAATGTATCCCGGAGGTTGACTAAAATGAAGAAAAACACACCTTGCTTTAGAAAATGGTGAAACCAAAATGAGAGACCTTGCTTGGGGGATGAATAAGGTGACCAATCAAATTTAACAAAATTTTATCATTATTCACCCAAGCAAGTCGAGAAACAATTCTTATTTATGCACTTATCATAGGCAAATAAGTAAAAGTAAGGATATAACCTTAATGCAAATGGTAATTACTTTTTTAAAACTGAAATATTCTAATATTAATAAAAAAATACCAAGATATATTTATTGAAAAGCTAGATAATTTAGAAACATTGCTATATAGAAATGATAGTTTGTCAAAAGTTAATTATTATTAAAATCAAAAAATATTATGGAATTAAAATTCATATTTAAAACTATAAAAATATTCGTAAAACTTTTACATACTATATTAAAGAAACTATATATTTCTTATCGCTAGTTTTTTATATTAAATAAAAAACAAGAAATCCACAAAATATGTACCTACTTACATGTCATTCACAAATAATGAGCTTAGAATTTTTAAAGTTAAAATTATAAAAAGATTTTTATACAACAGGTGGAATTAGGAAATCGATAAAATATATTAAACACTTACCTCCAAATCTGGAGACGACACAACAATTGGTTATTCTACTCTTAGAGAAGTCATGAAGAAAATCGACCTTTTCAGAAATAAAAGCGATTATATGGACTTTTGTATCGAACGGGAAGGAGAAATGTCACAGAGAATAAAGATGGGACCTCTCGTTCCAAAGTAACGGAAATAGAGATGAAAATAAAATTCACTCTTTAGAAACTTGAGTAAAAGATAAAAATGATGATTATTAAGAAAATAGGAAAGGTAGATACTAAAATATATATATATACATATATATATATATATATATATATATATATATATACACATATATATATATATATATATATATATATATATATATATATATATATATATATATATATATATATATATATAAAGAAGATAGATTTGGACGCCAACTATTTTTTATACCAAATACCAGTAAAAATGAAAAGAGAATAATGAATCAATTAAGTAACGACATAATTCTGATACAATCTATATCCGAGAAAATATATAGAAAAATAAGAGATACAATGGAGGATATAGAAGAATATGAATTATGACAGAAGATACGGAAATTGGAGAATAGAATTAACGAAATATATTAACATAAGAAAGAAAGCAGGCAATGTAGCAGTTATAACGCTACAGTACTACTGCGTCAAATGTGGAGAAGAACAGGATATAAAAACTTGTAAAAACCTAGAAACACTCCGGGTAAGTGTGTACTATGCAAACCAGATCACCTTGCTAACGATAAGGGCTGTGTATTTTAGATAGAACTAGTAGCAAACAGAAATATGACAAAAAAAGGAAACCAACGGTCCCAAAGTCACTAATTTTCACAACCATTAAAGAATGCAAAGTGCCAGCATATATTGTATATATTCTTTGATGTTTTCATTAAAGAATCACAATCCAGCATCAAACCAACCACAAATTGAATATGTTTTCGCAACTCGTTACTCAAAATAGCATGATATTAAACTTACTAACACAAGTTATTATCCAAAGAAATTCTTAAACATATTTAGAATTGTCACATGGAACGCTAACGGCCTGCTAAACCATAAATAGAAAGTACTTACTGTCTTATTAAATCTAAATAAAATCAATGTACTGCTTATTTCAGAAACCCACTTTATCAATCTAACTACGTTCAATATTCCGCTATATAATACATATAGCACACCTCACCCCGATGGTACAGCTCATGGTGGCTCGGCGGTAATCATCCGCAGCTGCCTGTCACATCAAGAAACTGTAATCTACAGTCCATCTCATCATACAATCTGCACAGATGAATACAAAGCATTCTTCTAACTACTTGGCAGTAAATTCATAGTCAGAGAGGACTGGAATGCGAAGAATCAACTACAAAAGTTCCTAATCTTTTAAAAGTAGTGACCTACAACAACTATGATTGCCATACCAATGAAATCCCTACATACTATCCTGTGATCCTAGATGATGCCAGTTGGAATCAACATAAAAACTGTTTAAATACAGGATGTTTTATATTGGTCGAGGTACGTGGACCATATACTGGTATGCTTTAAATTAACTAACAGACAACTTGACCAATTCGTATCTTATATTAATTTACTCCTTAGTCATATCGAATTTACAATATTAAATTTACAATAGAAACAGAACATAATCAATTCATAAATTTTCTTGATTTAAACTTTATAAGACTTGATGAAAATTCATCATCCCATCCTATACAACATAAATTGGCAGCTTGTCATAGCATGTTACATAGATTAATAGAAATTCCCATATAAAAAACAAGTTCGAAATAGAATTGAATGTCATTAGACAAATAGCAGTAAACAATGGCTACAACGACAGACAATAAACAAAATTTTAAACCAAAAACTGCATAAGAAAGCCCTGAAATTAGCATTTTCACCCATTACTTTGTTCCCGAGAACATATACAGGCAATATATCATCAAAAATTTCCAATTATATAAAAAAGAAAGGCATAATGCCAGAGCAAACAACAACTTAAGCAAATATATTAAGAACAAAAATAGCCACAAGAAAAAGCACTTGCATAGTGGTGTATATAAACATACATGTGGCGACTGCCCAAAAACTTACATCGGTCAAACGGGTAGAAACTTTAACGTACGGATAGCTGAAGACAAAAGGGCTTTCAATAATAGAAAACCAGATTCTACCCACGCACTTTACCTTCTAGATCATAATTATTCTTTAATTAACTAATTTTAAACTATTCACATCCAAAATAAAGGCTTTAAACTATCATTATTAGAATCTATAAAAATTAACAAATTAAAAAATACAGATATAATTCTGAATGACAACAGTTCTCCTCTCCGCAACTTATTCATTTAAGTAAAGAATAAAGTATTAGACGAATAACAAAAAATGATAAAGGCACTTTGTCGAAACTTTCATCAAAATTTATTACTTTTTAAGATGTAAGTATTTACCACATTTTAATTTTAACAGGCAAAATTTTACCTCCTTGCAATAATTTTTTTATATGGAATACTTAATATTGTTCTAAAGCTATTTTCTTGTGGCATTTTAAATTAATTACTATTTAACTGGGAATAAACCACAATTAAAGGTTCAAATACGTTTATTGACGTTTCAATTTCCACTTCGGAAATCGTTTTCAAAATACAAACAGTAAATTGAACAAATTTTTTTTTGTTAAAAAAGAAAACACATTTTTATTTTAACAGGCAAAATTTTACCTTCTTGCAATAATTATTTTATTTTGCAATTTTTTTTTGTTTAAAAAAACAAAATTTGTTTAATTTACTGTTTGTATTTTGAGAACGATATATGAAGTGGAAATTGAAACGTCAATAAACGTATTTTAACCTTTAATTGTGGCTAATTCCCAGTTAAATAGTAATGGAATACTTATTTCTATATTGTTACTGATGATGATCCCATAGGACCTCAAATGGTCTGAAATCGAAGACCGACAAAGGAATTAGACACAGGTACAGAAATAAGGCTGCATACTCCTAAGCCCTCTACTATTTATTCTCATAGTGGATGAAATAATGTAAACCGTAAAGAGAGCTAAAGGTTATAAGATGGGACATTAAGAAATTACGATCCTCTACTATGCTGACGATGCCGTACCCACAGCAGAAAATGAGAACGACTTACAAAGACTGGTCCATAAGTTCAACATGAACATAAGTTCAATAGTTCGCAAAGAAGCGGAATACGATCATTTCATCCCAGAAATCAAAACAATCATCAGCAAATAATATATATATATATATATATATATATATATATATCAATAAAAAATAGCAATAAAATAGATATTAACAGAATCGACATTGAACAAATTATAGAAATCGGCTATTTAGATATCACACTACGCAGTTACGGTGATGTTCAAGCAGAGGTAAAAAACAAATACAGAAAGCAAATCGAGCAGCAGGATGTCTAAGCAATAAAATATGGAGGAAAACATAACACGAAGAAGGCATAATCCAAGAAAACAAAAACAAGCAGAATTGCCTAATAACAAGATATAAAAAGAAGACGAAATGTTAAATTTTAAAAATACAGTAGTTCCCCCATTAAGATGAAATCTTGTTTCAAAATGTTCTGCAAAAGTTCTTTTGAGTTTTCCCGTATTTTTAATTGAACGACAAAAATAGTTCCTCCTTTCCTTATATGTTACAGCTTTGTATCTTCTTTTTATTGCTTGAAATTCTTAGGTGTCGTTTAATTCTTTGATTGGATTTTCGTACATTGCTGCCCATTTTGTTAGCACCTTATCATCTTCATTTGATTTTATTTTTATCATATTTCTCGTTTTTTTACCGTATACTTTAAAGATCTTGTGTAATTTAATATATACCCCCTTAATTAAAAATATTGATTTAAAAATCGTCCAAGAAAATTAAAATTTCAATATGAAACTTTCAATTCTCAAAAACTTCCGTTTCTTTAGGTCCCTACCAAAGACTTTTTAAAAGAACACAATCCTACAGAGTACGTATCATCCCCCGAGGACTTGGTAATTTATAAAGTCCTAAAATTCTTCGTCGTCTATCTTCGTCCCCTTCGGGCATTTTAATAAATTAGGGATGTAATCCCTCTATTTATCTGGAAACATTTCTGGAAATCTGGGATGCCGTTGATTGGGCTGTATTGAAGCTTTCCCCCCATTAATTAGAATCAGGAGGGCCTGTTGCATAAAGCCCTGCGAGAATGAAAACCTTTCGCGAAAGGGATCTGATGTGTTTTATAGATCTCGAGATTAGTGTTTATATATTGCTATAGGATGGCTCCCCCAAAATCATTAACCTTATTGTAGGTGTATTCGTGCAATAACATATCAACTCTTAGAAAATGTAAACAAAATTTATTGGATACTGATAAGCGAAGCTTCTATTAGTAAAATTTCTTTAGTAAAATGCTAAAGCGATCGTCACGGAACTAGCGGTACAAGATGGCGTCGCCACGGAACTAGGGCCACAATATGGCATCGTCAGGGGTATCGTAATAAAATAGCGGTTCATCACATCGATTCACTACTCTCGATAAATTCGTTTCTAGTCATCATATATTTATTCTAAGTAGGTTAAAATTAACAACTGCATATATCATATTATTACATGATTAATGTCATGTATGTGAAAAGAATTAATCAAATTAAATAGGTAAAGTAAATAATATCAGAGAAGATCGCTGGGAATTAAATATAAGATCACGAGAATATGGAGAAAAGCTGGAAAAAACTCAAAAATAACATAATTAACGCAGCAACAGAATCACTTGGAAAAAGGAAAGTAACAAACACATATCAAGTGACATATCAAGAAAGAAAGCCTTTTTACAATACAGAACACAACAAACACAACAGGTATACAACCACTATAAACGAATCAGAAGTGAAACGAATACTTTAGTTAGACAAATAAAAAGGGAACACTGACAGAGCTTCCCAAAACAGATGGAACACGACTTCTACGGAACACAAAAAAAATATAAAAAATTATCAGAGGACAAAGAAAAGAGATGAACGAACTAATAAAAACGAAACACATTCAGAAGGAAACATAGTTAGACTACTTTCGATCCCTATTTGCTAAAAGTGACGATAATAAACCACCAATAACACAGGAAACGACAAACTAAGAAATAAATATTGAGGAGAAAGAGGTAAAGGAAGCATTAAGGAAATTAAAGAATAGAAAATCACCAGGAGAGGACAGAATACCAAACGAACTAAAGTACGGAGGACCAGGTCTGACCAAACAACTATTAAAACTAATCCAAAACATAATAGAACAAAACCGAATACCTTAAGAATGGAGATCAAGCATTCTAATACCTCTCTTCTTCTAGTCCGTGGATTGGATTTTTTTAACTATTAATTTTTGCAGGCAATCTTTTAACCATCTTCTGATTGCCATTATCACCACGAGTCCTAACCATTTATGTCTTTTTGTTTTAATATTATGATTCATTTAAGGTTTCTCGCACAGCTATCTAATTTTTGCATTGGTTTTTCTCCTCCAAGGGTTTCCTTGATTTTTCATTCTATATTAAACTTAACTCAAAACACTTTTCAGTCCCTGATCTACATATTTCCTGATTTTTGGTGATGATCCAACTTTCAACTACCGTAAAAAGCTGTCGGTTGGATTATCATTCAGTATAGCCTCAATTTCGCCGCCCTGGAAATGTTAATTTTAATAATTTAAGCAGCACTGCAAGCGCTCTATTTTCTCTCGCAACTCCTTTTTTCATTTTAAAGTTTTCTGCTTCTTGGTTTGTTACGGTAATCCCATAACAGGTACTCGAAATCATACAAACACTATTTCTTCTCCCATTGTTTGTATCTGTATTGATTTGCAACTCCCCGTTTGCGTCCTGTTCAATTTACAACCACTTTGTTTTGGCTTGTTTATTACCAATCCACAGTATTAAAACTACTACAAAATTACCTTAAATATCCTCAGTAATTTTCTTTTCATCGGCAAAAGCAAGAAGTGGCTGTTGTCGTAGATAGTTTCCTTTATTTATACTACGCTTCCACTCATTATGTTTCCAATTTTTCTATTACACTTCCTTTTATCCTTATCTTTTCCATGTTTAATTACTTCTGTCACAGTCACAACATTTTGTGACTGTCATTTCTTCTGTGGTCAGTGCCACCGCTGCATCCATTAAATTGCCGCCTTCCAATATTGCTCCTCAATATCTCCATTCGGTCCTGTAAGGCAACTCTTTAAACTGCTATTGGCATCTGTTAAATTCTTCAATTTATTAGAGCTCTCTATCAATATATTACATTTTTTTTACTCCCACTCATCTTCTTTGCCGATCTCCTTCGAAGCTCATATTCATTTTTCTTTTCTCAACTTGGGTTGTTCAGATACAATACAAAGGTTTTGGTTACAATTATAAACCATTATCTCCTCCTTTACGTGGCCCAATCGCTTTTGGGTCGATTCTGGATTCTCAACTTAAATCATTTCTTTTTCCTCTATATTAGGTACCTGGTTAAAGTATTCCATCCATCGATTCAATACAATATATATATATATATATATATATATATATATATATATATATATATATATATATTAATGTATATATATATATATATATATATATATATATATATATATATAAACTAGAGCTAAGATTAATATTATTACTAAAATTAATATCAAACTCACCAGTCTTCCGGGTTGAACCGCGTCGATGTCCATTTTGCCAAGCTTTCGGCATCCTCTCTGATGCCTTTCTCAGGGCTTCCGAGGTCTCAGTCTCCCGAGCCCCCAGACTACTACACTGTTCATTATTCACGGCACTGTCACTACTTCACTACTGTCACTACTGTCACGGCAGTAGTGACAGTGCCGTGAATAGTGAACAGTGTAGTAGTGTCTGGGGGCTCGGGAGACTGAGACCTCGGAAGCCCTGAGGAAGGCATCAGAGAGGATGCCGAAAGCTTGGCAAAATGGACATCGACGCGGTTCAACCCGGAAGACTGGTGAGTTTGATATTAATTTTAGTAATAATATTAATCTTAGCTCTAGTTTATATATATATATATATATATATATATATATATATATATATACATTAATATATATATATATATATATATATATATATATATATATATATATATGAAATTTTTCAGCAATACTATTGTCTTTGTGTCTGGCGACGCTTTCGTATGCGTCTAGAATTATCATTTGTCCCTTAATACATTTTAAGGTTTGTTATAAGTTTTGCTTATTTGCTCTCTAGCAGAATCGATTTGGTTTCTTGTTATGCCATCCTGGCCGATCCATATTTCCTTGCGACTATTTAACGGAAGATTTCTACAGATAAAAGGTCAAACAATCTCCTTAAGTCTTTGGCGTCTTAGTTTTTGGCATCTTTCAACTGATCTTTTGTCCTCTTGTTTACCTTCCAATATTATTGAGGATAATCGAATGTTGATAGTGTATAAGGATTATTTGCCTTAAATTTTTACACTAGAAAGATGGGTTCTTGAATTTAAACATGGCTGTACAAGCCTTGAAGACGATCCTCGTCAAGAATATCCAAAAACGTAACAACACCAGAAATCGTAAACAAATTACAGGATATTGTATTGGAAAATCTTCGATTCTACTGCTCATTGGGCAGTATAAACAATATTTTGACTGAAGTTTTGGATTTCGGAAAACTGTATTGAAAATGGGTATCACATTCACTAACAATGGAACAAAAACACATTCGAAAGTGACAACAATATTTAGAGCGTTTTCGAGAGGATGATGTAAATTTTGTGCATCGGTTCATCACTATGGATAAGAATTGGGTCAATTACCGTGATTCTAAATCGTAACGAGAGGCTAAAGAGTGGTTTGAACTTCGGCTCCGAAAAGAGTTCATGTCCAGAAATCGGCCATAAAGCATCAATTTTTTGAGATACGAAAGGAATTTTGTTAGTGAATTACGTGCAAGCAGGTAAAACAATAAATGCTAAATAATATTGTAACCTTTTAGACCAGCTGAAGCAAAAAATGAGAAAGTAGCCGGTTTGCAGAAGACAAATATACTTTTTCATCAGGGCAATGCACCGTATCATAATGAGCATTTTGACAATGGCTAGAATTCATGAATTAAAGTTCTAATTGTTAGAGCATCCACTTTATTTACCAGATTTAGCCCCTAGCGACCTTCAACTGTTTTAATAACTAAAAAAATTCAAGCGTGTATAGCGTTTTTTATCAAATGTTGAGGTCGTAACAGCTGTAAAAGCGTATTTTGTAGTCCTTTCAGATTCTTACTTCAGGAATGGAATTAATAAATTGGAATCTCGATGTAATAAGTGTATTGGTGTTCAGGAAGACTATTCTGAATAATAAAGTGTATTTTAAACCATAAACTTGCGTTTTTCTTACAGAACCGCAAAACTTATTGAACATCCTGTTAACACGTGTTATTATTGTTTTAATAATACAAAATTTTAGTATAGTTAAAGTCCTAGTATAGAAAATAAAATATTTATAAAATAAGGACCTCCTTCGAGAGAAAAATAAAATATTATTTTTATAAATAAATTAAATTGATTAAATTTATAATAAATTTAATTGTTTTTATCGATTTTTATCATAATTATTTGTCATTGCTTGTATTATCTAAATTTATCTAATTATTTTTAGTTCTTTTAAAAATATGACGACAGACAACAAAAATAAAAAAAGAAAATATGAGCAATCATATTTATTTAACACATAAAAAATAATTAATTACTATTTAACTGGGAATAAGCCACAATTAAAGATAAAAATACGTTTATTGACGTTTCAATTTCCACTTCGGAAATCGTTCTCAAAATACAAACAGTAATTTTTTTTTATCTTTAATTGTGGCTTATTCAAAGTTAAATAGTAATTAATTTACAATGCCACAAGAAAATAGCTTCAGAACAATATAAAAAATAATATTTAAATAGCAAAAACAACCATAGCTAATGCTTTACATTAAATAAATTTGAATGATATTTGTGGAATCGATGGGCTGCTTGCTTCTAAATATACATATGTTGCCTGCAGATTATGTGAACAGATCCTGTTGCCGGCTCCAAAGCACGTGAGTAGGTCTTGAAGACAGCTGTTTAGGCCCACATTACTCCATAAAGTATTTTCAATAAAATGTTCTGGGAATATCCCATAAAATATTCCAATAAAATATTCCAGAAATATCCCATAAACCCAAGAGAATTCTGCAGACTATAAAATGAACCTTATAATAATTTTTGCCTTTTTTTATAAATTTCAGTTACAGATATAAAAGGATATCCCACCATGAAAGTTGATTGTTAGAAAGTAGGGACTAAAATTAAGTATAGCACAGATGTCATAGGACGTATGTCTATGATGGAATTAGCTCTCCTGTCAACATAGAACAGAATGTTTACTAGCGGAAAGAAAGAGAGAGGGTGAATATTTATTCTACCGGAAAGAAAGAGAGAGGTCGAATATTTATTCTACGGGACAGAAAGGGAGAGAGAGAGAGAGAGAGAGAGAGAGAGAGAGAGAGAGATAGATAGAGAGAGAGAGGTAGAGAGGGTGCCAAATACTTTTAAATAAAAAATAGTATAAAAGGAACTGAAGGTAAAGGAAATAATAAATTAATAAAGAAATTAAAATAAAATAATTATTTAAATATAAATTAAAAAAGATTTGACTTTTATTACGTTACAATATGATTCGCATAAAAAATCGTTAATTTAAATAAATATCACCTGCACTGTATGTTGTGTAATTAATATTCCAACAAATTACAAGTATAATAATGAAAAGAGTCGTTTTAAAAAGTCGTTATATTTTTAGGTTTTGTATTTTTGAAATAGATGAACAAGATAGTGGTCAAGCTAGCATTTTTTGCTTAATTTTAACAATTTTGTCAATTTTGCCAATTTTAATTTTAAAAATGGCCAACATTAATTTTAGCGCATACCATATATATCTGACGGTATATGCCTAAGTCAAAAATAAATATCTTTTGATTACATATTTAATGACCAGAACAACCAGCCGCCTGACTATATCTTAATCCAGAACTATATTTTATTGTATGTTTCAACTGTAGTGGCGGAAATTTCTAGGAACAGTAAAGCCTCGCCAAACAAAGCAGTGGCGTTTCAAAAAATACTTATGATTTAAATCAATTCGTTAAAAATAGGTACACACAATTTATTAAACAATGATATAAGATAATATTTTGGCAATATTGTACTACATTTTAATACATATTATTATAATATATAACATACATATATTGTCTGTATGTGAAACCATAGATACGTATTACAAACTACAGTATTAATAAATATTAATAAAGTAAAAAATAATACAGACATACAGGACAGTTTGCAAAACTTATATTCAAATAGGTACATCGTAATGTTAAATTATATTATTCAGTTTTATAATCAGACGCACTGTCGTCGTCACTAGAATCATTTAAATCAATCCTTAATTCTTCAGTAATTACATCTATACGACGTTCACTTTAGAAATACTTATCTTCAACCTTGAGATCTTCATACACTTTCTTATCTATCTCATAAAGATAGCATATCCATTTTTTTACAATTACTGGTGGGTGCTTTATTAATTTGTACATTATGATATGACGCATTATCTGTAACAACAACAACAACAGATCCAACAGGCAAATTGGGGATTAACTGTTCTTTCATCAATTTATCATAATTTTCTGAATTCATATCATCATGATAATCTCCAGTCTTCGCTCCCGACTTAAAAATCAAAAGGACATTCTATATGAAACCCATATCCACACCATCATGTACGATATCCAACCTTCTTCCCTTTGAAATGTTTTTGAACAATCCTTTGCCAATGTCATTTGTCTAGCTATTTGGTGTAGTGTGCCCTGGATGTACATAGATTTCATCAATATAATATATAATTGACTTACCTTCGCTTCTGTAATATTTAATTTTGTCCAAATATTTAATACGTAGCAGGGATGTGTAGTTCACCATCGAAATAGTTCTAATAAACGATTCTTTCAACTGAACTAATTGAACTAGTTCATTAATTTTCATAGAACTAGTTCACTGCGAACGATTTGCATTATAAATTATGTCTCAACTTCTAAAGAAGAAAATAATGAATGAATAAATTAGAACATATATATTTATTATTTTTTTGAATGGATGGAGTAACTAGTTTAAAAAAAATGCCGATTAGCCTCAGATAACAGATTCATAATTCTTATGAATGTGTCAATAACATTAAGTCTTATCTTAATGTCATAATGGTTCGGATCTTATGCCCATGTATTGGCTTGAATGTTGCCATGCTGTGTTGTTTCTTGTATTGTAATTTTGAAATAAAAATTTTAGTTGTGGTTAAAATGATTGAGGCATTTACATAAAATATAATTTTATGTAAAAGTGAGAATGAAAATGTGTTATTTAATGTTCGTAGAAAATTCACTGATTTTTTTTGTAAAGGTTCTTTTAGAAATAACCTAACTATAAATACCTATGAGTTTAAATATACGTAAATATAAAAATAAATCATACTTGAACCATATTTATATATAAAACGGTTAATAAAAAACAAATCTTAATAATTTTTTGCAAATAAAAACTAACTAATCATATAATAATTTAAACCATTTAAACCTAAACATACGATCGAAAGAAATAGTTCCGAACTACTTGTACGGTAGTGAACTAGTGAAAGACTGAAAGAAAACGGGCGGCTAGCGCCGAGCTTGTGTGATAATTGAGACGAGACATCTGGCAACCAGTTCTGTTAGGGTTGGATTTCGATGTCGGTCCTACAAATAGTTCTTTCGCGAACTAGTTCACTGAACTAGTTCATTTTTGTGAAATAGTTATGTTGAACTAGTTCGTCTAAAAGAACTAATAAGCACACCTCTAATACGTAGAGCACAAATATTATTCCGTTCAATTAATAAACATCGATTATCTTTTGTTTTCTTTCATTGAAATCTTTAATCTTTTACAATTCTGTAGAAAGAACTCACACTGTCAATCCACTCGTACACCTCTTCAAGCCTTTTCTGCAAAAGCTTCAATGATATACGACAACGTTTAGTCTCATGAAAACGATGAATGGTATTTCTAATGAACTGTTTGTCATACTCCCTCAAGTCTGACACGGTTGCTTTCCTTTTAGAAAGTGTTGAAGCTGAAAATTTTAGTGTATTATTTAACTCTGCGTTTGTTAATATACTCACTTGTTGAATGATCTTTTCTACTGTATGTAAATCTACTCCAGTAGCTTCACTCACACGTTGTTTAATACTGGTTAGATTATCCCCAGGAAATAGTATTTGCATGTATTTAAATACATTGTAAACTATTCCTTTGGATTCTGGTGTCAATCTGATCTGTTTACTCGTACTACACTTAACTATCTCCATTCTACAAAATAGTTATAATACGCGTGGTAGCACCATTCTTGTTGAGACTCTACAACATCATGAGACTAAATTACGAACTCGTTTAAAATCCAGTGACTAGAAATTCTTGGAAATAATTCTTATCAGTTCTTTGTATGTCCTTAACGAGTCGTTAAGGAGTCATTAATAATGACTTGATAATTATGGTTTTAAGGTAACTGATACTAAATTAGAAATGAACTTTATAGAGTATCAATAGTTATTAAAGATGGTATTATAACAAACAAAAATTTGGTATCTATAAAACAATATGTGTACAATCAAAGTCCCTTTATTATTTAAGCGAGTAATAATTTTGTAATTAGTATATAATAATAATAATAAAAAGAAGAAAAACTGCTTATCTGGGTCATATATTTAGAAATTCCAAGTACCAATTCTTAAAGCTTGTTATGTAAAGGAAGATACAAGGAAAACGAGGCAACGGAAAAAAGGGATTGTACAAACCTCGAGCCACACAAGATCGAGAGAAGTATGTCGCCAACATCCAGTAATTGGATAGGGCACCATAAGAAGAAGAATGAGTATATAGTATAATAATAACTTAAATAATTAAATCTGATATTCATTTATCCATATTCAATTATACCTGTAACATGTTTATGTAATAATTTTTTGTCATTGAATGCTTAGAAAATTTTGATAATTTTTAATTAAACACAAATATGCCATATTTTGTGCATCTACTAATTTTATAATGCATTTATACCATTGATATCCATTACATAGTAGCTAGTACGTATTACACATTCCAGTACGTTATTGCACATTCGACCATATTCTATTAATTATTTTGCTAACTTGAGAAACTTTGTAAACTTTATCGAACCATTTAAACGTTAATCGTTAGGTAGATCCGTTTCTAGCGGATTCACGCGTTAAACACTCATATAACAATTCCCTTTGTAGTCATAAGCCAACGCCTCTGGAAAATGGAAAAGCAGCAAGTTTAGAAGTCGGTGTCGGCTTCATCCTCTCGCTTGATTTACTTCAGAAATCAGATTCACACCCAGAGTCAATATTAGCCTAGCCCATATAAACACACAGCTCACTCCTCCTTTTATATTAGATCTATCTGGCCTCGTCTCCTCCCGTCTCGACTCGTTCTGGAAGAGAATGCGGACGGAATATAGAGACTGTGTAAATTGTCTCCGACTTTGAGCTAATTTAGACGTTATTGATGCCATGCCGGAGCTGTGGAAAACGCGCTGGAGACGTTCTTTGTTTACTTGTTATAATAATGGTCTGTTTACTAAAGAAATGTCGAGATAGAGCGAGAGACAAATCGGCTTTGATATCTGGAATTGCTAGCTCTATTTATAACACTATATTGGTCGGGATGACACTTTAGGTAAAACACTTCGATTACTTTGAAAATATAGTTATGATGATATATGTATATATATATATATATATATATATATATATATATATATATATATTTATTTATATATTTATTATATATATATATAAATATATAAATATATATATATATAAATATATAAATATATATATATATATATATATATATATATATATATATATTTATATGTTCGGATAGATTTCATTCATCTGACCGCGGAAATCTATCCGAACACTTTTTTCGCCTCTACGGGGAGTAATTTTTTATTCTTACTAAATCCTTTTCTAATCTTCTAACACGCAAATACCGTCTTCTCTGTGATCTTGCTTTTCTTAAATCATGTCGTGACCATTAAGTCATTCCGAAATCTCTTCAAGTTAAACATCACACTAAATCTCCATCTATTTCCAAAATCCTTAGCGCAACTGGTTTTTCGCTTCTTAGAAATTCAATTCATTTCAAACGCCGCAACTTAGATTCAACAAATTCCCAACTTCTTAAAAACTACAACGACATTCACTCTTTCAATATCCACCCATTATTATGGGACACTTTTGATCGTCTTTCTCACCAAAAAGCCCAACACATTTCTGACATCAAAACCCAAATCCAGAAACGCAAACTGGATCAACTTGTCTCTCAACAAAATCCAAAGCCCATTTCGAACCAAGAACCTTCTACTGTTGTTCGCAATTTCTCAGATATTCACATATCCGATTCAGCTACCAAAGCTTTATCAAAAGGCTTCAATTTTTCTGTCACACCTCTTTCAATCCCAACTGAGAAAATTATTTGTCAAACTGAAGAAGCTATTTCTCATCTTCCTTCCGACCAAACCGAAGTCGCCAGACAAGATGTCGCCAGAATTCTCCGTACTTCCAAACCCCCACCGTCAAATATCAGTCTTTCAGAAAAACGCGCCCTCAAAGAACTTTATAACAACCCTGACATTGTCATCCTTCCGGCCGACAAAGGTAATGCCACTGTCATTCTTAACTCTTCTAATTATTTCGACAAAATGTTCGAACTTCTCAATTCCACAGAATACAAACGCGTCCCAAACGATCCCACCACTTATCTAGAAAAAACGACCAAATCCATCATAAATAAGTCTACTCTACCTTCAGACATCAAAAAATCTCTTATACCCAGAGAAAAATCATCCCGAATTCCAAAGATATACGGCCTTCCAAAAATCCATAAGCCCAATGCTTCCCTAAGACCCATCGTCAGTGCATACAACTGCTCCACTCAGAAATTGGCAAAACATCTCGCTTTATCTTTACAACTATTAGCCGAAAAAGCTTCATCTTTTGTCAAAAACTCTTTTCGTTTTATTGACCTTCTGAAAAATATTTCTATTTCTCCCTCAGATAAACTAGTCAGTTTTGACATTGTTTCTTTGTTCACCAATATTCCTATCGATGAAACCATTTCCATCTTGGACTCCAAACATCAAATTCCTCAAGACACACTATCTCTTATAAAACACTGCATGTCTAATACATACTTTTCATTCCAAAATCATTTATATCGTCAAATCAAAGGGGCCCCAATGGGATCTCCCCTCTCTCCCGTAATAGCTGATATTTCCATGGAACATTTCGAAACAGTAGCCCTGTCCTCATCAAATCTTAAACCCACCTGCTGGTTACGGTATGTTGATGACACTTTTGTCATTTGGCCTCATGGTAGGGACGCGTTAGATCTCTTCCTCTCCCACCTGAATGGAATACATCCTAGTATTCAATTCACGATGGAAGTCCAGTGTGAAGCGTCTTTGCCATTTCTTGATGTCAATATTCAGAAAAACTTACCTCACAGATTTTCCTATTCCGTGTACCGGAAACCCACTCATACAAACCGATATCTTAATGCCCAGTCACATCATCACCCCAGCCAACTAAATTCGGTGGTCAACACTCTCATTTCTCGTTCCATAAGACTTAGCGACATCAATCATAGGTCATCCGAAATCAATTCAATAAGGCAAACACTCTTACAAAACGGCTACCACAAAACCCAAATCAATAAGAGCATTCAAAAACCTCTAAACCCCATTCCATCCAAAAAAGAAACCTTGCCGCCGGACCAACCCAAAACCTTTCTACCTTTTATTAAAGGTGTCATTGACAAAATCAGTAGAACTCTTCTTCCTCTAAACATCAAAACCATCTTCACTACTCACTCCAAGTTGTTCAATCTCGTCAGATCCGTAAAAGACCAAATTCCTAATGAAGACCATGGTGTCTACGAGATACCTTGTTCCAGTTGCCCACGTACATACATCGGACAGACAAACCGACGAATCCATAACCGTATTTACAAACATTCTATATCAGTCAAACATTCCGATACTACTTCAGCCCTAGCCCAACATCACATTCAAACAGCCACAAAATAGACTTCGAAAAAGCAAAGACCATCGCCCCCATCCGCTCCTTAAAATCAAGAATCATTCGTAAAGCTATCGAAATCAAAAACGGCCTAACAGCTTAAATACGCGCGACGACGCACAACGATTGCCGCCAACATGGCGACCCCTACTTCAGCGACCTCCCGCCCACACCGTTCAGGCCACGTCAGTGCAGACTACGTCAGCCCATACCGTTCCCGCTCGTACAGCGAGTATAAAAGCAGCGTCACAGGGTAAGACCGGTTGTCACTCGACACTTCTGATTTGTCCAAGGCCTCTATAAAGATGTTTTCAGAGTATATGTTAAATAATGCCGGTGATAATATACAACCCTGTCTAACTCCTTTTTCGACTGTGAAGATCTCGTACAGTTCATTTTCTAATCATACTGTTGCTTTTTATTGGAGATATAAGTTTGAGATCAGTCTTATATACTTACCATTGAGTCCTGATGTGTTTAGGATATCAATTAGTTTCCCATGTGAGACTTTATCAAATTCCTTCTCGAAATCAATGAAACATGCATACACATCGCAGTTGACATCAATGGCTCTCTGTATTAGAACTTGGAAACTAAGAAGTGCTTCCCTCGTTCCAAGTCTTGCTCTGAATCCAAATTGAACTTCACTCAGGTGTTCTTCTAATTTGGTGTATATGCGCGAGGGCTGATAGTAAGGAGTACTTTAAGTACATAGCCCATCAAACTAATTAATCTATGTTCTTCACATTTTCTAGCGTTGACTTTTTTAGGAAGTGGAATGAATATTGATGGTCCAGTTTTTTGGTAAGTAACCAGTCTCGTAGATGTTGAATCGCTTCGTTAGAGCTGTGATTTGGTGTGACTCTAATAGCTTTAAGATTTCACCATGCACCTTATCAGGTCCTGGTAATTTCCCATCTTTAATCCGCTTAATGGCCATAGTTACTTCTTCGTTTGTTATTTCTGGGTCGTAGGGATTGTTTATGTCAGTCTGACTTCGTGCTGCATCTTCGAATAGTGAATTATCTTATCTATTCTTATTAATTTTAGGTTCTATTCTTATCAGGTTATCTATTCTTATTAATCATATAGTTTTTTTTTCAATCAACATATATCTATTTTGTTTTTTTGTTGATTTTCAATATCTGTAAGGCATTTGAATTTTGTCGAATCTCCTCATTAAGTTTATTAAACAATTAATCAAAGGAGCTTCTAAATCGATCTTTAATTACCCTATAATTAACATGTATATTAACCGATCGATTCGGTTTTTTTCTTCTTTGCGAAGACGGCAAAATATCGAACACCGCCTCCCGGGAAAATTACTTCCAAGTGCTGTTTGTGGCGGAAAATGAAAATAAATAGACCTTTACTACACCGCAATCGTAAAATTTGTAATGGAGAAAGTCTTAATTGCCTCTCCGATGGATTTTTTCTTCGTTTTAACGAAGAGAAGGCGACGAAATATTGCTTTGAGGGGTCATTGTGTGTTCGTTAATAGAAAACTAAAATTGTCATATAAGTTTTTCAATTTTAAAGGTAAATAGGTAATATCACCAAAAATTAAGTTTATAGCTATTGTTAACCATAAATAACTTTTTATTTTTCTTTGACCTTAAATCCTACCAGAAAATTCTCAAGGTTAATTTTTTTTTAAATCAAATGTTTTAAATCTCATATAACAAGAGAGTGTGTTGCTTTTAGTTTAAATTCGTTGGATTATAACGCTTATTCAATTAAATGAAGTCCAAGTTGAAAAAGTTTACAAAACTCCATTTTTGGGAACTGCCATAAAGGACCAACTAGATCCAGACACAGAAATAAAGCGAAGAATATCAATGACTAAAACTTCTTCTTCTTAACATGCCATACACCAAAGTGCGTAGGCGACTATCTCATTACTAGAATTCTGTTCTTGGCGGCGTGACACAGCTCACCTGTATTGTGAATTCCTGTCCATTCTTTAATATTCCTTAACCAGGATAATTGTTTGCGGCCGGCTCCTCTCCTACCTTCGATCTTCCCTTGTAGGATTAACTGTGGTATTTCATATTTTGCTCCTCTCAATATGTGCCCAAGGTAACCAATCTTGCGTTTTTTAATTAATTCAAAGAGTTCTCTTTCCACGACGGCTCTATTAAGGACGTCATCGTTTCGAACTCTATCCACCCAAGGTATGCGCATCATTCTTCTCAATGACCACATTTCAAATGCTTCAAGTTTGTTGATAGATGTTTTTTTCAAAGTCCACGTTTCCATGCCATAAAGCAAGATGGACCATATGTAGCACTTGACCATTCTGTAGCGTATTTCGAAGTTTAGGTGTTGATTACATAGGAGCGGTCTGAATTTCACAAAAGCTTGTCTTGCCATTTGTATTCGGGTTTTTATCTCATGTTGTGGATCCGATTGGTCATTGATTGTGGTGCCAAGGTATTTAAAAGTTTTCACGCGATTTATACGATTGTCACCTATGCATAATATCGGGTTTTCTGGAGGGTTTCTGCTAATGACCATATATTTCGTTTTCAAAATGTTGATTTTGAGGCCATATTTTTTACCTATGCTATTCACCCTATCAAGTAATAACTGCTGATCTTCCAAATTATCAGTTATAATCACTGTGTCGTCCGCATAGCGTAGGTTGCTAATTGGTATGCCGTTCACATTAATGCCTAATTCCGTATCTTCTAATGCTTCCGCAAATATATTTTCAACATATAAATTAAAAAGCATCGGAGAGAGTATGCAGCCTTGGCGGACACCTTTCCGGATTTCAAATTCATCCGTATATTGGTCTTGATCAATCCTCACCTTTGCCATTTGGTTCCAGTATAGATTCTGAATAATTCTGATCTCCTTCTGGTCAATGTTGGCCCTATGTAGTAGTTCCATCATGATATCATGTTTAACATTGTCAAATGCCTTCTCGTAGTCGATGAAGGTGAGGTAGACATCTTTTCGTTGATCTAAGCAGTTTTGTATTAAGGTGTTCAAACATAAAATTGCCTCTCTTGTTCCTAGTCCTCCCTTAAAACCGAATTGTGTTGACCCGCTAAGTTCTTCTAGTATCTTATACATTCTTGAGTGTAATATCCTAAGGAAGAGTTTCAACAAGTGACTCATTAAACTGATTAAGCGGTGTTCATTGCATTTTGTGGTATTAGCTGTTTTTGGGATCATCACAAAGGATGACTGCAGCCATTCTCGCGGAATGTAACCAGTATCATAAATTCTATTGAACAGCCTTACCAAGATTTCGATATTCTCCTTGTCTAGTAGTTTTATTGCTTCTATATTAATTTCATCTGGACCTGTTGCTTTATGCATCTTTGTGGTTCTAACTGCATATTCTATTTCACTTCGCATTATTGATGGCCCTGATAAGTTTTCGGAAGGAAGGTCATTAAAAAGGCTTTCTGCGTATTCTTTCCACGCCATTGCTATCTCTTCTTCTGACTCTATGTATTCGTTTCTGTCGTTGCGTATTCTTTTTCTGTGGTGGCTTTTGTGTATATTCGATATTTCTTTGATCTTCTTATGTAGTCCAAAACTATCTCATTTTTCCTGCAATTGTTCTATTTCGTTGCACCTTTCCACCATCCAACGTTCTTTTGCTTTCTTAATTTTCTGACGGATTTCTTTGTGTATCTGTTTGTATTTGTCTTGATTACGTTGTTGTTTATGTTGCCTTCGCTTTTCCATTAGATCCATAATTTCGTCCGTCATCCATTCGTTATGCTTTATCTGTCTGATCTGTGTTTTAACTTCCCTGTTTACTGCCAGAATCGTTCCTTTAATATCATTGACCATCTCTTCGATATCATAATTTTGTTCTATTACTCGCATTCTTTCATTAATTTGATTCGCATAACTCTTCTTCAGATTTTCGTCTCTCATCAGTTCTCTTGTATTTATAGGTGTGCTGGTATTTGTATTTGTTCTCTTAATTTTTGCTAGTTTTAACCTCACATCTGCTATTAGCGGATTATGATCGGATGCAATATCAGCACCTGGATATGCTGCGATTCTTTTGATAGCGTTACGAAATCTTCTGTTTATTAAAACGTAGTCAATTTGGTTTCTAATTATTCGATTTGGACGGTCTCCTGGCGATCTCCAAGTATATAACTTACGAGGTGGGAGCTGAAACCATGTGTTCGTGACGACAAAACCGTTCTCCTGGCAGAATTCACACAGCAGGTCGCCTCTTTCATTTCTAACTCCAAGGCCGTACTCTCCAATTATGTCTTCATATCTTCCTTTACCCACCTTGGCGTTAAAGTAGCCCATTATTATGTTTATGTCCTCTTTCTTTGTTAGTCTTATTGCTTTTTCCAGATCTTTATAGAACTTAGTTATTTCTTCTTCTGACTTATCTGCTGTTGGTGCATATGCTTGTGTCACATTTATGTTTACTGGTTTGCCTGTCATTTTGATCAACATGACTCGTTCGGAAATTGGAACAAAATCTGTCACCGATTTACTGGTCTTCCTGTCAAGAGCAATAGCCACCCCATGTCGGTGATGTCTATCTGTTGGGTCACTACACGAGTAATACATAGTAATCTTATCTTTCGTAAACTGTCCAGATCCAGACCATCGGACTTCACTGACTCCCATTATATTTATTTTCAGCCGATTCATTTCCTTTATAAGGTTGTGTGGTTTTCCTGGTTCGTAAAGACTATTAACATTCCATGTTGAAATTCGTTGGATATCATCTATTTGGCACCGGGAGATTCTTCGCACCCTCTGACCATCTAAGGCCTGCCCGGGACTGAGGGCCATCTGAGTTTTGTTTTGTTCTGCCATAATGAGATGAGTTATCCTGGGGAAAAGGTAGTGTTGTAGTATCCCGTTACTTTCAACACCGCAGTACCACCGCCATTCAAACTGTCCTAGTCATGCCTGTGGAATTCTAATAACAAGCCGGTCCAAGATAATTTCTTTTGCGCCTTGCGTTGGTACTGGTGATCGCTGCTGCCCTTCACCAGGGTTGAGGACTAGGAGGGATAAATATGGAGGGTGTAGGATAAAGGCTCTGGGACATGAGATTCCACGGTGTGAGATGGTGGAATATCATGAGCTAGCGTGGGCAGGGTCGCTAATCCCTGAAGTAGGTCTGTTTCCACCGGGATCGTGAAAAGTACCCACCCGCTACCCGTTTAAACTACCGACTAAAACTACTTTTATGTAAATGAAGACATTTCTTTACCATAATCATCTCAGTTTAAAACTAAGACAAATAATGGTTAACTGCTATAATTGGTCTGTACTTTTATATGGAGTAGAAGTGTGGACACTAAAAGTATCAAGTATGAACAGAATTAAAGCGTTGGAAATGTGGGTTCATAGACGGATGCTGAATCTATCTTGGACAGTAAGAAAAACTAATGAGGAAGAAAGTAGAGGTGTAGGAAGAAAACAGGTTTCTTGGGTAAAAAACATTAGTGAATAGACTCAGATATCAAAGGAATTACAATTATTCCATGTGGCAGAAGATTGAGAAGCCATTGCAATGATAACCGTGAACGTTGGATAATTCTGATATGGCACGTAAAGAAGAAGATAACGCTAATTGAGTTTTTTTTGTTTTTTGTTCATTTTGTCTCGTAATTACTTGGCTAATATTTCAGTGAATAAGTGTTTCTGCTACGTACGCCATATGTGGTAACCCACATTTTTAAATATGTCACTTTTTTTCGATATTATGTCCAACAATATTTATTATTATATTATCTCTAATTAATTCTCTTAAAGTGTGTTCTAGCATGCCTCTGAACAGCCCAGATTTGGTGTCATGATATTTTTCTACCTGACATATTTTTCCTAATTGGTTTGTTACTTCCGGTGTGGTGTGTTGTGGTCGTGGTTGACTTTTTCTATATATTGTAAATAGACATTTCTGTAGTCGATTCAGTACTCATTAATCACTTCACAACTGTTTCAAGTTCTACTGTTTCAAATGTCTTGCAAAATCATAGCAAATCTACGTAAATTACTATTAAAGGAAATAACTACTAAGGAAAAAGTTATATAGTATATAGTATAGTATAGTTAAAATAGACTTTTATTCTATATACTGTTTTAATTTTAGGCTGCTAGAACTTGTTTCAAACCTAAGTTTCTAGTACCAAGTCTATGGAAGAAAGGATTCTTTACAGCCTAGGACCAGTAATTACACAGTTGCTAGACTGAGAACGGGGACAAGGCAGATAAAGATTAAATATAGTAATGGTCATCTTACAACCAACAGAGAGGAAACTCTTAAAATGGTTGAAGACTTCTACAAAGTGCTGTACACATGCCAACAAAAAGCAAATAGTAGAGAAGATTAAGTACCAAAAATATTAACAAGAAAAAGGGGCATTGTCAACCAAGGATCAGAACTACTACAGGAAATTACAATGGACGAAATAAAACTAGCCCTAAGAAAAGATAAGAATAACAAATCTCTAAGAATAACAATTGTACTAAGAAAATAAAAAACCTTTTAACATGTGTCTTTTGGACAATAATATACCCGACAAATGGCACAATGGTAATTCTATTGTACAAAAAAGGTGATCCCCAAGAATTAGAAAACTACACACCTAGAAGTCTTCTTAGTCACCTATACAAATAAGTATAGTAACGAATCGTCTTGAGAAAAAACTTGATTTCTACCTGCCAATAGAGCAAGCGGGATTTCGTACCGGATTTGGAACAAATGATCACCTACAGAGCATTAAAACAGTAATAGAAAAGACTATCGAATACAATTGACCACTCGTTCTGGCTTTTGAAGATTTCCATAAAGCCTAGACGCTTTTGTAGATTTCCTATTACCGCAATACTAGAATATGCTTATCAAAACAAAAACTTAACTGGAAAGAGAAAGGCCTGAACATTGATGGTAGAACATTAACAAATTTGAAATTGGCAGACGACATAGTTTTGTTTTCGTACAACCTCAAGGAGATATGTATAGTGCTACATGAACTTCAGTTAGTGTATGCCAGTGTGAATTTTAAAATGAACATCTCCAAAACAAAATTCATGACAAACCTAGTACCTAGCGAAAATATCAATATTGGAGTCAACAAAGTAGAGTTAGTAGAAAAACACATACACTTTGGACACGAAATAAAGATCACAGGAGACAACCAAACGTGCGAACTACGAAGAAGAATAAACCTAGCATGAGCAGCTTATGGAAAACTCAAAGAAATCTTTAAAAGCAATATACCAATTTTTTTAAAACGTAAAACATTTGACCAATGTGTGTTGCCTGTGATAACCTATCGTGCCGAAACTTTGACATTGACAGCTACAACTTCTAAAACGCTACAAATAGCTCAGAGAAAAATGGAAAGGTCAATACTGAGTATATTGCTTAGTGACCGAGTTAGAAATGAAGACTTAAGACGAAGAACATGAGTTAGCGATGTAATTTCCGGATTGCCACCCACACTCAAATGGGTCGGACGCAAGGAGAAGTGTGTGTCGAGTGGGGTGTTGAGTGGAGGTCGAAGTTAGACACAAGAAGTAGAGGAAGACCTCCTACTCATTGGACTGAGAATTTTAAGAAAATGTCAAGAAGTTGGATGAAAAGAGCTCAAGATAGCGCATAATGGACAAAAATGGGGAGGCCTATGCCCAGCAGTGGATGAAAAGTGCTGGGTGATGATGATGATATCCTATGTATTTCAATATGTTGGAAATGGAAACCTAGTGGGGATTCCCGTGCACTTTACAATAGTATCACAACTATTCTAATGTTAAAGCTCCGCTTGTGAAAGTTGAATCATAATCTGGTCGAGAATCATTTCTTATGCGCCTTAATTTGGTACTGACGATCATTGCTGCCCTTCGTCACGAATGTTTAGCGCTAAGATACATGGAGATCAGATGGAGTAAAGAATTGGGACTTGTTTTCTCCTAGGAGGGGAGCTTAGGAGAGAAACAGTAGCTAGCTTAGGTGTAGAGTAGCAAAGCCCTGAAGTAATCTGTCTCTTCTGGGAACCGGATAATAATACTTACTTAAAAATACTAGCTTAATAATACTAACTTAAAAATGGTTTTAAAGTACCCCTCTTTTCAGTCTCACAAACTTTCAAAAAAAAAATTGGGTAGGAAATAGAAGAGTAAAATGGAGCGATCATATAAACCGAATGACAAAAAGTAGAGTAGTAAAAATGACAAGAGGCGGTTTCTCAATAGGAAGATCAGTAGGAAGACATAGACGACAACTTACTAGATACATATTGAAAACAGACACAGCCCTGTCAACACAAAAAGAAGAGGAAGACTTTTGATCTGTTTCATGAAAGTGGCATATCTTTACAGAAAAAAATTTTGGGACTACGTCAGTAAAACGAGGTGGATACGACTAAATAGTTGCATTCATCAGTAGTATTAGCTGAGAAGTAGTTTTAAAAAAGAGCAGTTAATAGGTTTTTAAGATATTTCAAACGCATCTTGAATTAACGCCTAATTTGATCGGTATTTGATTATAAACATATAGTTTATTAATTTTAACAACAAAAATCGCTGTTATCCTTTCTAAACATTCCTCAGGTATAGCCCTTACAGACTTATCATTTATGCACTATTGGTACTCCATATATCGAATAAGAAACGAGGAAGTTCGCAGACGAACCGGAGTGGAAGACATTATCAAACATATTACAAGGCAAAAATGGAGATGGGCAGGACATGTTGCAAGAATGAAAGACGACAGTTGGACAAAAAAATTGCTTGAGTGGAGACCACGGGCTGACAAGCGAAGCCGAGGAAGACCCCCCAACGCGATGGACCGACGACCTCAAAAGAATCGTGACCAATTGGATAGCAGAGGCTCAGAACAGAAGTAGATGGAAAAGTCTAGAGGAGGCCTATGTTCAACAATGGACAACTCAGGGCTGATTGATGATGATGATGATATCGAAAAACCAGAATAATAAATTTTGATGGTAACATCCGTAGCGTCAGTCTCGATATAAAATATCTCCCACTATATCTGCCCTTTTTACCTTACTTTACCTCTTGAGGCTACTGCTCTTGAAGGACCTCGACCTACCTTACGATATATCTTCATTGTTCCTTGTTATTGGATCTCCCTACTTGTTGTTCGTCGGATTCTTAATCTTCTTAGTTTCCTTTACGCCGTCTATACAACTGAGTCGGGATTTTTCTCTACTCCTTCTTCATTCTGGGAGACTCGGAAATACTTTTTTAATGGTTTCTTTTTCCACAAACCTCTTACTCTGGAAAATTACCACTCAAGTGTGGTTTTCCAAATAGTAACTGATGCACAAATTTTTCTTCTCCATCTTCTGAGGGCTTCCTTATTTTTAATTAACAAAATCCATGCCTGATTTCTTTACATCACTACTGTACGGATCACACGTAGGAACAATATCTTCTTGATGGTACTACTGACAACTATGGACTTGAAAAACTGTACCAAGTCTGAAATAGCTTCTGTTAGCCGCTGTCATTCTGGCTTTAATCTCCTTCGTTACAGAATTATTTTGGGTTTTACTGCACTCAGGTATTTAAAGCATCTTTATTTGCCTTCTATTTATAGTAAATCCTTGATATTGTTCTTCATAATGGTTTCTTGAACTAAGAGTCTTGGTTTTTTTTCCAAAATCTGTCAGGCTTGCCTCTTCCACCTGGTGTCTAAGAACTGTATCGGACTCTTATAAGTATGGTTAAAAATCTTGCAACTTTCCCTTGTTTACCTGCGTAAGCTACGTTTTAGGCCATTTTATTAAATATATTTAATGGTCCCTGGGTTACTGGTTCATCATCATCAACTTGTATGCGTCCACTGCTGGACATGGATCTTCCCCTCAGATCTTTACATCTGTTTCTTTCTCTTCTGCGGCTTGCATCCAGTTATTGCTAACACACTTCAGGTCGTTAGTCCACCGTGTTGGTGAGCGTCCTCTACTCTGTATTGCTTCTTGCTTTGGTTACGTTTTATTTATCGATTATCTGATAATCTGACGACGTATCATGCCCAATTAACGACGCAATTTTTTCGATAGCGTCTATTGTTTTTGTTCTATGACAAATTTCTTCGTTTAGGATTCGATCTCTCAGAGAGACACCTAAGATCTAGCGCTCCATAGCCATCTGAGTCACGCGAATCTTATTAACTACCGTTTTTGTGAGTGTTAATGTTTCCGCTCTATACGTGAGTATAGGTAACACACATTGGTCAAAGATTTTCCTTTTGAGGCATATAGGTAGATCCGATTTAAATACGTAGTTTAATTTACCAAACGCTGCCCAGGCTAAATCTATGCTACGTGGAAGTTCACACGTCTGGTTATCTCTGCTCAACCGAATTCCTATCTTTTCCATCAACAGCAATATTTAGCAATATTTAGATTTAGAACCAGATTAGTCATCAAGCGTGATATAATTTTTCAAACATTGCATCATCCATTCGATCGGCTATAAGGACGATGTCATCTGCAAGTCTCAAATGACTGAGCTTCTCTCAATTTATATTGATACCATACTCGTTTAGATGTGCCTTCTTATAAGTATGTTTTAAAAGCGTCATGAATAGTTTTGGAGAGACTGTATCTCCTTGCCGTACTCCTCGCTGTATACAAAATTAATTTGTTTCTTGTTTAGATAGTCTTACGCTAGCTGTGGCATTTTGGTAGATATATTTGATTATGTTAGTGTAGCGATGGTCTATTCGGCATTCTGTCAATGCTTTTAACATTTTCTGATGGCTTATGGTATCGAATGCTTTTTCGTAGTCGAAAAATATTAGTGCCAATGGTTTGTTGTATTCTGCAGAACTTCTCTATTAGGTTCTTTATCACTAGTAAGTGGTCATTAGTGCTGTATGCCGATCTAAATCCAGCTTGTTACTGGCTACCTTCTTATAATTCCTTCAAAAGCAAAGTTGAATAACATAGTAGATGGCGAATTTTCATGCTCTTAACGATTGTTATTTGTAGAAGTGCTAAGGGATTCAAGGGCCATTTTTACCAGTTGTACATATTTCTGCAGAATATAATTCACTTAATGTCCTATAAAGGTATCCTCTATATACACAATCGTATGCTTTTTTTGACGTCTATATAGAGCTAATACTTATTTACATCATGCTCATAATGCTTGTGTCGATGATCCCCACTATAATCTCTTGGTATCGTCTCTATTACTCATATTTCTTTAATCGGCTACTGCATTTTATCAATTAGAACTTTCTCTTTGATGGTCTCACCAATCTCTTCCCTAGCTGGTATCACCACTTATATTTCTGGAAGATTGACTCTGAATATTTCCTCTTCTTGGTTTATTCGTGTAACCTCTGTCTCTCGCATTGTGCAGTAGCTCACTCCAATACTCTAATCATCTTTCAAAAGTATTTCAGAAATGTCTATCCTTGCAGAAAATTGCATTTTGTTGGAAGCCTTTTCTTTCGTCCTTTATCTTCTTACAGAAGTTCCTTATTTGATTTTTTTTCTCTCCAATATTTTTCTTTGTACAAGCTCTTTTTTGCCACATCTTGCTTGATGTTCTAAATCATCATGACATCGTCAATATTCCTCAGTTGTTATTTCATGGCGTCAAGCCCACATCTGTTTCTCTATTATTTGTTTCTTTACTTTTTTTGCAACTTTGTTTTAATATTTTTATTTTATAGGGTCTTAACCTCATATTTAGATGTTTTTCTTTCTTCTCTTCTCTGTACACTATTTTTTGTTTGTACTTACATCTAATTATGTAATCTTCTAAATTAATTTCAGCTTGCCTACATGTCTGTATGTTCTCTACATTCTGCTGTATGCCTTATCTGGTTTTTTGTTATCCCTTCTGGTAATTACCACGTCATCTTTTTACTGTCTTTCCTAGGCATCCAGATATTCCATACTATGATCTCTGTACTCTGCGCAAAGTCAGTTACTCTTAATCCATTGTCGTTGTTCTTAGAATGCGGACTATCTGTCTTATTTAGAGGCATAATATTCAATTCCACGTTAAATTTTGTATGTACACTTATTTAACGTCTAGCGGTATATGTTTATTCAACGTCGAGACTAGGAAATAGTTTCTTGAATTGAAAATTCCCTATTTCTTTTTATAGCGGAGTTCGTTGTCGAGGTCCGATTTCCTTCGTCACAATTGCATTTTACGAGGGAGAAATAAATAAATTATCTCCACACCGTTTATACAGTTCCATGGCACTATATGTGTGTGCGTGTGTTTGCTTTTCTGAGAGAACAGGATACGATCGTAAATTGATGACTCCTCTGCGGTTATCTTTAATAGTTCAGTGCGGTGTGCTTAGGAATTTTCCAAGAACGGCTTTTTGACAGATTTATACTGGCCAGATAAGGGCTTCCTTGGTACATATTTTTGATAAAGTAAACGCAGGGGAATTTTAGTACAATAACTTACCGTTCTTGACTTAACACATACAGTGTATCATAGTTAGGTAGGATGATTTAATGATTACATGGCTATAATCTTCTTAAACTAGACTAGGACTAAACTAAACGATTATTGATTTATTTTCCATATGGTGGAAAGATAAAGATAATAGGCTTTGTGCAGTTATATCAATTTATAAAAATAAAACTCTTCTTCTTCCTTATAGTATGTAGGCTTTTAAGCCTGTTTCTTCTTCAATATTAGCCTCCTTAGTTGTTTAAATTGTCGCACCATCTATTTCTTAATCTGCCCATACTTCTTCGTCCATTTGGTGACTTATCTCGTGCTATTCGTACTATTCTATCCTCTGCCATTCTACTGATATGTTAGTTCCACTCCTGTTTTCGTTTTGTCACCCATCTATTTATATTTTATAGCATTGCATGCTCTTCTTATGTTTTCGCTTCTCTCCCTACCCAACATACTTCTCCCTGATATTCGTCGGACGGAACGCCGAGGTATTTTGGCGTCTCATTGTGTTCCAGCATCTGACCACGGCATACCACCTCCAGTGTCCTTCGGGCATGCTTGTTTCTAAGGTGGAAAGCACTCACCTTGGTTTTTGTAGGATTGGGCTTCAGATGGTTTTCGTCATAGTATAGTCGCTAAGTCTTCTAGGGCATCTTCCAGTTTTACTTCGACTTCATTGAACGTACTTAACTGAGCTGCCACAGCTGTATCATCGGCGTAAATAAACTGTCTTGTTTGTTGGTTTTTGGGTTGGTCGTTGAAGCGTCTATTCTGGAGAAGACATTTCATTAATCTTGTTAGTCGGAAATCCTTTGTAATTTTGTAGAATTTTACCAGTAGCCGTTGATGGTTAACTGTGTCATAGGTAACAGTCAAGTCTATGAACGCTACTCCTGTTATTTCGTTCCGTTCAAACCCATCTTCAATATGTTGGGTGAGATTAAGAGTTTGACTGCAGCAGCATTTTCCGGATCTAAACCCAGCTTGTTCAGGAATACTTTTAGTTTCCACAGACTCAGCCATCCGGTTCAATATAATTCTTTCGAACGCCTTGAAAAGGTGACACAAAAGAGAGAAAGATCTAAAGCTCTTTGTATCCGCCGGATCCTTCCTGGTTTTAAGCGGGCCACCACTCTAGCTTTCCTCCAGATTTTGGGGATTTGGAATGTACGGACGCAACAGTTCTACATTTTTACCAGCCACTCTAGGGTTTTTGATCCAAAGTGCTTTATTTGTTCTGTTCGTATATCGACTAGACCAGCCGCTTTATTATCTTTCGTTTGGTGGATCGCTCCTCTGATCTCTTCCAGGCAAAAGGAAGTACCTAGAACATCCTCTTTTTTGTCGATATTTCGTTTTACTCTCACTTTGTTCTTCCTTGATGTCGTCTTACCATTTGTCAGCAGACGATGGGCTATCTGATCGGGTGTGACTTTTGTCAGATTGGGTGCCGGAGCGGCGAGATTGTTGCCAAGATTCCGAATTCATTTCATGTCTAGGCTCGTGACCGGCTAGCACCAGGACCACCTGTCCATTCTGTTGGCGGATATCGTATGTACCACTTCCTTCCCGGTCTGTATTGTTGCTTCCGAAAAGGGATCGTCTTCATACAGCCGCTCGTATTTTTTAAGTAGGGATTTAAATTCTTCATTTAGCCCCGCTATGTATTCGGTTCGGCAACCTCTAAGAATATATTTTCATGATATTTGTTTTACGATTTGTACAAATTTATCGTATGAATCAGAGCACGGTTCTAGCTGGGAAACTTCTTGATCTAAAGCTTCAGCGAATTTTTTCGATTTTGCTTTAGTGAAATTAAACCTTCTCTTGAAAGGAACAATTTCGAATCTGAATGCTGCGTTTAAAAAGCAAGCTATTAGTCTGTGTTGTGTTTTTGGGAGGGGGCTTCCAACAATTTTTGTCACCTGGTCTCCAATCCTGTCGCTGACAAATATATTGTTTGGGTCTGCGCTATCTTCCGCTGTTGAAAGACGCAGGCTGTTTTGGATCATGAATAAGTTTGAGGTTCATGTTTTCAGCCCAGTTCTTTAGTTCTTCACCATTGAAGTCTGTTTCGTTATACCCCACGTGATACTGTGACAGTTGAAGTCACCCAGTGTAACTTTTATTTTCTGCAATTACTGTACAAGACCTTAGTTCCACTGTGAGGATTTCAATGTCATCTCAATATGTTAAAGATGTGGAAAATATGTCGGTATCTGGTCTGACACAGACTGCGCTACCATACTGGTCGTGTGGTCTCTCCAGTACAAGTCTCATACCTCGAATCCTTGGTGTGCGGCTTGCAGTACCTCGATGGGTTTCTTGAACCAGTAGGAAATCGACACCGTATTCTCTGCACATATTAGACAGTAGATCTTCTTTATTTGCTGATAGTCCTTTAACATTAATTAAAGTAGTCATCAAAAATGGCCTTGATAAAGACCGTTTTGGTTGCGTTTGCATCTGCGTTGTTGCACCGGTGGTGAAACCACCGTGCCTAACAGTGATAAACACAAACATAATTCCAGTGATCGTGGTAAAATATGCTAGTGCGTAAGCTAGACGAAACCTCAGGTGTAGTAATAAATAATAATAATATGTTCCATAATAGTATATAGTAAACTAATATTAAAGGTATTTTCTCGCGGAAGAAAATTTCTACACGCCCCTAATAATATTCGTCAAAAAATTTTACTTATTGTTTCTATGCTTAGAGCAGATTGTAAATAAAGGGGAATAATTATAAACCTTTTATGTTTCTTAGTACGTTTCACTGAACCGTATTTCCAAATTAAAATTTTAATAAACTCCAAAGGCATCACCCCCTTTAGCAGTTGAAGATAACCAAAGCGTAAGTTCTAAGCAACTTATATCTCTCACGGTAGTGTAGGTGTATAACTCTTTGGTGGAATAACAGATATAGCGAGATAAGAAATAAGGTAGCAGGCAACATCAGGCGGAGGTGAGGTGATAGTTCATGCGATAATCAATTTTCCGGCTTGATACGGTTCTAGAATTAAATATCAGGTTTTCGGCGGCGGGCGGAAACTACCGGGAAATCCGTACGTCATAAAGATAGAAAATGGAGCGAGGGAGGGTTTAATTAAAACCGTCTAATGGTAGTCAGTTTTAAATAAGTTATATTATGTGATATACAATCTGAAAGGACGGAAAAAAGTGGTGAAGATACCTATCAATATCAAATGTTAAAGGTGCTTCAAAATAATTTGAATAAATAATTTTAGAATGAAAAAATCAAGTTTAAATCATATTATTTTTGTTTATTTTCCTTTTCGAGTGATGTCATTTATTTTTATGCTATTTTATGTTTCAACAGTTCGGCTGCCCCAATGAAAAACACAGTATCCAACGATTTCTTCATAATTGACATTTTTACTTTTATGAGTATAACTTAATGTTGTTTATTATATTTTGGGTTTGAAATCTCCGTAAATCAATTGCTTTTGAAGATTTTCGAATAGTAAAACACAGTATCTACCGTTATTTAACCATGTTTTTACAAAAGCAGTATATGGTAGATGCTGTGTTTTTCAGTTCAAGAAACCAACGCATAACCTCAAAAAAAGTTTCCTCGTGGAATTTCAAAAAAAGTTGTGTGAGTACCTACATGTGTGTTGGGATAAAATCTTTTTTAAAAAGTGTTACAGGTAAAACGAATCGGAAATGGATGATGGAACTAAGGCTGCAGAGAAGAATTTTACTGTACCTGTTTTTCAAGGACTTGACGTGGCCAATGAAAATATTGTTATTGACATCTTGTAAATAGAAACTCAAGAATCTGGCGTGACTAATAAAAATATTTACAAGTCAGGGATGGTAACAGCTGGAAGAGCTATACATCATGTAAATGCGGAATCTGAAATAGTTTTAGCAAATCCTAAAGACGAGCATGACCCAATAGTTAGAAGAAAAAAGAAAGAAAACCTTAAGAAGCCTATTTTAACAGACGAAGATAAATTTTTGCGAGATACAAAGAAACATCCAATGTTATCTCCTTATTTACAGCAATGTAAAGATACTCAATGCAAAGATTTTTCTGATGAAGATCGAAAAAAAAAATATGGAAAGATTATTGGCAGACTAACTATGACCAGTGACTAGTATGACTCTCGAAACATGTTTGTATCAAAACAGTTAACAGGCGCACAGTCACTTCTACAGAAATTATACAAAAAAAAATAAAACACGACAGTTTCATTTGCCCAAATGCGATGGAAACACGGTTAAAGTTTGTCGTACTTTGTTATTACGCACTTTGGGTTATATAAATGATTCAGTTATTACCGAATTATGCAAAGCAATGAAACATGCTCCTTTGTGTACAGCAGCGAAAGAAAATAGAGGCAAGTACCAAAAAAAGATATTAGACCGAGATATAATTAAAGCATACATTGAAAGCTTTCATCCAATTGGAAGTCATAAGACGACATAACGAACCGAACATAAGGTATTATATTAATTGTAAAGTAATTGATAGGCCCAGAAGCTCATCAATTACTTTAATGTTTTCAAACTTTCTAGAAAAACATCTTGGCTATTGTTCGATAGAAATGTATAGGTCTACCATTAAGGAAATAAACATTTCTTTAAAAATGCCAAAAATCGGACAAATATCTAGAGTGTAAAGTTTTCAAAAACTTAAAAAAGAAAGCAGACAAGGAAAATAAAGAAATACCTTCGGAAAGTATAGACAATTATAAAAGTCACATTGATAAAGCAAAAAAGGCTAACGAATTCTATAAATCCGATGTTGTTCTTGCAAAAACCTCAACAGCACATTTAAAGTTTTTCTCAATGGACTTACAAAAAGATATTTTGCTTCCCATAATGCCAGGGATTAAAGATACTTTTTTTGCCAGAAGATTAGTATTTTTTAACGAAACATCGTTGATTCCATTTTTACAGTTATAAATAGAGAACTTGATTTTACAAAATTTATTTCTTGGGAAGACAATTGTACAGTGGCGGCTCGTGGCTTGAGAGACAAGGTCGGCAAGGTATTTTTTGTCTCCTCAGATAGGTATACCGTCTAATAAAGACTTCAATCATCATAGGAGATTTTTTGTTTTCTTATTTTTGTTTTTTTTTTTGTTTTTTTCCTATAAATTTACAACCTAAACATGTTTATAAATTAACTCTACTCTACGTTGTTTGGAAGTAGCAAAAAGGGTAATAACGTCATCGTAAAATTTATTAGAATTTTGGAAAGATTTTAAAAGTTTTTTTTTTCTATTGACATTTGAGACAAGCTTGACATTCTCTCTTGTTTCATGGTATTTCGACAATACGTTTTAATTCTTTTGAGTCAAGAGAAATCTCGTTCATTTGAGGCAGACGTTGGTAGCAACGAGAGAATTAATGACAATGATTTATTAATTTCGGTAACAGTTTATTGTAATGAATTGCGGTATATAAAATTATACATATCTTGTAACTTATCCCATCTTCCGAAAATATTTGGATCAGCGTATAAAACTTTTAATTCATTTTTTAATTTTATTTTATTAAAGAATGATGGATAATTTTTAATTAACCTGCCTAATAAATATCTTAAAAATTCTTTGGCGTAACTTTTAAATGTTGAATCGTCAAAGAGGTCAAAAATTTGCAAATCTTCAAAATTCGAAAAACGAGTATCTATTTGCATAATAATAGTATCCAAAATTTCAAAATATACTCGTTTTTCGAGATCTGTTTCTGTGTCATGCCTTTGTATTTTTTTGGGGGGTTCGGAAATATCAAGCGAGTCCAAAACGTCACTGCGTATATACTGAAAATTACTATCATTACGAAAATCTCTGAGATTTTGCACCAGTCTTGTTATTCTATTTTTGGAATGAATAATGTCAGTTAACTGATTTTGAACAACATTGAATATCAAATCGGTTTGGGTAAACACTTTCTTAAAAATATTTAAAAGTATGTTAAAAGAGTAATCATTTAATAAAGTTTTCAAACCGATTGCTTCACGGATCGAGATATCACTTTCAAAATCGTCACATTTAATAATAAAATCAAAAACTTCCAAAAGCTGTTCACGAAATTCTGCTACAGTGAAAACTAACTGAGATTTAAAATTCCATCGGGTCTGACAAACTGTTGGCATTTTTTTCGAAACAAACCGTTCTAAAACATTAGTCCGTTTAGGCGAGGTTGAGAAAAATGAAACAAATGCGCTTAAACTGGCAAAAAAAGACGACATTTTTTACATGCATCCAGCAAAACTAAATTCATTCTATGCGCATGACAGTGGGTAAATAAAGCTTGTGGTGCAATAGTTTTAACTTTTGCCTGGATACCATTTAATTCACCAGACATCACGGCAGCGCATTCATAAGTTTGAACTACCAATTTATTTTTAAAATCAAAAAAATTTTAATCTGTCCTTTAAAACACCAAAAATATATTCTGGCTTATGGCTTTTGCTCCCGTCTGTAAAACCTAAAAACCTCTCATAGATATTACCACGTAACGCGTATCGAACAACAATTGATAACTGTGAATGACATAATATGTCGGTAGTTTCATCTACTTCTAGTGAAAAGCAAATGGTTTCCTGAATCTCAGATTCAATAACGTTACTGAAAATATAACTAATTGATTCTAGTAATTCATTCTGGATTGTTTTAGATACACCGCTAAATGTCTTCCAATCAGAAAGTAAATTAGACAATTCCAAATCGTATTTCTTAAACATTTTTATCGTGTCCCCTAAAAGATAATTCTTGACAACTTAAAAAAATTACAATATCAATTAAACGACGTAAAACTGCGTGATTATTTTTTACAATTTCGTTATGTTTAATAGCATTTTCACGTTGGGCATTATCTAATGAAACATAGATATTTTGTTGTCCAAATAAATCTAATTTAATCTGGCTGTATAATCTTTCGAAATATCATGTTTATGTAAAGCCCTAAATAATTCCTTTAAATTATGGTAACCAGATTCACACCACGGATTTTGATTTTTGTTTACCCCTATTTGTCGAAAATAAAATGCAAGGTCAACAGAAAAGTTTGTTTTTTATTTTACTCCCGGCAAGCCATGAGTACTTTATTTATAAGCCGGGACATTTTAGGCAAAGGACGCCCCTTATTTTTAATAACAATTAGTCTTCGTATGGAATAGATGAAAACCCATTATGCAAAATATAATTTACAATATCAGACTTATCAATACTTACAGTTTCTCCCATGGCTTGCATTTTTCAGGTTAATTTACCTGAATTTGTTTACACTTTAGTTTAAAAAAAACTTCTAATATGTCAAAGAACCCTTTAACCTTTAACTATTTACGGCAGACGTAACATATCACAGTATTACTTTAGAAAATAAAAATAAATCACAAAAAGAAAGGCTAGTTCTTGCACTGAATATCACTTCACTTTATTACTTACGTTCTTATATGAAATAACATTTCATCCCGCGCTCGAAATGTACAGTTCGCGACCAATCACCAATCCAAATGAAACATCGGCAAATTTAAATTTGCCGTACTTGGTAATTAAGTTCATATGGAAAGAAGTGTATATTTGGTTGCTAATCAACTAATATTCCGTTGATTTTTACAAGTAAATCGTTAATGTTGGGATCGGCTTGCCGAAAAAACAAAACGTATCTTTTTAAGAATTTACAGGTGGATGGATGTCTCCGATATCGGATCATCAATTTGAAAAGTGTCTACGCAGGGATCACTTAACGGTCAGATGGGACGAATTCTTTTAAAAACCATGAATAAAATTTATTCTTTATTATCTCAAAGATATTTTTTTATTTCACAAAAACAAATGACATCAACTGATTACTTGCCACAACTATTTATTAAAACACTGATTAAATTAAATATTAAAAAAATCTATAATATCTATAAAGGTGTGGGTCGGCACTGCCGATCCTGCCGATCCTGACCGGCCGCCACTGCAATTGTACTGCCTAAAACAAAAATTGGACGATTTTTTCGGTATTGACTGTGATTCTCAACTGTCCAGATTTATCAGTAAAGGAAATAACTATAAAATATTTAAGTAAAGAGCACACCCATATGTAAGCAAGTGGGGTCCATGAAAATATTAAAAAGAAAATACATAAAGTTGAGAACGTATACGATTTTAATGATTTGAAAGATGTTATTACATCCTCAAGAAAGGCTTTAGAAGTTTTAGAGGTTGAAAAATCATATAAATGGGAGAAAAAAAGGAGAACCACGACAAAAAATAACGATGTCTTAAAAAATTTTCAAATAAATTCGATTGTAGGAGTGAATTTTAAAAGAGGATCGAAAACACTATTTTTCAATACAAACTTTACCGAAGACTACACCGAACTTGACTTTTTGCAAAAAAAATATGCGGCTGAGCACTACTTACCCGAACCACTAACACTTACTAGGGAAATTACAGAAAAAAAGAAAAAAGCCATCCTTAAGGCTTTAGATCCTGTAATGCCGATAAACCAAAGATATTTTTGGGAAAATATTTTTGTAAACAATGATTCATTATATTTAATATCGTCTATTGAAGAAGATTAACTACTAAGAACGATAATATGATTTTTTTTGAAAATAAAAGATAGCGGCTAAATATTTAAACTATTGAACTTGCTCTATTAATGATGCTAAACACATTTAGCAAATTTCGTATAGTCGGTTCGCTATATTTACGCGAGTTTCGGATTAACAAAATTATGCTAATGACTCATTGATAACCAGTTGTAGTAAACGACTTCCCAAAAAATTAGGTAAAAACTGCATTAATTGTCATATTTTAAAATACATTAAAATAACATTAGGGTAGGTATAAATTTGTTACAATATTTGCAGTTGAATTGATTCTTTGTCAGTGTTGACATTGTATGTTTGGTGGAAATATTTAAAAATGCCTAGACGTGTGTTAGATGTAGATAGTCTAATTTGTAGTGTACATAAGTATTTTACGGATGAAAAAGAAAATGGCGGTCCTTTAAAATCGGTAATGTCTGTTTAACAACGCGTATGCGGTGCTCTAGGAATTAGTTAAACCAAACTAAGAGGAGTATTACAAAATCGCAATAATGAACGGCCGAAAGAAGATCACCGAAAAACTCGCCTATCATTGAAAACGAAAGATATTCTAGATGGAAAAAAATTTGAAATTCGTGATACCATTTATCGAATGCGAGCTAATAAGGAACATGTGACCTTAAATACAATTCTCTCGGAATTAAATGATAGAAAATTTGACGAAATTGGCAGAACAAGTCTATGGCAAGTGATACATAATTTGGGTTTCAAATTTCAAAAGGAGGATAACAGAAAAGCCCTTTGTGAAAGAAGTTCTGTTGTGCATAAAAGAATTAACTTTCTAAGAAAATATTCTAAATTAAAAGAAGAAAGGGCAAATTTTCTATCAAGGCAGGAGGGAAATCGGGTTTTATAGAAGGTGCTGATTTAATATTTTCATCTAAATCAAAATCAAGTGACTATCACGATAATATGAACAGAGAAATGTTTGTAAAATGGTTACATGAAAAACTTCTCCCAGGTTTAAGTGAGCCCAGCGTAATTATTTTAGACAATGCACCTTACCATTATGAAGTATTAAACAAAAGTCCAACGAATTCTTGGACTGTTAATAAAATTAAAGAATGGTTGACAAAGGAACATATACCATTTACACAACATATTTTAAAATCAGAATTATTACGCTTGGCAAATATCCACGCAAAACCAAAAACCTTTGTTGTGGATCAGATTATTGAAAGTTACGGTCATCAAGTTTTACGTCTGCCACCGGATCATTGCCAGTTTAATCCCATCGAATATATGAGGCGTTCAGAACCATAGTGGATTAAGTCCACTTTTTACGAAAATTAAGTAAGCGGTATATCTATGTTCTTCAAATATAAATCTTTTCGGTGCTATAACAAACCACGTCTAAAGTTACCGCAAAAATAAACAGATCGCGCTAGTTTACTGTGTCTCTGAACAATGTGTCATATTATTTCGCGACAGAGTGGATCAAGTCCAGTTGACTAGTAAGAGATTGTGCTGTGTATTTGATTAAAAATGGATTCCATCGACGATATTAGTACCTTATCTACATCATCATCTGCTAATTATATACCTCCAGAACAACACTCGTCGGGAGAATCGGAATTAGCCAAATTTGATCAACTGTCCTTAAAAATAGCTGCAGCAACTGAACCTGAGACATCCGATTCACTTCCTGCACTTCTATACCAGAAATTGTCTAGATCCATTGCATATTACAAAAGAAATATGTATGTATTTGAAAAACGACTTTATGTATGTGTGGGACGAAGCAGATGGTGGTAGAGGATCTCAGGAAATATCTTCAATATTGACCACGCATCTGAGAAAACATACCAAAAATCATAACCACATTTTTTTAACTCTCTATTCAGATTCATGTACAGGACAAAACAGAAATTTTTAAGTGACTGCCACGTTACTAAATCTTGTTCAGGATCCTTACATAAACATAAGAACGATAGATCACAAATTTCTTGTATCCAGCCACTCCTTTTTGCCAAATGACCAATATTTTTGGGTTATTGAAAAGGCTGCCAGAAAATCCTTCTCACATCTTTGGGCCAGACGACTGGATTGATGTAATAAAATCTTCAAAATTGGCAATGCCTTTTGAACTAACTAACATAAAAACGAGCGACATTGTGCCGACAAAGAACATAGAAAATGTGCTTGTAAATCTAAAAAAAGGTAGTGATGGCGGATCCGTGAAGGTGTTAGAAATGAGATGGATGAGGTACGAGAGAGAAGATCTTTGGATTTTGAAGTACAAACCTACGCTGAATTTTCCGTTTTTTACTATCTCTATAGCGAAAACAAATGTCTCAAAATGCATTGGTAATCAAAGTCATCTGTACTCCACACCTGAACTCATGACAGAAGCAAAGAAAAAGGACATGTTGTCTCTTCTTTCATATCTGCTACCAGTCACACACTATCATTTTAAAAATCTCTGTATCAACACAGGAATCCGTTCACGAATCCAGCAACATGGTGAAGAAGACAACATAGAAGATCATGAACTGATCTATGATGATTAAAACTAATGCCACTTAAGCTGTGAGAGTATTATTGAACATTGTTGTAATAAGTTTTTTATTTTTTATTATTTTTTGTAACTAAAATTCCAGTTTTGTCATACTTCGCTTTTTAATCGAATTATCCACCAAATATTTCAGAGTTATAATGGATCAAGTCCAATTTTTTTCAAGAGTCTCTAATTATTTCTAAAAAGGTTATTTATTTAATATTACACACAGTTTAATTATTTAAACTACATATTACATAAGAGGTTTTCACTTAGATTCGATTCGTTGGTGTATTATGTAATAGTGGAGAACTTGTTAACTTTGACTCGAATTATCTCTGACTTATGTATTATGGACATGATCCACTATGGTTCTGAACGCCTCATATATGGGGAATAACAAAACAATATTATGACAACCATATTGGGCCTATCGGTTATAACGACGACGCAGTTCGGGAAACTGGGCGAAAGGCACTTTCAATTGTAACTCCAGAAGTGTGGTGCAACTGTATATTCAAGTGCGAGAAACTAATAGAAGATTGGTGGACTCGTGAAAATAAAATAAACGAAATAAGTCCAATCATAATAACAATTAATGGTGATGACAGTGATGATGATGACGATTATGATATTTTTGATGACAATGACTGATTTTCATTTTTGTTGGCAAGTTAAATTTTTTTATTTTTCATTAGAAATTCTCTCCATGGAACAAATATACATAGACCATATTTTCTGTGTGAAGTGTATATAAAATTATTATTAGGTTTATACTAGCCACATTAGACTCCATTAATGAAGTAATTCTCCTTTTCATACTGTCAATTATATAAAAGATTTTCCATTATTATTTAATTAAAAAAAGTTATGGATTATTTTTCATTTCATTTGAAATGAAAATAAACGTTTGAAAAAGGGGTATGTTTTTTTACTTATAAACAATTGTAATAACTTTTATATTTTTCAAGTTACAGACTTGTACGTACGTAACTCACATTAAAAAAACCCTTCAATAGGAACGAAGTTAGTGAGTATTTTTTAAAAAAATCATATGTCCATTGTTTATAAATATTAAGAATTAAAATGTGCACAAATTTTGAATGAAAATCTAAACTTTATAGTCACTAACTTATAGCTATAAAATTCATCCAATTTTTTCATCAATTCATCCAACTTACAGCCTTCGAAACGAAGGTACTTTGGAAAGATCAACATAGGAAAGTGGAGGGGACAACTGTTTCAGCTCCGTATTTGGGGTGGTTCGTCGAAATATGAATAACTACATAGTTTTCACTGGCCGGGAAATATGGGAAACCTCGGAAAAATTGATTCCATTCGGAATCCACCGTAAAATCTCACTTTTTTTTAATTTGGCTGGAATAGTCTGTCGCAGTATTAATAAAGTCTTAAAGAATCCTATGAAATTTGCTAAATGTACCTAGCATTAGTAATAGACCAAATTCAATAGTATAAATATTTAGCCTTAGGGATAAATAAATGAAATAACTTTTAAACTATTCCGCCGATCGGGGGAAATTTCGCACAAATTAAATGACGGTAATTCCTCAATGTTTAAATGTATTAATAACATTTTATTTTTTTAATAAAAAAATTAATAAAATTTATAAATTAATGCAAAAAACGGCTTTTTTGCAAGTATTTCTGTAAATTATTTATCGATTTTAATTTAAAAACCGGGAAAATAAAGATATTATTGATATAAAAAAAAATGATACAAATATTGTTTATGTAAAATATAAGGGAAAAAACTTATAGGGGTAGTTTTTCATCTATTCGTTATCTAGTAACTCGCACTTATGTCTTAAAAGCTTCAGATATCTGCGAAAAATTTTGCTATCTACCTAGTATGCATTTGTATGTTGAAAGAGACGTCTGCCTACCTTTTATTTTTAAAATTTTATCTGCCTTTAAACAATTTCATAAAATCTAATAACATACTTCCCCTATTACAGAAGGTTATGACTATTAAACCTCAAATTATTCTTAATAGTAATACCCATAATCACATTCGGTTTAAGTAAATGCCTGAAACGGGAGAATTATCTTAGCAATCCTCTTTGATGTGGAGCACTTATTGGATGAATTCATCTCTTAGCTGCTCTAAACGCCAAATCGGGTAAAACAATCTATTCAATCTGCAGTCAAATAAGTTCCGGGAAACTAGCGCGTGGTAATGATTCTTGTCTAAGTGTTGTTATACCAGGGAAGTCGCTGGAAATTACCAAATAAGATATCAACGAATTATATATCTATTTTTGAAAAAAAAGTCAGGAATTGGAACTTAAACACTGTACTGTTAAATTTGGGAAATCAAAATATCAAGAATAAAATAAAACGGGTTATGAAGGAAAAAAGAAATGACAAGACAAAGAAAAAAGGAAGCAGGGAAGAATTGCGGCAATGAATTCAACAAAAAATGCAGTAATTAAAAAGAAATGGGTATATTACAAGTACTTGCAAAATAAGTTATAGTCCGGGATCCCGATATTGACAAACTAATTTTTCATGAGTAGTTTAATTTTGACAAGACGTCCAACTTTTGCCGTTACAACAATTTGCGTTTGTGATAGCTAAAAGCGATAGCAGAGATAAAATATTCTCAAAGAGTGTCCCCTTTCCAACATGTATCATTAATGAATTTATGAAAAATAATTACTAACCACCTGATTTTTTTTCTGTTGGTTAGTTAATATTTATATAATTTATTTTCTGCGTTTTACTTTTGGAGCTGAGCCACACTGGTAGAAGCATGCATACGCACAGCATTGCTTACGGTGTATTGTGTCAATTCATTTCTGTTTGTTGTTTTTTGCATCCGTTCGTGACTAGCCATTCGCTTGATCTAATCACTCCATCTGGTTTGAGGTCTGCATCTGCTTCTCTCGCTTGCTCTTGGTCATCATCATCATCAGTGGTGCTACAGCTCTAGTTGAGCCTTGACCTTCCCCAGTCTATTTCGCCAGTCGTTTCTGTTCATCGCCAACCGTTGCCAATTTGCCGCGCCGATCTTCCTTGCGTCCTCGTCCACACCGTCCCTCCATCTCAGTCGTGGTCTGCCTCTACTCCTATTTCCCACTGGGACCGATAATAGAGTTCGTCTGGGTGGGCAATTTTCATTTGCTTTTGACACATGTCCAGCCCATCTAAGCCTACCTATTTTTATGAAGGATATTACATCTCTACCATTTACTATTTTTTTATACTTCTCGTACAATTCGAAATTATATCGCCTTCTCCAAATACCATTCTCACAGAATGCGCCCATTATTCTTCTTAGTATCTTCCTTTCGAAGACGAGCAGAAGATTTGCGTCTGTTTTGGAGATGGTCCATGTTTCTGACCCATATGTCATCACTGGTAGGATGAGTGTTCGATATATTATTAGTTTGGTTTTCTGGCTTAAATTTCTGTTTTTTAGCTGCTTGCTTAGTCCAAAATAACATTTGTTTGCTAGCAGTACCCTCCGTTTAACTTCTTCAGATGTGTTATTATCGTTTGTTATGAGAGAACCCAAATGTAAACTTATTTACTACCTCAAAATTATATTGGTCTATACTGAAGTTTTGTTCGGCGTTTCTAGCTCTATCTCTGTTATTTGGAATAGATGCTAACATTTTGGTTTTTTCCTCGTTTATTTTAAGGCCCATATTTTGTGCGGCTGTCAAGAAGGCGGAAGTCATCTCTTTAAGTCCTCGTGTAGTACGTGCAATCAAATCCAGATCGTCAGCGTAAGCCATAATCTGCGTTGATTTATTAAAGATTGTTCCCCTATTGTGTAACTCGGCATCTCTTATAGTCTTTTCTAACGCAATATTAAAAAGAAGGCACGCCAGCGCGTCTCCCTGCCGTAACCCTGCATATGTTTCAAACGCTTGTGACATATCGCCTTGTATTTGCACTCTGCAGATCACTTTACTCATAGTTGTTTTTACGAGCCTTATTAATTTATATGGAATGTCAAGTTCATTCAATAATTCGCTTGCTCTTGGTCACCATTCAATAATTCGCTTCGTCCAACGGTTATCTTCCATTCTTCCTATGTGTCCTGCCCAGTTCCATTTTAAGATGGCAATTTTTTTTGATTATATCTGTAACTGTTGTTCGTCTTCTTATTTCTTAATTAGAATTGCGATCGCTCAGCTTAATGTTGAGAATTCTCAGGTTCCATACCTCTCTGAGTTACCTGGAGTTTGTGCACTATGTTGTTGTTAAAAGCCAATGTTTAAGTTTCATATGTCAGTACCTGCAACACCTACCCATCGAAAGTTTTTGACCTGTGTGTGTGCTGCCATTGCTAAGAAACATCTTCTATTTAAGTCAGTTAAAATATTTCGTTATTAAAATTCGGTAAAATTTTAAATAACGAAACATAAAACCAGAATTTGGTGTTTATTGAAGGTAAATTAAATGCATGACCAAATACTTACCATGTCGGGATAGTATTATGAGGTTTTTTTCCAGGTTTTTCCCTTATAATGTACTATGGGATCACTAACAGGAGAATTTTACTGTCATCATGTCATGTGTTTATCTTTTTAGAGACGAATTACATGCTATGATTTTTTTTTTGACGGATATTCTCAAGTTAAAGTTGATTTCATGTAATCGATGAACTATCTTATAAGTAAAATCGTCAAAGGAGCGCAACTCAACAATATTGGCAATATCACTTTAAAGTCGTCTACTTTAAAATGCATAATGCATGTCTGAATTGTCAACATAAATGAGTCAGATAAAATTAAATTATTAGAAGAATTTTTCACTATGTAACAAAAAAGCAAAATTTGTTTAATTTACTGTTTGTATTTTGGGAACGATTTCCAAAGTGGAAATTGAAACGTCAATAAACGTATTTTTACCTTTAATTGTGGCTTATTCGCAGTTAAATAGTACTTAATTTAAAATGCCACAAGAAAATAGCTTCAGAACAATAACAGGTCTCTTGGATAAAAAAACATTCGTGAATGGACAGTCTTCGCAATGGTGATCGCCAACGTTGGATAACTCTGATATGGCACGTGGAGAAAAAGAACTAACAAGATGACCACCGACATTCGGAAACATTTACTGAAGAACAAAGACCTTCTTAAAATCGTATCGTTGCCTCTCTATTTATAGGTCATGTCACCTTCTTGGTTAAAGGTAAAGTCTTAGTCTTTAAATTGTAAAACGAGTGTAAATTGAGTGTTTTATTTAATAGATTTATTGCTCGATAATTATTGGGGTCTTTCTTATCTCCTTTTTTAAAGAATATCACCATGATCGCTCTCCTCCATTCATCTGGTGTTCTGTTCGTGGTGATTATTTTATTAATAAGAAGTTGCAGTTGTTGTACAAGGTGATCACCTCCATATTTTAAGAGTTCATTTGGTATTTGATCTTCTCCTGGCGACTTTCTGTTTTTTAATTTGTTTATTCCTTCTTTCACATTTCTATCCATCTTTCCTTTCCATCTTCACAACTAGTTCTTTCATTTCGCTTCTTTGTTGTCTTATGAAGCGCCGTACTTGTTTCTGTTGTCCATAGAAATCCATCTCTAGTTCTTTTGTGAATCTTTCCCAGTAATCTGTTTTTGTTTTTCCTATCAACTGATGAGTTTCAGTTCCTATTCTTTTATATTCTTCATATAATTCATTCGTTTTTTCTGACTTATATTTTAGGAAAGCTTTCTTTTTTTAGTGACATCTCTAGTGTAAACCATGGTGTTTTCGTTGACCACTTTTTGTTTATTATTTTCGTTCCAAGGGATTCTCGGGCAGCATCCAAAATATTTTTCTCAAGTTTCGAACTTTTATAAACCAAACATTAGAAGTTAGATATTCGGCAAAGGGTTCTTCACGTTCAAGAATTATGTCATGTCCTTATATACTTTGTTGTAATACTTGATTTCTCATTCGTTTTTATTGCATCTCGTGCATTTTTCGGATTTCTGCTATGATTAAGTGTTGCAAGCGAGAACTAATGTTAACATTAACGTGAATTCAGTAGAACAATGGGAAAAACGATAAACAAAATGCTTAGTAAACAAGCTTTTAAAATGAAAGAAAAATTAGACTGTAAGTCCATTTAAATATTTTCAGGACTGCATTATATTTCTGGCTTAATTTAATCACTTCGGGTGGTAGTCACCCCTTTTATGCGGCCCGCCGGTTAACCTCCAAGAGCACCATCACCGCCGTCGTCCACGACGTCGGATTTCCCCAGTCGTCGCTTCGACTATCCTGAAATTCCCGGCCGATCCCAATTCTTCGGCGAATTTCGTGCGTTATTCTGTGGATATGTGTATGTCGTCATTATTAGCGAGGTTCACGGACGTACGCGTGCGCTCAGAGCGGCGCCGGTCCGTTTCACCGGTCGCCGCCGCCACGGCCACCCCCGACCTCGCCTCTTCGCCTTACTGTCTTTCCAAGAGCATATGCGCCGTTGCCAAATCGAAGAAAAACTAAAAAAATGTGGGTAATATATTCTCAAACAAACTGACACAATATTTAGGTGATAAACCATTTTAAATGGTCTTTATTGTTAAACACTCGCAAATGTATTTTTTCATTAGAAGAGATATGTGTGAAAGAGTATATGTGTTGCTCGCACGTCTAAGGTTTGTTGACTGAATAGTTAGTGTAAATATTTTATTGCTTTTGTTTTAGGTTTGATAATGCAGACAATTAAAAAGAACGTAAAACTAATTATTGAACTGCAGCAGTGTCTTGGTTATTTGAGCATTTTGAAAAAAATTGCCAAGACTGTTATTCTATTGGACAATTGTGCTATATCGAGGAAATGCTGATAGGATTTCGCAGTAGATGTAGGTTTCGTATGTACATACCTAATAAACCTTGGAAATATGGACTGAACATTATGGTCCTAACAGACGCAAGTATCCACTACTTTTATAATGGCTATATTTACTGTGGTAAAGACAGTGATGGGTTTTCACTAACAAATGAAACATGAGAGATGTTTCATGAAACCAACACAAGCTGGTGTTGAGACTGTGGCATCCAATTGCTAAGTCACACCGAGATGTCATAGCAGACAATTGGTTTTCATCCATAGAAGTCATGGATGCATTAAAAAAATGAGAACTTAGTTATGTTGTGACGCTCAAGTGAATTCCTTTTAAGTCGGAGCAGAGCTGAAGGATCTTCCATTTATGTTTTTACAAATGACTACAGGATGGCTGTTGTGTTAATATCATTAATGCACCATACAATATGTGACGGCATAAAATCTGGTAAACCCGAAATCATTTGCTTCTACAATCAAACAAAAGGTGGTGTGGATGCACTAGATAAAATATTCTAATAACCGGCGAACTAGGCGATTGCCAATGACTATTTTTTTTACAATATTAAATATTGCAGGCCCCAATGCACACATTTTACATGGATGCTATAAAAACAACCAAGCCATAGAGAGAAAAGCCTTTTACAAAATTTTTGCAAGGCAACTTGCAGAACCATATCTCAATATAAAACTACACAATACAATACAATAAGACTAGTACAATTTTCGATTATCTAGAGAGATTTGCATGGGTGTCAATAGACTACTAAAGAAAGCTTTAGTTGAAGCAGAGAGGCTAGATTTAAATAATCAGAACCAGAAATGAAAGAGATGTGGTTCTGCTATCAGAAAACCTTGAAAATAAGTTACATTACATATTTTTAGCATTTTTCATTATTAATGAAAAATAAAGAGAACATGGGCTTACATGGTTTTATTATAGCTTAAATGATTACAAATTATAATGAAATAATGGATTATGTCTTTATTATCTTAATAATCAAACAAGATACCACAATAAAAATCTAAGATGTGCGAGTCAGAAGAGAAGCAGAGTGTGGATCGGACCATAAACTACTGACAGCAAAAATGAGCTATAAATAGCTACCGTAAATTGGGGTGAATAGAAACAATTTTCAACTTTGCTTTAAAATTTTTTATATTTGTAGTTGTTCTAGATACACAATTTTTTGCCCAAACACAGGTCTCTGTTAGACCTATTTGTTTATAGTATTTAAATTTTTTAATTTTATTTTATTAAAAAATAATAATAAAACATGGTGTTTCTATTCACCCCTCAAAGTGGGGTGAATAGAAACAGTACTTTAATTTTATATTTGTTTCTATTGAAAGGAATCGGGGGTGAATAGAAGCAGTTAAATATGGTATTTTTAATATATAAATGGATAAATACAAATTTATTTCTCAACATAATGATTTATTTAAGTAGGTAGCTATATAAACAAAAGAAATTACATAACTCTAAGTAAACAAATCGTATTTAATAAGATTAAATAATGATTAATACATTGTGAAATTAGACATGTCATCTTCAAAAAATATCATGTCTTTAAATCGCGTACTTGAGAAAAATTCTGGGGAGTATAGTTTTAGGATGACGTCGTTTCTAGACTCAAGTGATTCTTCTTCAGTTAAGGTAAACTTATTAGTTTGTTGCACTCTTTTCAAAAATATTCCAACGAAACCGTCATCTTCAAGGAAAGCAACCTTGCATATATAACATCTAAAAGATGTTTTTTTTTACCATAAACTTTGACTAACATGTAGTCATCTTCATTGATGACGAGGTTTTCGCCTGAGGCCTTGTCAGTACTTTCATCTAGATCAGGGGCATCTGAAGAGTCAGTATCCTGCACTGAAAAGTTATCTTCATCTTCTGATAACTCCACATGCTTTCGGCTTTTATTTGGCCGAACCTGTTCCATGACAGTATCCTGCACTGAAAAGTTATCTTCATCTTCTGATGATAACTCCACATGCTTTCGGCTTTTATTTGGCCGAACCTGTTCCATGACTGTTCCTAGTGACCAAAATCATAGGTTTTGGTCACTAGGAAGTGAAGTTTGGGGATTTAAGTTCTCATCGTCGTCGACAAAGTCCTGAACACTGATACTTTTGCCGGGTTTTACATTAACTTTGGTTCTCTTTTTCCTTATCTTAGAAGTCAGATCTTCTCTAAGACTATGAAGAAGATCTTTGAAACTATTGTCAACAGCTTCGTGGTTCTTCTGAATGTTTTCGGCATTTTGGTTTTCTTCTTCATCAATAATTTGTGGAAGCATAGGCAGCACTTTGTTTCTATTTAGCGGCGCTATACCGCACTTCTTAAAATCGGCGATCACATTTTCTTTTTTCAATGAATCACACAACTTTTTCAATAACATTGGAAATTTATCCTTAGGAACAGGCTCTTCCTGGGCCCTTTTTCCACTCTTCGAGAATCTGTCGCCATGTTTCTTTCAATGACCGAAAAAATGCCACTTCCAGAGGTTGTGTCAGATGGGTGGAGTTAGCTGTGAGAAAAATAAAATTGATAGCATTGTCTTTACACAACTTCACAGATTCAACTGATAAATGGGAAGACAAATTGTCCTCAATCATAAATTTCGACCCGTTTGTTTTTTCAGGTATGGAAGAGCAACTGTCAGTACCCAATCTTCAGAAGGAATCAAACCAGCCATACTTTGTTCGGTTGTACCTGGCGTTTTTTTGGCCCAGCTTCTGTCCAGCTTTGGTACAAGTACAATGCCTTATAGACTACGTAAGGGGGTAAAATAGTGCCATCAGCAGCGGCTGCAAACATCACAGACGTAGATGCCTTTGATGAGTTTATGATCCTTTCTGAATCTTTTGTCCCTCTACGTGTAATGATCTTTCGTTTACCAGGGTCATCACTTAGGTTCGTCTCATCATAGTTAACAATATTAGATAAGAGCACATCATTTAATTAATTTGTCAGTTCATCAAAATAGTTGTTCATTGTTTCTGGTGTCACACCAGCTCTCGATCGTTTAATATTCTGACACATTCTCACGGCAAGTTGATCCTTATGACGTTTTAAAAATTATTCAACAAAGTCACGGCCAGGAAGGTTATCTTTAAACCTCTTAACTTCTTTCCCTCTTCGGTCTAAAAAATATTTTATAAGGAGTCGTAGAGTTGAAGTGTCAATAGGATAGCCCCATTCGCCACATATCTTCCACTTTTCAACAAACAGTTGTTCTTCTTCGAGAGATAAAGCTGTCTGACCACCATGTTTCTTCACATTGAGGCCCCTTTTCAAGTGCCGATATATAATACTATAATGCAAACCATGTTTCTCAGCAGCCTTCCGAAGGCTTAGTCCCTTCTGTATGTCAGAAAGTGCATTTTCGATTATTTTTGGATCGTGCTTTTTGTAGCCCCCTCCAACATGTATTTTCTTGTTTTGTTTGTATTTTCTTGGCATTTTACAGGGACCTGAAACAAAACAGCTATGCCATTTAAGTGTCTAAGATAAATATATAACACACAATATGTATTTTATCTAGTACAAATGTGATTTAGTATTACAATTTTCTTGTAGGGTGAATAGAAACAGTAAAAATTATGTATTTTTATTCACCCTATAAATTCTGAAAACATAACCTAAAAAATATGAATAGTTTTTGAAATAGTATCGTTAAAGTTAAAGCTTAAAGTAAGCCGTAATCTTTTGTATGGATAATTAAACTATGTTTTGTGCAGCTATTTACTTTTAAGAACACTACGTATTCTGACTTACCTGGAAAGTTCTAAGTGGATAAAAAAACACAAGAATCGCGTGGTAAATGTCAACAAGGCAAACAAACGAGAACCAGTGCTGCCAACCAAACAAAACATTATTTTCTTTTTAGCCTAAAGTGTAGCAACAAAAAAAATAATGGTTGCCACTATTTAACCATAGTTATGTACGAAATAAATTACATAATATAAATAAAGTTTTGTTTCTATTCACCCCACTGTGTCTATTCACCCCGTTTTACGGTACTACAATAATGAGTTTTTTAATTGAACACTTTTTAAACAGATTTAAATATATTATTAGGCATGTACCTAATATTCCGTGTTTAGACAGAGCTGTTTTTACGGGACATTTTACGTTATTTTTAGATATTATGTATGTTTAATATGCAAGAGAGATCTTTAAATAAGGCCACAAAAAACTATTCAATATGCAAGTATGCAATATATTCAAAAAAAAATAGTGATTTACATGAACTCAAATTCATCCAAATCAAAATCAAAATAAAATAAACATCCAAATAGTAGTATTTTATAAAATTCCTGCGACATATACGGCAACGCAGCATTTGAACCGGCAACGGCACTTTATCGCGCGCCGTTTCTGCCACAAGCACCAGCAGCAGAGCAGGAGTAATTTCAGCAAAGCAGAAACGCAGCAGACCAGTCGACGATTCAGTTAGTCTCGGTTGTGATGTAGAAGGATTCCATCGCACTCCGACTAGGTTCGTGAAACCACCGACTGTCACAACCAGAGTCACCTCGAAAGACTTAAACAGACATGTTTTTTTAGTTGTCCGGTCAATTTTCGATGTAAACAGATATACATGTTGTCTTAGATAAGTGCGTGTTTTGTGAGTTTTTCCTTTGGTTCGTTTTCTTTTTCGTTTTTTTTTTTAAGTTGATTTGTGTGTGTTTGCTTGAGAGTGGTGGTGGATTACGTTTTTTAATCTGGGCCATCGTAATCTTGGAGGTTGTTGGTGCAGCGAAGCAGGTATATAGTTTACTAGACCAGTTATTTTCTAAATTAATGCTATTCGTTGTATGTATGTATTCATTATTTAAATATAATTACTTTTCTGCGTAAAAGGACTAAAAAAATCACAAAAACTAAACAAACCTTAAGCAAATAAACAATGAGTGGTATATCGTTAATGTAGCATTTGTACCCACAAGTTCGTAATGTTTAATAAATATTAATTTTTGTACAATTGTATAGGTAACAACCGTTGTCCAAGACTAAAAGACGATCTAGTACGATATTTTGAACCGGTTTTTCTATGTTTGGTCCTGTCAACATTCTTTTTATGCCCTCATTTTCCTCCAATTATCTAACTTCTTTCCAGTACTTCTTTAAGTCAATTTAACTCTGGATCTATTCATATTATTTTTTATAAACATTTGAAACTCCATAGGAACCGAAGTGTTTTTAATTTTTAGTTTATATCACATACTTATGTGTGATGCACACGATAAATCATTTTTAAACGGAAACATAATAGGAGACTAGAAAAATCAGTAAGCGAAGGAAAATTTATATGAATTATTAGAAATCTTTTCATAGTAGGTACCTAATAAAAAATCTAGTATCTTAATTGAAAAGTACTTCAGTAGTGAGACCTGACTTTTAATCTAGCCCAGTCTGGTTAAAAAAAAATTCGACAAATTTTTCGGATATATATGAAGCTTTTAAGACATGTGTGGGGGTTACTATATGACCAATAAATGAAAAAGTACTCGTATTTTTACCTTGCGTTTTTTTTAACAATAATTTATGGTCACAATTTAATTTTTTGTGTATAAGTTTTTTCCCTTATATTTTACGTACTTTTTCTATAATTTTTTTATACATATAAATTTTATTAATTTTTTTATTAACTAAATAAAATGTTATTAATACATTTGAACATCGAAGAATTACAGTATTTTAAATTTTTGCGAAATTTCCCCCCAATCGGTCAAATAGTTTAAAAGTTATTTAATTTATTTATCCCTGAGGCTAAACATTTAAACTATTGAACTTATTACATTTTCATCAAAATTATTTACAAAATAAACGTTTAAAAAAGGGGTATTTTTTTACTGATAAACAATTGTAATAACTTCTATATTTTTCAAGCTACATACTTTTACGTACAGCCATTGGATAGCTGATAAAATAACTAACTTTAAAAAAAAACTTTTATGACCAATACGAACGAAGTTCGGGACTAGTTTGATAAAATTTTGGAGCGCGGCAGCTGCTACTCATCCCGCCTTATTACCGGTTTTCTATTATATAGATGGACTCAATTTTTGCGAGGTTTTCCATATTTTCCGGTCAGTGAAAACTATGTATTCATATATAATCTATTTCTAATGAGTGTAGAGTAATAAAATCTCATGAAGTATTCAAAAGCGCTACAGGGTAATCTGTCAATAATCCGTCAATAACTTCCGTCCGCATTGCAAAATTCTGTCGTTTCATAAAGAGCAGGTAGGTATCACCCTGTTTTAAGGGATTAGTCGATTGTTATCGACAGATAAACACTGAGCCAGAGGCGCGCTAGTGGGTTAATTAACAAAAGAATATGCATTCTTAAAAATCATATTAAAGGAAATAAAAATGTAATACAGCAGAACAGTGTTATTAAAAAAATATAAAATGTAACAATAAAATATATACGAACCGAAATCGGGAAATACTCACAAACACACACGAATGAACTTTACATATTGAAACACTTGTGGGGAGTTTAAATCAATTTATTCACAAAAACTACAAAAACTTTACTGGATACGTTATTACAATTCTACATCACTATAGTCTTCATCCGAAGAACTGTCATCATCCCCTGGTGTTATAATTATAGGGTCAACCACCTGATCGACCAAGTTGTCCAGTTCTCACATTTTATCTTCCTCTTTTAAAACATGCTGGATTGCTTTTTGCCAGTTTTCTGATGTGATTTCCATAATGGCTTGATCAAACAATACCTTGACATCTTTCATTTTAAATGTGGTATTGTGCCTTGCAACATATCCTTTAACTTGTGCCCATATAAGTTCTATGGGATTTAATTCGCAATGATATGGCGGTAGGCGTAGCACAGTTACTTTATACTTTTCTGCTACATCTTCTACGGCATATTTTATGAAGCGAGATTTATGTTGTTTTACTACGGCTAGTAGTTCCTTCTTTATTGAATACGTCTCAAACTGAATACCTTTATTTGACAGCCAGTTAATAATTTCTTGCTTTCTCCAAGCTGAAGTTGGTACCTTCTCTATGCGCCTTGAATGGTAGCTTGCATTATCCATAACCACGACCGAATCAGCTGGAAGAAATTTTAACATTTCCCCGAAGTAGTCTTCGAAGACATCCGAATTCATGTCCTCATGATAATCTCCCGTCCGACACGACTCAAAGCTTAACAAACCTTCTTTTAAAAATCCTTTTTCGCTTCCAATGTGAGCAATTATAAGCCTCTTCCCTTTTCCCGAAGGCACTTTAATACCCGTCGAAAGGCCTTCTATGAAAGCTTGGCGAGCACTTGTTACATTTTTATCTTGCCACATTTTTTGGACTATATAACCTTCGTTTATCCACGTCTCATCAAGATAAAAAATTTTCTTGTGCTCTCTGCGGTACTGTTTTATAGTTCTCAAATATTTTCGTCTCCAGCAAATGATTTCATCACTTTCCAGTAATAGTGCCTTTCGATTGTGCTTTTCCCAGGAAAAATTCATACTTTTTAAAGTTTTCCATAAAAGTTTTCTGGATATCAAAGGAATATCGTTATCTTGGCTTATCTCCATTAGTATTTTGTCAAGGGTGGGTATTTCCTTTTTAAAATAAAACGAATGAACTTTTCTTCGAATGTCACGTTTGGTGTCTTCACCTAAGATTTTTATTGGTCTTCCTGATTTTCTCTTGCATGGACTTAACTGGCCTGATATCTTTCTTTCTCGCAATAATTTAAAAATCGTGGACTGTCCAATTCCAGTCATTCGGGCACATCGCTCAACACTTTCTTGCACAGACAAACTAGGGTGATCGTGTTTTATGCAATCATATACATTTAAAATTATAACTTTTTCACTAACAGATAGCGGAGAATTTTTTACACCTCTTTTCTTTGGAGTAAATGTCGCCATTTTATAACTTTTCCACTATTTCTATATCACAATATTACTGTACGTTTAATTGGTGTAGTAACAATTACTAACTCGAATGTCGAATGATAATAATAAAATAAAAGAGGGATTATAATGAAAGTGTAAGTAAAACCTCATTACGCGTTATTAGTCTTCATGTTGATTTATTTTAGTTCTTAGTAATATTAGGAGGTGCGTCATACCCTTATCAGTTTCTTCTAATGCTTTTATTCGTTAAGTAAGGAAGTGAATTTGTTTTTATAAATAAAAATGTAATTAGCTTTAATGACCATATAATGGAATACGAGTTTGAAGAATAAGTTAATCGAAAAATTAAATAAAATTGGTTATCACAAAATATCCAAAATATGATATTTTGAGGTACATCAATTTTTGACGACGAAGTTGACATCCGTCCATTTGCCTACGCCCATGACGACACCGAAATTCAGGCAAATTTTATGACACTTCATGATTTATTACTCTACACTCATTTGAAACCAATTATAGAAGGTTTTTTTAAATGTGAGTTTTTTTACCAGCTATGCAATGGTTGTACGTACAAGTCTGTAGCTTGAAAAATATAGAAGTTATTACAATTGTTTATCAATCAATCAAGTAAAAATCATACCCCTTTTGTTTATTTTGTAAATAATTTCGATGAAAACGCAATATGCATTAAACTTCTGAGATAGTTTAAGTCTTAAAGAATCCCATGAAATTTGCCAAATGTATCTAGCATCATTAATAGAGCAAGTTCAATAATTTGAATATTTAGCATCAGGGATAAATAAATTAAATAACTTTTAAACTATTTGACCGATTTTTTGCAGACGGTTATGGTTTAAAATTTCGAAATTTTTATTGCAATAAAAACGTGTTGAGAAATTGTCCCCGTACTTTATTCAACTAGACTTTCCATTCAAAGAATGTGTTTATACATCTCTGTCTTCGTAAACTAAACTTTGTTCACACATTTGCCAAGTACCTTTGACGTCTTTGATTTGTTGGAAGTTTCGTGAATAACTTCAGCAAACAAACAACCCCCCTTTATGTCTCAACCTCCTATACCATTTTTCTTGCATTCCATGTTTCGAATGTTCGTCTCATGACTCATGGCTTTGGTTTCGATCGTTTATTAGATGTGTTAGAGACGTACCAGCTCTTTGTACACGAAAATGTTTTTGTTATCTGCCAATATGTTTTGATATCTCGTGTAAGATACAGCAATAACAGTCAGGAGGAAAATATTTGTTTTCGAGATAATTTGATTGATAATTGTAAATATTTTCTATTAGTAATTGAATAATCATGCAAGCAATTTGTTAAACAGATAAATATGCCTTTAATAGAAATTATGTAGATGTTTATTAAAATTTCTAATTATACCGTGATTGCCCTCCTTTTTATATTATAATTACAGTTTTTGTTAAGAGCTGCCATACTTAAGGTACAAGAGTTTATTAACATCTGAAATACGCTCTATACATTGAATCCCGAATTAAGGTGAATTAAAGAATTAGAAAAATAAAAAAAAAAATAGTAAGAATAAATATTATACGAAACACATAGTAAAGTATGGAAAATTTGGGAAAAAATATGGAAAGTTAAGAAATAAAACAAAACCAGTAAAGAATTTGTTCAGACAAATTCAATCTTGAAAAACTGTTAAAATATCGATGGTAAGGCACTATGGGACAGAGCTAGAAGTACAGATATACGACGTAGATACAACGTGGAGAACATCAAGGACTATGTAAAAAATATCAGAGTAGAATAATTAAAGGATCATATAAGCGGAATGACAACAAATGTAATAGTAAAAACGTTTCCCCAATAAGAAGACGTATCAGTGGGAAGACCACGAAAACCATGGAACGACAACCTACTGTAGGCACATTCAAAGACAGAGAGTCATGTCTACAAAAAAAAAGAACACGAAGAAGAAATTCAATATTAAAGCTTAAAGCTTAATGTTACGTACAAATAGAGGCTGAAATGCCAGAAAAAGGATTTACTTAATGAAGCCATAATCAGGGCCGAGCATAGAGGTTTTGCCGCCCTGAAGCAAAAACCAAATATGAAGCCTCATCAGCAGTTTTGGAAAACGTGTATAAGAAAACATTGCAAATTAATGAAAATTAATAAAAACACAATTTTGAACAGTTAAATCATAAAAATATATTTAAGTTAACGCATAGATAGATACCTACAATATAAATACATAATAAATAATATTTATGTGTTAAATAACTTAATTATATAATAAATTACTTTCAATTGAATTATAATTCTATTGGTTTTATAATTCTATTCTTAATATTTATTGACTCATCGACATATTCTTCGGCCGTTGTTGGAGATTTCCATCCGCCATATCGTTTAAGAGCTATTAAATCACCACCGGTATCTACCAAAATAGTGGCAGAAGTTCGTCTTAAACATTGACCTGTGTACAGGGTTTCTCATTATATTTTGACCCCCACTTGTTTTCCTTAATTTCGGGAATATAAAAAAAAGTTTCAAATAAAAGTTGTATTATTTTATCTGTACCGACCAAAAATGTAGTAATAGACCAAATTTTGTATACAGGGAGTGCCCAATAAAATGCATCTTCAATATTTCAAATAGGACACCCTGTATTTTTTTGTCGTTTTTAGTAGCCCTGCATTTCCTGATTACAAATATATAACATAGTATAGCATTAGTTTCTCTCCCTTTATATAAAATTTAGTCTGTTGCTACACGATAAAATAAGATAAAATAATGCAACTTTTATTTGAAACTTTTTTTTGTATTCCCGAAATTAAGGAAAATAAGTGGGGGTCAAAATATAGTGAGAAACCCTGTACATTTTGGGATCTGGTAACTTTTAATATTCGGCTATTTGTTTAGGAACACCGCTTATTTTGTTTAATCCTACCACCTGTTTCGTACATTTACCTCTTTAATAATTAAGAAAAAATTGATTTATTTGCGGATCGCTAATCTGTAGTCGAATTTCTAATATATTGTTTGCAGATTTTATAGAAATTTTCGGAAATAACGAATGATCTACATATTTTGGTTTTCGTATCAGGAATTTTAACCAATAACATGGTACTCAAATCATCAATGTCACAAATTTTAAGATTTTTTAACTCTTGTTTCCTACAAGCTCCACATATTCCAATAATTGCAATAACCAATTATAAGGCAATATTGCAATAACTAGTTACAATAAAAGTATTATAAGTAAGCACATTTATGTTAATACTTTTAAATAAAATACTTTTATTAACAAGTACTTTACATCAGGAGTTCCATTTAAAACAGTTTTATTTCATCAGGATGTACTTAAAATTTTAAATTTTTTGTTTTTAAAACTTTCTGATTGCCTTTTTAGATAAGCTCGAAATTTCGAGTAATTTTCAATATTAACATTATTTTTCAAAGTTATAACACTTTTTAGCATAGAATATATCGCCCATAATGAGGATGGTTTAAATTTCTTAGCGATTTTTACAAAAAAGTACGTTTTCAGAAAATGAATTTACATATTTGTTGTACGTCAATCCATAAATTGCTGATATACATTTTCATATCTTCCTCTAAATTTTTCTGGTAATAGGCACAGTATAGTGAAAGCACTATACTGTATAATAGGTTCTCGGTAGTGTTCGCAGCTAACTGCATAATATTGGGTGGTGTGCTACTAAATTGATCTTCACTATTTATGAACTCATTTTATTTATCTGTATTTAAATTACCAATATATTTACACTGACAGATTAATAATTTTTAATCTGTCAAAATAACGTCTGTTAATTCGTTTCCATGGTAACTCGACCAACTGACGAACTGACTTACAAGGTTTATGTGATATTATATATTTTTATAGAACTGAAGCGTAATTTTTTTTATTACCTGCTAGTCATTATGTGTAAGTATCTGTTTTGATGTATTTACTTAGCATCCAAATAGTAGGTAATATACAATTTACCAGTAAGAGAGTAGAAAAAACATATTATGTGCATACATATAGTTTGGTATAACCAAAATACAAAAATCTACATAGTTATTTTACGAAAAATAAGGTAAAATAAAGAAAAAAGAAATACAACACTAGGTAGGTATATACGTCTAAATACTAAAATCGACTTGTCTTACCTTTTTAAGAGCAAATTCCCTAACTAGGTCAGTCACAGCTAAATTAAAACAAATATCTTCCTCGATACTTAAGTATAGCTAAATTTGTTAGCCTGGAGTGGCTCATGGTAGATCTTTCTTCTTATTCAGATGCAAATCCACCCATGGATGTTAGCGATCACATCAGGATGTATCAGAGATTGTATGTCGTTAATCCCTGTCCATTGCCTTATGTATCGGAGCCACGACATTTTCTTGCGTCCCATTCCTCTCTTGCCTTCAATTTTACCCTCGATTATAAGTTGGAGGAACTGGTATTTTTCATTTCGCATGATGTGACCTAGATACGCCGTTTTCCTTTTCTTGATGGTTTCGAAAAGTTGGCATTCTTGGTTTATTCTTTTAAGGACATCTATATTTGTGATTTTCGCTGTCCATGGTATTTTTAGGATACGGCGATAGAGCCACATTTCGAAAGCTTCTAATCTGTTTATATCCCTCGTTCTTGAATTTTACGAAAGCTTGTCGAGCTTGTTCAATGCGACATTTTACTTCCCTGTCCGATGCCCAGTCTTCAAAAAGCCACGATCCCAGGTATTTAAATTTACTCACTCTTTCAATGGACTTAGTATTCAGTGTTATGGTGGAGTTTTCAAGTGCATCCAAGTTTCTGGAAATGATCATAAATTTGGTTTTTTGGTATTAATATCTAATCCCATTCGCTTACTGTATTCTCCGATTATAGTGACAAGTTGTTGAAGATCGACTATGTTGTCACAAATTAAGACACCATCATCAGCATATCGTATGTTGTTGATCAATACTCCATTCACTTTGATTCCCATATTTGCATCCTCCAAAGACTCTTGAAATATGGCTTCCGAATAAAGGTTAAATAAAGGAGAGGACAGCACACATCCCTGTTGAACGCCCCTTCTTATATGTATGGGTTTAGATATAAAATTGTCTATTTCTAACTGTACCGTATGCATCTTATGTTTTTTGGTCTATACCAACTTTCTTGAGGATCTGCATTAACTTGTGGTGTTAGACACGATCAAACGCTTTTCGGTAATCCAAAAAGCATAGGAACACATCCTACTATTGCTTCTCGTGTTTCTAAACCTTGCCTAAACCCGAACTGGGAGTCACTGATGTCCCATTCACATTTTTTGTATAATCTTTGATGTAGTATTTTTAAGAATATCTTTAAAGTGTGACTCATCAGGCTAATGAGTCTGTGATCATCACATCTTTTTGCATTTACTTTCTTGGACAGAGGAATAAAGGTAGAGCGTAACCACTGTTGAGGATCAGCCAGTTTCATAAATTAAGTTAAATATTTTGTGTAGTGCTGAAATTCCCCTTTCATCCAGTAATTTGAGTATTTCTGACGGGATTTCATCTGGTCCAGGTGCCTTATTGTTTTTCGAATTTAATATTGCCTTTTCTATCTCCTCTTTGGTGATTGAAGGGCCAGTCAGCTGGTCATTTGTACAAACTTCACTCATGGGTCTTTCGTCATGGAAGAGCTCCTGGATATAATTTTCCCATATATCAATTTTCTCCTTTTCACCCATCACTATCTGGTTATCCTGATTAACTATGGTAGTTGGTCTTCATTTTCTGTATATTTCAGCAGTCTCCTTAAGCTTTTTATGTAAATAACGGTCGTCGTGTTGTCGTTGTAAATGTTCTAGATCGATACATTGTTGCTTAAGCCATTCATTTTTTGTTATTCTTATTTTTGCTTTTATTTGCCTATTAATGTTTTCATACATATTGCTGCCATCTTGGTTATTCTTGTGTCTTCGTCGTTCTTCTATTAGTAATAGTATTTCTTCTGTCATCCATTTTTGCCTCTTGTTATTTCGTTTGTACCCTAAGTTGTTTTTCATGTTGTCTGTTACAGCACTTGTAATCGTATTCCATGTTGGTGTTAGATCTTCGGCAATGTTTGTCGTCAATATTTGAATTTGTGCGTTTATTTCATTGCTTATTTCTGCTTGTATCATTGCGTCTTTCAGTTTGTTCAGTGCTATCTGTTGTTGAGTTTCAGGCTTGTTCTTGCATGAAAGAGCGATCTTTATAACGGCCACTAATAGTACGTGGTCAGAAGGGACATCTGCTCTAGGGTATGTGCAAGCTCTTTTGACAGTTGTGCTGAATCTACCGTTGATAAGAATGAAGTCTATTTGATTTCTTATTATATTCGGAGCTCTATCGGCTGGAGATTTCCAAGTATAAAGGCGACGGGGGTGGAGTTGGAACCATGTGTTGCTAACTCTCATGTTTTCTTCTTGACAAAATTGTATAAGTAGTAGATCTTAGATAGTTTTAAGTTTTGAAAATGATCGCTCCCCATGAGCTACAGTGACTAGCATAGTTAAAAATATTCTAAGCGCAACAAATAAATTAGGAAATATTAGGCTAAAACTATTAGAAGAAACTTCAAATAATTTGGAGTAAAAGCAGAATACTGAATTTTTAGATTTTGAGTAAATAAGTTAGTTTCTAGGTACTTTTTCAATATTCGTTAACTTTTTAACGAAGTAAGTAGAGCTAACAGATCTGATTAAATTATTTACAGGATAAATAATTTTTTTTTAATTGTACTGGACCTGTGTCTAAAATTATTAGTCTAACAGTATCTGTCAATACTTCTGGTCAATATACTGGATCTTTAAATTGCTCTACACTTACATCAATATCTGCGGTTTTGGTTTGCGTATTATTTAATGAGGGAGTATTCGTTGTATCCTGGTTTACTGTAATGTTGAACATCTAGGGCTTGGCTTGTTGAAGGTTGAGGTTGCGTACTCGTCGCGAATACAAAAACTTAGTGAGCCAGCTATTTGCTTGTGGTCTTCCTCTTTTTCTATCCTTCTTTTTCGATATTGTGAACCAGAAAGTCTCTTTCTACCATCAGCCATCTAAATAAGTAAATAACAGTTTATAATTTGAACAAAAATAAAGACCGGAAATTATTTATGCCAAAAAAAAATTTAATCCCAAATGGATAACGTCACTAGTATGATATATATTTATTAACAATAAAAATCGACCTGTTTCAGGATTTGTCTTCAAAGTCGCCTATTCTCCAAAAATAATTTTACTCATGTAGAATGTACAGTATGTTTCATACTTTATGTATGATTTCTTTTCTTTTGGACCTCATTGTAAATCACCTTGTCTTCTGCATCGAATAAGCAATTTCGAAACAGCTTCTAAGTTTCTCGATTATATTGAAACAATTCTCGTAAAATTCTCGTTTATCCATTTCGTCTCTTTTCCCATTTAGTGTTTCGTGACCTCTACCGTATTGTGCTTTGATAGCGTCTAATTACCACACCGAAATCTAATATCCTTTAAAGTCGCAAAGGGAAAACAATTGAATTGCCAAATCCTGGCATAAGACCAGCTCGGGGTCTTTACTTCTCCAAACCCTCAGGACCGGTTTATAAATTTTGTTTATATCAGTAATATATATTGCTATGATATTGCTATAATTCTTTGAGAACCGCGACAAAAATCCTATATATATATATATATATATATATATATATATATATATATATATATATATATATATATATATATAATTATATATATATATAATATATATATATATATATATATATATATATATATATATATATATATATATATATATATATAGGGTTTTTGTCGCGGTTCTCAAAGAATTAGTTTGTAAGTATGTTTTTTTTAAATATCTTTATTACAATTATCAGGAAACAAACATATATATCTAAATCATAAATAGGTATTTAAATATAAATTTGAAACAAATTATCTTTAAACTGAAATTCTTATTACAATAATGAAACAATACTAACAAAATTTGGTACCTTTCTGTCACTGAATGCCTAAATAAAATTGTTTTCCAAAATGAAGTGTTTAATCGCCACTCAATGTGTATTTATCAGCCTCTGGTTATCCGTCGTTTTATGAAATTGCTTTTCAAAATAGACCACACTGTTTCAATTATCAGCTTCCACCATTTCAACTTATTTTTCTTCTTATTAAAATTTACACTTGAGTTTTTGCAAAATATTATTTCTTTTTTATTGTGATTGACTTTTACTATCAATAATTTATATATTATTGTTTGTTTTATTTCTTTTCTATAAAAATTTAACAAAAACTTGACTTTTACAAAAATTAATTTTGACAGTTTTACTTCTCAAACATTAATCTGATCTACGCTCAAAGTGACAGCGTATTTATAGATATTTCAATGCTCGCGAAAATTCTCGAACGAAACGAAGTTAGATTCTTTCTATTTTGATATATTAGAATTTTTGACGTTTTATTATTAAACTTCTAGAACGTTTTTTTTTTCCTATTTCGAAGGTTTATCGGAATTTAGGCTTTTCAGGTCAGAGAGAGAACTTGAGAATGAGATATAAATTAAACATCTTAAATTAGTAAATAACATTATTTTAATCCATAATTATTATTTCAAATGTCTACTTTCTGTTCAACTTCACCTAGATTTACTGTCCCATATCGCTTTCATTCACAAAATGTCCCAATATAACAAATTTACTCATCTTAATCTATTTATAACATCATAACTATCAAAATAACCAAATAAATTGCAAAATAAGAATTTTTAAACAGACTGTGATGCTAATTTTTTTAGGATGCCCTCATATAAATACTTTTAATAATATTCTCTTGTATATAACTCAGAACTCATAAATTACTTTACTTTAATCGCCATTTAAGTTCATTCTATTGATGATCTTCCTTTTTCTTCTATATATATATATATATATATATATATATATATATATATATATATATATATATATATATATATATATATATCGGGAAAAGGAGTACGACCGTCAATCCAATATAAATTAAGGATCACTCGAAAAGTGGTGGAATTTTCGGTCAAAAGGTGGAGAGAAAAATGACAAAGAAGGTGGCTACTTCATCTATTTATTGAAGACGTTTCCTAATCAGAAAGCATCATCAGTTCATCTAAAAAGGACAATATGAAAAACCAAACATCCATAGAAAAGTTATTATAAGTCTGTTACCTCTTTTTGAGGTAACACACTTATAATAACTTTTCTATGGATGTTTGGTTTTTCCATGGACGTATAATTTTCATATTGTTCTTTTTAGATGAACTGATGATGCTAAAGGAAGATGCTAGAAGTCTAAAGATGTATTACTTAACAAATGTATACTTGTATAGCATAAGCTGTACAAGTATTAATACCTACTTATAGATTAAATAGTTGTTCAACAATATGTGGTTCAGTTAGTCTAACTTTCACTTAATAGTCAAATTTAATTTTTTTAATTAAAAATTTTGTAATCGTGTAGACAAAAAATCTGCATGGCAGGCTATCAGGCAAGAAAAGAAATACTTGGATCCGCAACAAAACAAAAGTGACCGATGTATCAACTCAGATAGTAAAACTTAAGTGGAAGTTCGCTGGACATACCATAAGACAGAAAGATGACAGATGTAAAAAGATGATTATACACTGGAGACCATATAGTTACAAACGAAAAAGAGGAAGGCCACAAATGAGATTGTCAGACGACTTGAAAAAAACGCAGGCTCGAAGTGGATACAAACTGCTCACAACAGAGAGATATGGAAGAAGGAAGAGGAGGTCTATGTCCAAAATTGTACAGCAAGGGCTGTATAGATAGATATAATTAGTTCTGTACGTTCATGATTTTCCCAAAAAAAGAAAGTGTCAAAAATATGGTCGATGAGTACCTCAGCTCTGTCTTTTGCAGTTTACTACAATATTAAAAACTATGTGATAGTACTGTTACGTTTCTACTGAAAGAATCTACTATTCGAAAGATATCTATTGCATTATTAAGTGATTAATTCGACGTTTACTTGATGGAAGTTCATCTGATCTAGGAATAAAACACTGGCTCTAGTCTTTTATATTTTGCACAAAATTTATTCCAATTTATTTTCATTACTAGTGTTTCTACTTTCTTAAATAATTTATTTTTCACAAGGTGGTCATTTAGAATTATATATGTAGTTTTTAATTTATTCATGTTTTTCTATTATTGAAACACCTTTTGTGTTCTGCTGTATGTTTCTTAAAGTTGCTACCAGTTTGACCAATATAAGTTTTTTGTGCAGTCACCATATACATCAGAGTAGAGTATGGGCCGCTTGGGGCACCCCCCACCACTCCCACTCTGACGTCACACGGTTGCAAATGCCAAACGGCTTAACGTAGGATGACGTACGAGGGCTCGTTGGAAAGAGGATGAAAAATGGGGTTGAATGAAATATGTGCCGTGCGCATCGGAGCATGCCAAAAGGTCGTTACATCATATCTTTGTTTCTATTGGTCCGATTGTAACGTACGAGGGGTCGTTGGAACGGGAAGGAGGTAACGAATACGTTGAGACAAAAAACAAAGACAAAAAAAAGAAATTTTCTACAAAAATTGTAGAATCTTCTTTTCATTTAACGTTACACGTAGTAATCTGACTAATAACAACAGAGATACGACATAGCGTCGTTTGGCACGGCTTTGCGTTTGCTTTTTGTCTTAACATATTTGTTACCACCTCCCTTTTCATCAACACCTCACACATCACGATCCGTTCGTTTTGGTATTGTCTTTGCGTTTGCTTTTTACCTTAACACATTCGTTACCACGGCCCCTTCCCCATCAACACCTCACACACAACCGTCTGTTTTGGCATTGTCTTACCGCTTACTTTTTATCTTAACATAATCGTTACCACATCCCCTTCCCATCAATATGTCACACATTATTATACGTTGAGCTCTATCACCCTGTTCTTCCTGCTACGATGAACAGTAAATGCATGTTTGTTTTGTGTCGCAAATACATGTCGAATGTCACGTTATTCAAGCAACATTTCACGTTCTACCACGTTCTGTGTCGACGTTCTCTTAGGCACTGTATGTACAAGAAGAAGAATGTTCGAGCTTGTACATGGCTTCTGTGTGTCACCAACGCTTTGACACCTCATACGTCAAAATCAGACCAATAGCAACGAAGACACGTTTTAGCGCTCATTTGGCAACGCCGCCATCTTTGTTTTTTTTTGTCTCCCCACCTTCTCCCCGTTCCATCGAGGCCTCGTACGTCACGATCGAACCAATAGCAACGAAGATACGTTTTAGCGTCCCCTTTGGCAACGCCGCCGTCTTTGTTTTTTGTCTCAACGTATTCGTTACCTCCTTCCCGTTCCAACGACCCCTCGTACGTTACAATCGGACCAATAGAAACAAAGATATGATGTAACGACCTTTTGGCATGCTCCGATGCGCACGGCACATATTTCATTCAACCCCATTTTTCATCCTCTTTCCAACGAGCCCTCGTACGTCATCCTACGTTAAGCCGTTTGGCATTTGCAACCGTGTGACGTCAGAGTGGGAGTGGTGGGGGGTGCCCCAAGCGGCCCATACTCTACTCATCAGTCTTACATCGATCGTTAACCTCATGCAGGTATCGAGATATCATAAAACTCTTAGCTGATTTTCTGGAACAGTTTCTGGAGGTACATTCAAATTTACACTGACATTAAATTTGTTAAACTGGCATAAGGTTTATTTTTAAAGTGTTATGGTTATATTCAGTAAATATATAGTTTATTGTATAATATGTACTTACTTATATCTAGATGAATAAAATTTATAAAATATTTAAGCTAAAAAAGGCGATCTGCTTGTATTTTATTATACATATACCCTAAACACTTAATCTTGAAGTAATGACAATATAATTAAAAGAACAGTAAGTTAATGTTGTAACTAATTAGAGAATCAATATTTAATACGTTATTATTAAATATATTTCTATGAAATCATAGTTATTATACTTCGAACTGGAGGAACTCTTAATACAGCGGCGTAGATATCATTGACATAATAAATCGATAATATTGCCATTCATTGTAGCATGCTTCTAACCATTTAAAAGTTTTATTCAGAACTAGATCTTTTTAAAGGTTTCCTCATTTTAAATAGTTTTAACTTCGTTAATGCTTTTTAATGGCTTTGTATTACTTTGTCTATTCAGCTACGATTAATTTATAAGAAACTTGTACGGTTTGCTTCAATATTTAATATAGTAATGTTTAAGAAAACTATACTACCGGTGTAAACTTTAAATTTACTACTAGGCATACTATTCATCAGTCTAACTAACTCTTTTCACGCTAAGGTACCTTTCATAGTGACTTCCGAGTCCGAGGTTCCAAGTAGATATGTATTAATGGTGTTGAATCATTCACGTAGATTTGTTAGCCAGGTACGTCTTCTACTTCCTATTATCTTTCGCTGATTTCTCCCTGCATTAGGAATCGAAGCAGTTGCTATTACTTCTACCTCTGTATTCATAAAATTCGCGATATTCTAAGATACAACCAGAATTCAAAAGCTTTTATTTTTCTGTTAATGTTGTTTTTCTTTATTGTCCACAATTCCATGCCGTAGTATAGAATAGAACATAACATCTCATAAGCCGTATTTTTAAATCTAGGCTTATATGTCCAATACAGGTACCGATTTTGTTACAAGCGTAAATTTTGTTTTGTTCGTATTTAGTGAGAGAACATACTCTTCACTAGCTTTAACAATTACGTTAACAAGCGCCTGTAACTCTTTAATCGATTCGGCGATCAGTGCTGTGTCACCTGAATATCTCATATTATTAATTGGGCTTCCGTTAATTTTAATGTCCATCCAAAGCTTTATTCAAAGTCTCTTCCAAATATATGAAAAGGATTGCCGAGAGCACACAACCTGACGAACCCCTCTTTTTATTTTTATATCTTCGTGTTTCTTTCCATATATAATTCAGGTTGTTTTTATAAAATATTTATTAGACAACCTTATATTTTGTTCAAAGCGAATCAATACATTTCAAAAATTAAAGTTGATAAAATGGTAACCAGATCATTAATTTTCTTCTGTTGTGCATTTTAAGCAGACGACAGGTGATTCTTCCTGATGTTCTTTGCAGATACAATTATTATGGAGGAAACAATAATATTCAACGTACAATTTCCTGTCTTAGCCCTCTTTGGTTAGGATGTAGTTGTTTCTGCAGAAGTTTCTTCCTAGTAATATTCGGTTCCAAGTAAAATCGGCATTTTTCTCTCAATTGTTTCGAAACATTAGGGATACAAAACTTCTTTCTAGTCTGCTGCTTCATCATGTCCGAAGCTAAGCTGCCTAAAAAATCGCGCCGTACGACACTCAGGTTCAAGATATTCATTTGGAATAATACTAAGGCATTTACTCCTGCTATATTCATAATATCAAAGAAAATAGTTAAGGGCCATCTCCTACTGTTTCTGGCGATATTATGAGAACCAAATATTGGATCTACAACATCGACTCCGAATTTAGAATGATGTAAGTCCACTATTATTATTTGATTCTCAGTATGCTTGTCTATACTGTCATCTGTATGTCTTGTGGATGAGACAAGGACATTTTTCTTCAAGTGCACCTTCTTGGGACAGAAGATACAAGCGCAATCTTTAAAAAATGCAAATTGACTATTGAAGTCTGGTCTTTCGATGGTGTTGAACTTCTATAAGTATCTCCAGCTTATTTTTATTTACTGTTCCGAGCATAGTTAGCTTGAATTTATTCTGTATAGAATTAGCTCAATTATCCACAGCTATATTACGATATGTGCCTGTTATAGAACTTGAAAATCTAGAAGTAGTTTGACAATACCCGATGGGCTATTCTATAGTTGAAAGGGGCTTTCTGGTTGAGTTTCTCCGTATATTTCGAGGTTCACAGTAAACATGTTACTTGAGTCAACTAATGCAAAGACCTTGATGCCGTATTTAGCTGGCTTTGAGGGTATGTGCTGTCCAAAAGGGCAATAACCTCTGAAACTTAAAAGTTGTTCGTCAACTGTAAGTTCAGGTCCAGGCGATACTGATTTCTTGCAGTTTCTTATAAATATCTCGTACTGCTGCCAACGTATCTTAACAGAGCTTAACATTTTCAATGTATATATTTGTAGAATCAGTTATCATTTCCACAATGTTGTTCCACTTCCAGCTCTTTGTATCATGGCAGGATCCTTGCGAATTTTTGAAAGCTATAAGTAATCATTCACATTAAAAAACAAAATAATATAAAAATAAACAAATAACCACCAACAAATATTAAGCTCACAATTAAATTCGGAGGTCGCTTGGGAAATTATGCATAAAAAAAGTTGAATTAATTTTATGTTTTGTGATAAAAATATTATTTTTTTGCGTTGCATAAATATACAACGATGACGATTTTCTGACACGCGAATAATTGTCCATGCGCGAAACATGGAACCTCTAAGTTAATTCCGCAAACTCCCAACGGTTGTCTTTGTGATTTGTTTATTGTCATTGCATCCTTGTCCCTTCTGGTAATTTGGAAACATCTTCTCATAAACTCCCATTCGACTGTTCTTATCTTATTTTGTATTGTTGTTGTCATTGGTTATACTTATAGCTTCGTATAGGATAATATTTTCCTAGATGCTGTGAAAGATTATTTTTTGTTTTCTCTAGTGAGAGTGTTGTTCAATATCAACCCATAAAGTCCTTTTGTAGCTTGCTTTCCTTGAGTTATTTTCGTTTCTCTCCTTTTATACACAGGTATTTCATCTTATTTATCTTTAAGCCATATAATTCGTAATATTCTTTTAATTCTCTTATCATATATTCCATGTCCTCTTTTTCTATCTTTCACAACTGAGAGCAATATTATTTCCTTGTATTGGCATGCCCATCGTTCCGGAATGCCTCTTTTAATTTTATTGAACAACACTTGAATAAATGATCCGACGTTATCCCCTCCATATTTAAATAATTCCATTGTTATGTTTCCTGGTCCGGGTACTATGTTTTATTTGATTTTTCTTTTAAATGCTTTGTTTATATCTTTTTCTGTAATTTCACTTCGCCATTCATTGTTGATGTATTATCTTGTGTCTTATATTCGTACCGTGTAGTAGTAGTAGTAGTGGTACTTAGAAGGATCTTGTAGTAACATTGTGTAATGTTTTGTCCATCCATTTGGTGTAATAGTTTTTGAGATGTTGTTATTTTTTATATTTCTTCCAATATTTTTTATTTTTTTAAGATTCGCTTGACTTATTATAGTCAATCGTAATATCTATTTTTTAATTTTTTACGCACAACAGGCCGTTGTTCAATTTTTAAAACATAATCCTAATATTTATTAAATACAATTATTTTAGACAAAACTTTAACTTAAATATGTATATACAACATTCTTAACTACTTTGAAGGACTTGGTGGACAATATTTCTCCATTCGTTTCTATTTTGTGCTTTTCTTTTCCTGTCCCTCACCTTCACGTGTTTAAGGTCTTCCTCCACTTTACCAATGCACCTCGTTCTGGGTCGTACCTTTTCTTTTGGGGCCGATTAGTTTTCTGGTTATTACTAGTTTATGCATTCTGTTTGCTTCCATTCTTTCCACATGTCCCAACCATCTGATTCTTTGTGACTTGACGAACTTGGTAATGGTAGGTTCTTTGTATAAAGCCATTAATTCATTGTTGATTCTTCTCTCCCAAACATCATCTGTCTTCCGTCCTCCGAATATGCGTCTCAGTATTTTCCTTTCCCATCTTTCCAGAGTATTCTCTTCCTTCTTGTTTAATATCCATGTCTCACCGGCATATGTTACTGTGGGTCGAATTACTGTTTTATATATTCTGAGTTTACCTTGTCTAGAAACGTATTTTGAGTTCAGTAGGGTTCTTAAACTACCTAATTTTTTATTCCCTTTTGCTATTCTGGCTTCCAGCTCCCATTTCTCTTTTCCATTTTCATCGAAAACTACCATAGTATTCAGTATTGTAGATATTCAGATTTGTCCACCCTTTTAAAACTATAGCTTTTACCACTTACAGACCTCACACCAAAGTCTTCTTTTTTCCCTTCTGTTCCTCCCATGATCATATATTTGGTTTTGTTTTCATTTAGTTCCAATCCGAATTTTTGTGCTTCTTCGATGATTTTCTTCAAAACTCTTCTTAATTATTTCTCGGTTTTTGCTAGGATCGTTAAATCATCAGCAAATGCCAAGAACTGGTGCTCATTTTTCATGATTGTTTCTTCCACCTTCATGTTGCTTTTTCTGATTACAGTTTCTAACACTAAGTTGAATAATGTAGTGAATAAAGGATCTCCCTGTCTCAAGCCTTTTGCAACCGTAAATTGATCTGATATGTGACCCTGCCAAGCAATTTCACACTTAGAGTTATTTAATGTCATTTTTACTTGCCGGATCAGTTTCTTTTGTATACCCAAATGTTCCATTACTCGATACATTTTGACTCTATCGACTCTATCATATGCTTGTCTAAAATCCACAAACAAAACATGCAGGGGAACTTTACCTTCATAACAAGTCGTTTGTATCTCCTTTAATGAGAAGAATTGTAATATCTATGTCTCCATACATTCTCTCCCAGTATTCTTAACGTATTCTTCTCGTATTATTGGAGTTTTATTCTTCTTCCACATATGAAAAACATCTTTTTTTAGTCATCTCTTCTAAGTCTTCACTGTATTTCTCTAGATATCTAATATTGTGTGTTCTATAACAAGTTTTTTACCCCTTTAGTTAATGTTTTTTTAGATGGTGATGCATTTCTGTTGGGGTCTATGCTTAGTTTGTATATAACAAATTCTGTAATCTATTTAGATATGGCTTGGACACTCAATTGTTGTAGAAGTTCTAATTTAAATCTTGTATTTGTGAGGGTTTCCAATTCCTCTTATCTTTGGATATTGTCTTTATGGTGTCATGTCACTGTTCAATTTTTGAGAGGACCTCTTTCGTTGAATCGTCACGACTATTCATTAGTACGCGCAGATATCTACCTAACCTAGCCTAACCTAACCTAACTTAACCTAATATTGTCATGTTGTCCACCGTGTATTGTTAATCCTTCATTTCCAATACTCATTTTGCAGTTGATAGTATTTTGCAACTGGCTGTTTACTTTTACATCTATAGTAGTAGAAGTAATAACTGTTTTTTACTGAATTTTCATAAAAATATTTGTTACGCGCATAGGCTTTATCAAACTTTACATTGATAATGTCAAATCATAAATGTCACGTCATTCTGCATTTTGACTTCTTAAATTGCTATTTTTTTTTGTAATATTCATCACAATTCATATTGACAATAAATTTACCAAAATGTGTCCAGTCCTTTTCTGGCAATCCATTTCATAAAGTAAATTAAAGCTCGGTTTCGAGATTGGACGCTCATGGAATTAAATACTGTGACTTTATCGTCTATTTCTTTGTCCTTCCCTCACGCGCTTCGCCCCGCCGCACCGCGTGCCGTCTTGGACACGCCAAGAGACAATTGAACAATACCGAAAGACGATAGAAATTTTCTTTGATCGCCCCTGTCCCGGAATACACGAAAACAATGCTCGGACCCGGTCACAATGAAACGATATAATCGTCTTATGTTCGTTTAATTAAAATAAATTATAAACCAAATAAAACGAAGAGTGATAAAGAGAGGGAGGTGAAGGAACGAATTATGTATATTAAGGTCACGTGGTGAATAACAATGGATAATGATGACTTTTATAATCCTAACATATATATTAAAGAATAATTGTTTTATTACTATTATAATTATCAATTAAATGACTCTTCCTACTGATATTAAAAGCATGAATGTAACAATTCCATACAGTAGTACTTAATATTCACGTCGGTAATGAAAAATTTTAGAGCAGAGGACAGATGAGTAGGACTAGTCTTTTCTGGTTACATAATTTACCCTTATATAACGAACTTGTGCTCCTGAACCTACGTCTTTGTAAAATTTGTGTTATCTAATTTTTCTACTGGGAATATCCCTCAATTTTAATCGAAAATGCGCTATATTTAGACCGCTATTTTATTCAGCTGCTTCGAAACTTAAGAAAATATGAGGTTAAACCAACATTGATTGTACTGATAATTTTTCGACTGTTCTAACAACCATTCAAATTTCGTCATTTTGTGTCATGTGGAACAATTTCACCCAATCATGTCAACATTAGACTGATAATTGCATTCAGTGAAATTTTCAATCCCTATGACAACACGATCGAGTTTGACAACTTCATCCAAATAAATTTCAAAATGTCACGTTTCTAATGTTAACTTAAATTTTAATAATTGTACTTTCACTAACTGTACTTTTAATAAATAAATGTTTCGTTATTTTGAGTTATGATTTTTTTTTTCGAAAAATTATCCGCCGAATGTCCCTCGGACATTGATGAATGCCTCATAATTTCATGACAAATTTCTCAAGCTCGTTGCTTGGTAACAGCACTCAGCCTTCGGCTTCGTGTTACCAAGGAACGAGCTTTCGATTGTCATGAAATTATCTCGTCTGTTATCAATGTCCTAGGGATATTACTACTGAAAATTACTTTATACATTTGTTTTAATATTTCGATTTCCGATCCGGAAATCGCTTTCAAAAACTTTGAACTAAAAATGATCTCTTGAGAATGATAGCACGAATCTTCTAATGTATATAATTATCCTCCATACGGGAGGTATAACTTGTTAAAATGCCACAATAGCGACTGGCAATTAATATAGAAAACATGCCTTAAATCATCAATTTTGCCGGTAAGCACTTTTAAGTGCTTTCTAACAAGTAATTATTAATAATTTTTTTTATTAATCGTGTGATATTTTTACTATTAAATGTTTTATGTTTTTAACTGCATTAATTTTTAATTTAACTTTAAAAAAAGACAGGTGCTTCGTATTCGTATGTTGGTGTCATTACTTGTGTTTAAATTTTGTCAAATGTCAAGTAATTGACAGGCGGCTTATTTCCAAGTTTCATTTAACATTTAAGTACCCTGCATCAAACAAAAACATAACGAGAATGTTAAAAACGAAAATGGAGAACTGATGATATAACAGAGATGAAAACACTTAAAAAAATTGATGGTAAGACACTGTGGGAAAGAGCAAGGTGGAGAACATCAAAAACTGACAACAAATAGTAGGACGATTACGAAAACGATGGAATGACAACTTACTGGCGGCACATTAAAAAACAGACAGAGTCATGTCTATATAAAAAGAAGAAGAAGAAGAGGAAGATTTTGCATTTAAGGCTATTCTTATATTTTAACTATACTTGTTTAAATCTGATATACATAGATTAAGTAAGTTATTGTAATTCTACCAATATGATTACACTCTGTGAATATTTGATTTTATGACCAATTCTGATATCCAATATGATGTTGTATTACCTATTGCTCGTTTACGTCACATTTTACATTATTATCTCCTTTCATTTAACATGAGAGATCACTTTTAGCCTTCTCCTTTAATTTAAAGAGCTTCACAAATCCTTCTAAAAGGGTGTTAATCTTTCAGATTTGGACTGATGCTGTTTTGTAAGTACAAAACGAAACGTTTCCGCTAATATATTGAATAATTAACATCTAGCTTGTTTCTTTTCTCCTCTTGTCTGACTAATATCTTCAAGAGTCACAGTGTGAAAAGTATTCCACCCCTTTCCATTGTTTTATCACATACATACATATATCCTTTCGTCCAAAGGAAGTTCTGTCTTGTTAGAGTTGAAAATTTGTACCATAAGAATATATATAAATATATGGGAGGACTTTAAAAATCTCTTTCTGTCAAATTATGTATTCTTTAGTTGAAGAAACTAAAGGGGAACTTGTTAACACGGCTAAGTCTTGACAGCTTTTCAACAATAATTACTGTAGCCCCCTCCAGAATTTTCTGCTCGATCCATCCCGTATAATCACATTTGCTCGCGCGACATACTCTGCACACCGAAAGATATAATTTAATTGTAATTGAACAAAACGAAGCCGAGTATGAAATTAATTATGTAAAAGCGTAGTATCAGCTTCAGCTTCAACTGCAGCCCTACAGAGAGACGTACAGTTACAGCGATAGCAGAATAACGGAAACGGTCTGCTTCGGAATGCCCTGAAAAATAAAAAGAGTTGGTTTAGTATTAAATGCAAGTTGTCAGTGTCGGTGGTTGTTTTGGCACGGATTACGAAGAGTGGACGTAACAGAAATACAAATTTTCTGTACAAATGTAATTATTTAAATTGCAACTATTAAAAAACTGGTAAAAAAAAAGAAAAAAAAGTTTTAATTTAATTTACTGGTAAAATAATTTTGTGTAATACAAAAATTTTATCTTGATTCTTTAACATACAAAATTACTTTTAACTTTTGCTCCACATTTATAGGATCCCTTTTTTTGAGATTTGTTTTAATTGTTGTCGTTAAGTAGTTGTTTTGATCCAGACATTTTCGCATATTATGTTTTATACAATGCTGTCGATATTTATGGAATAAATTAATTTTTAGCATTATTATGTACTATGTGAAAAAAACTTGAAACAGGTCGATTTTTATTATTAAATTGACAATTTATAGTATAAAAATATTATCCCCTTCCAGCATCTCCTTTGAATTATAAGCACCCCCTCAAAAATTTTACGCGTTTCCCACGTTTCATTTAAATGGAACGGTTAACAAATAAAACCGTAGATACTGGAGCAGAGAAAATCTTCACTGGGTGTGTGAGACTTACACGCAATATCCTAAAAAAGTTCAAATTTTTGGGCTGGTATTATTAACAATAAAATTATTGGTTCTTTTTTTGAGGGCATAGTTGATTGTGAGGTTTATCTAGATTTTTTGATTAAATTTTTAGTGCATACATTACGAAGATTTTTTCCTGATCTTAATCATCCAAATGAGATAAATCGATTTATTAACTACTAAAAAGACGGAGCTTCATCGCATTTTGCACTTTTAGTTAGAAATTATTTAAACGAGGTTTTTCCCAATAGGTGGATTGGAAGACCGAAAGATGGTAGAACAATCGAATGGCTGGCTAGATCCCCGATTTGAATCCTCTCGATTACTTCTTATGGGGCTATTTAAAATCTGAAGTACATTTTAATAGACCAAACAGTATTGCAGATATAAAGTTTAGGTTAACAGAAGAAATTAACAAAATAACCCCCGAGGTCGTGCAAAATGTTGTACGAGAATTGCAAAATCGCCTAGGTTATTGTCAAGAAGTGAATGGTGGTCATTTTGAACATTTAATTTAATTGTAAAGTACATTGAAAAATGCATTCTAAATATTATGTGAAATTATTATCGCCATTCAATCTAAAGTTTTGTTATAGAGACATTATCAAAATTTTACATCTTAAAAATCACTTTTCTCAGTTATGATTGCATTAAACTTAACAAACGGTATATTGCTGAACAGAGGATTAAAATCCCTTTTTAACAAGGTGTCACACGACCCCCTTTGTTATTTAAAATTTTCGAGCGGGTGCTTATAATTCAAAGGGGTTGCTGGAGTGGGATAATATTTTTATACCATAAATTGTCAATTTAAGAATAAAAATCGACCTGTTTCAGGTTTTTTTCACATAGTACGTAATAACGCTAAAAATTAATTTATTCCATACATATGGACCGCATGGTATATAAGTAAGAAATAATCTATATCAAGTAGGCGTTGGAAATTATCAGCATGGCGACATATATTTAACCAACGTTCTTGATTCTTCGTGGTTCTTCGATTAGGTATCTGTTTTTGTATATATCTGTGAAGAGCTTGTTGGATCATAATTTTAGGCCAGGGCCCTGATTCTAATTGACATTTAGACTCAAAACACATTCGAAATGCGACTTTTCGAGCCTTATGGATTTCAGTTAAACTAACTGAAGGACGTCATTAATTTTCGATATATCAAAATTAATTTCAACTGCAAGAAAGTGATTAAAATTTTATTTCGAGTCGAAATTAAAAGGTGTTTTGTTTGCAAGAAAAACTGAAGCAAAAAGTGTTAATATGGCTGCGTTTTATGGAAATTTGCTGGTTTTGAAGGAATTAAAGAGGATAGATATCCGACGTTAAAAACGGGTGATAACATTATAGAGTGTGCAGCATTTATGCTTAACTCAAATTATATTCTTATTGTTTGCCATTTTTGACTACTTGTTTGTGTCCATTTACACCATTTAGCTTGTAACAATTATAAAATTTGCTTATAGGAGGTTCAATAAGGGGACTGAACAATTACTGGGCACCGCTAATCGTGATTTGGTTGGAGAGCAAGTTCGTGAATTCCTTTTTTGGGGAGGACTTGGAGAACTAACTACGAAAAAGAAATCAAAAAATACTTACAGAGATGTCTTATTGTATTAACATAAAATCTTATTATATTAACGATCGAATAAGATCATTATCCTTACTCAGTGATGGTTTGGTGAGAAGTGTCTTAAAACGGCGTCAGTTCTTTACATTTTTGTGCAGAGTGTTTTAACAGTAGCTAGATGTTTAAATCGTAACATCGGAAAATTTTCCAATATAGACCATAGACTTTGCACCTGCGCATAAGATCAAAACTACTCAACAATGGTTAGAAAATAATGTAACCGCTTCTATCAGTAGCGACCGTTGGCCGTCAGCTAGCCCATACTTAATCCAATCGACTAAAAATTATAGTCAGTTTTAGAGGGCATGGTCTTTAAAAGACGTCATCACTATCTGGAGTCATTAAAACAGGCACTGGTAGAAGCTGTGGACAATTTTCCTATGGATGCCAGCCAACCAGATAATCAGCCTAACAGACTTCGGAACCATCAGACAAATGGTACCTGAATACAGCATCGTTGATTTTTTTGAATAATTTTTAGCAGTTTTAGTTCATTATCTCACTAATAAATTGGGCAAATATTTTTCAAATTAAATCAGTATTTTACATTTAGCACGTTTAAAGAATTGCCATAAAATGGTTCTAATATTGCGATTAAGTTTGCGTAAACAGAGTAGAGACACAACCTTTTGCGGCAGAGTAATTTTTGTTTGGAGATAGCTTCTGGTGAAATGACTTGAATACGTTACACTGTTTTTATTGAACTTTATTACAATTAAATTATCATTTAAAAACATTAAATAATGTTTTTAAATGTTAATTTATATGTAACAATAAAACACTGAAAACTTTGTTTTCAAACTTCCACAAAATTTATTTTAAATATTATCACTACAGCTGTTTCGGCTGATTGCCTTTCTCAAGTGATCTATTTTGGCTTGGGTTTACAAATTTATAGTCTCTAATGAAATAGGTTGAGGAGGGGAGAACTGTTTGTCTCAAGTTGGTCATTCAGAATTATATCTGTGTTTTTTAATTTGTTGATTTCCATAGATTCTAACAAAGATAGCTTAAGGCCTTTATTTTGAATGTGAAGAATTTTAAATTTGTCATTAAAAGAATGATTATGATCTAGAAGGTGAAGTGCGTATGTCGAATCTGTTTTTCTATTCTTGAAAGCCCTTTTATGTTCTGCTATTCGTTTATCAAAGTTTCTACCAGTTTGACCGATGTAAGTTTTTGGGCAGTCGCCACATTGGAGTTTGTATACACCACTATTTAAGTGTTTTTTATTTTGGCTCTTGTTATTTTTAATATATTTGCCTAGGTTGTTATTTGTTCGGAAAGCTGGTGTTATTCCTTTCTTTTTTATGTGTTTGGCAATTTTTGTTGTTATTTTGCCTGTATATGTAATCGAGCAGAAGGTACTGGGTTTTTTCTCTGGTGGTGGAAATACTAATTTCAGGGCTTTCTTGTGTAGTTTTTGATTTAACATTTTATTAATTGTTTGTTCGTTGTATCCGTTGTTTACTGCTATTTGTTTAATTATATTTAATTCTGTCTCAAAGTTGTCTTTTGACATCGGAATTTCTGTTAATCTATGTAACATACTATGATAAGCTGCCAGTTTATGTTGTGTTGGATGGGATGACGAATTGTGTATAGTCGTGTCAGTATGGGTAGGTTTATGAAATATGGAGAAGTCATGTTTGTTTTGAAATCTGCTAATTTTTAAGTCTAAAAAATTTATGGATTGATTTTGTTCTGTTTCTATTGTAAATTGAATATGACTATGAACTGAATTAATATATGATAAAAATTGGTCGAGTTGCCTGTTAGTTCCTGTGAAACATACCAGTACGTCGTCTACGTATCTCCACCAATATAAAAACTGTTTGAATACGGGATGTTTTGAAATCTTTGTCTCTAGATGATCCATAAAAATATCTGATAACAATGGGCTTAGAGGATTACCCATTATAAGTCCTGCACTGTTATTTGTATATATTTTATTATTAAATTCAAAGTAGTCCTGGTTTATGCAAACTTCAAGAAGATGTAAAATTTCAGATGTAATTATTGGATTTGTACTATTTTGGTCTAAAAGGTTTTTTACTAGAATAAAAGTTTCTGTAGGAGGGATACTAGGAAAAAGATTTTTTACGTCAAATGAAATTAATCTGGAATTGTTAGGTAATTGAAAATGTTGTATTTTATTAACTAGTTCTATTGTATTTTTTATGGTAAATTTAGGTGAAAATTTAGTGTGGTCTAAAATAATCTCTAACAGTTTTTTTTTTTGAAATTTTAGACCACACTAAATTTTCACCTAAATTTACCATAAAAAATACAATAGAACTAGTTAATAAAATACAACATTTTCAATTACCTAACAATTCCAGATTAATTTCATTTGACGTAAAAAATCTTTTTCCTAGTATCCCTCCTACAGAAACTTTTATTCTAGTAAAAAACCTTTTAGACCAAAATAGTACAAATCCAATAATTACATCTGAAATTTTACATCTTCTTGAAGTTTGCATAAACCAGGACTACTTTGAATTTAATAATAAAATATATACAAATAACAGTGCAGGACTTATAATGGGTAATCCTCTAAGCCCATTGTTATCAGATATTTTTATGGATCATCTAGAGACAAAGATTTCAAAACATCCCGTATTCAAACAGTTTTTATATTGGTGGAGATACGTAGACGACGTACTGGTATGTTTCACAGGAACTAACAGGCAACTCGACCAATTTTTATCATATATTAATTCAGTTCATAGTCATATTCAATTTACAATAGAAACAGAACAAAATCAATCCATAAATTTTTTAGACTTAAAAATTAGCAGATTTCAAAACAAACATGACTTCTCCATATTTCATAAACCTACCCATACTGACACGACTATACACAATTCGTCATCCCATCCAACACAACATAAACTGGCAGCTTATCATAGTATGTTACATAGATTAACAGAAATTCCGATGTCAAAAGACAACTTTGAGACAGAATTAAATATAATTAAACAAATAGCAGTAAACAACGGATACAACGAACAAACAATTAATAAAATGTTAAATCAAAAACTACACAAGAAAGCCCTGAAATTAGTATTTCCACCACCAGAGAAAAAACCCAGTACCTTCTGCTCGATTACATATACAGGCAAAATAACAACAAAAATTGCCAAACACATAAAAAAGAAAGGAATAACACCAGCTTTCCGAACAAATAACAACCTAGGCAAATATATTAAAAATAACAAGAGCCAAAATAAAAAACACTTAAATAGTGGTGTATACAAACTCCAATGTGGCGACTGCCCAAAAACTTACATCGGTCAAACTGGTAGAAACTTTGATAAACGAATAGCAGAACATAAAAGGGCTTTCAAGAATAGAAAAACAGATTCGACATACGCACTTCACCTTCTAGATCATAATCATTCTTTTAATGACAAATTTAAAATTCTTCACATTCAAAATAAAGGCCTTAAGCTATCTTTGTTAGAATCTATGGAAATCAACAAATTAAAAAACACAGATATAATTCTGAATGACCAACTTGAGACAAACAGTTCTCCCCTCCTCAACCTATTTCATTAGAGACTATAAATTTGTAAACCCAAGCCAAAATAGATCACTTGAGAAAGGCAATCAGCCGAAACAGCTGTAGTGATAATATTTAAAATAAATTTTGTGGAAGTTTGAAAACAAAGTTTTCAGTGTTTTATTGTTACATAAAATGAATTTCCATCAAGTAACGGTCGAATCCATCAATTAGTTAATTTATATATTTTCTTCGATGTGGTGGGTGTGATGGTCGCTAGCAGAGAGAGCGACTTATTGAATTTGACTTCGCGTAGTTGGCTGGAACACCATGTTGCCACGTTGGTTTAAGTTTTCTCCAGCTTCAAATAAATTGTGGCAAAATAAAATTGTGGCATCTTGATTATAGCTGCACTCAAACATCCAGCGATTAAGATCATCAGAACTGCATTTACATCAGATTCTGAAAGTTTTATTTTATAATAATATGCCTTGCGTTTACTGTAGTATGCCCAAAAAGTCATTTAGCTTACATTTTATGATTTTCCGAGAGATGAAGTTTCTCTCATTTAGAGGTGTAGATGGGAGATTAGGGTATATATTACAGCACGAATTTTTGCTCTTGCTTGTAATGAATTTCCATTCATTTCGATTAAGTCATCATATTTTTTAGATGTAATTACTTCCCATTAATTAGGCAATTTGCTAAATTCTGGACCCGCTAAAGTATCGTCTATAGTTAAACAGTTTACTTTTCAAATATAAAGTTTTTTTACCAAAGTTTTTATAGAATTAAGAATATCTTCGATGAATAAGTTGGTATATAGATGTTTAGAGACATTCCTTAATGCTAAGAGGACGGACTGTTCGTCAGATAGTTATTACTATTTATTTATTTTTATCTAAGTGTTAGGGGTTGGGCGCCAATGTGTAACCTTCGAACGACGGATCAGAAACGGTGGGCACCAATGGGTAACAAAATAACTATCTCCGAAAGTTGGGAGCCAATCTAGAACAATAAAACTCACAACTTTCTTTGGAAGCCAATTGTTAGGCCTCGTCTAGCTCAGTCTCTCAGGCGTGCGAAGGTCTTATCTTGTAAATCTGAAAAATGAGTTTTGCTGGGACCAATAAACCAATATATTATCTAATCATATTTATTGTTGAAATTTTAATATTAAATAGAAAAACAGAGCAAAAAAAATGATACTTACTGCTTCACAAGATAACTTGCCGAGGGCTTCTGATGTTTATGGTCTTAAGCAGCTATTAAGGTCTGCATATCTGCTATGCTGTTGCATTTAATATTGCTTGCCCCGCAAGGCTTTGGAAAGTTCCACTTAACAAAGGGGAACAAGAAAAATTTGTTTTTGGCCCAAAAACTAAAATGATAAAGCTTGAGTTAGTGACGGCATAGATTTTAAAATATTTCCTTGTCATATTATGAAGACTGAAAAGAATTACAATAATAAATATAAAATAACGAATTGGCAAGGGTACAACAAATATAATTATTATTAGAATAACTTTTATTATTAATATTAGTTAAATTATATTAAAAATTCTAACTGCACATGGTTTGAACAGAAACACGTGAGTTGGAGATTAGATATGTATAAAAAGTCAAATATGAAATTATGAAAAGGCATTGGATATTGCTTAAATTGTAAATATAAGCTTATCCCTACAAAAATTTAACAATATAAATGAATTTTCAATAGAAGCATGTCCTTTTTTACACTCACCGGCACGAAAACGAAGCACTTGCATTTTTAAAATAAAAGATAAAATTTTAATTTTCTTTAAACTTTTATTATTATAACAACGTAAATACAAACTAAATAAACTGTTTTAAGTAATTTATAAAAAAAATTTAACTTTTGAACAAAGAACTGTTTCAGTAGATAGCAATTTAAAAATTAAGAAAAAAAATCGTAAGTAAATATTGCAACAAAATGACGCTCAACTAGTAAAAGCATGTGCCCGGACAAATTGCTTTTATTAATGAATGTTTTCTCCACGTGCTGGAATTATTTCCTGAATTCTTCTTGGCATTCCTAAAATCAAATGAGAAATGTCCTGTTGAGAAATAAATTCCCATTTCTCTAAAAGGGCTTCTTGTAACTGATTTAAGGTTAAAGGGGCAGGAACACGACTTTGTATCCTTCGCCCAAGCATGTCCCAAATATGTTCGATTGAGTTTGCATCTGGACTCAAAGCTGGCCAATCCATTACACGAAGGTTTACTTTATTTAAAAACTGCTGAGTGATACTCGCACTGCAAGGCTTGGCATTATTGCATGCATCAGAACAAAGTCATTTCAAACAAAACCAGCATAAGGCACAATAAAATATTGGAGAATTTCATCAATGTACTTGGCAGCTGTTATGGAGCCTCTCGGAACGATGTACAGTTCTGTACGTGCCTCTAGAGAAATTCCAGCCCACACCATAATTGAGCCCCCACCTTAGAACTGAAGGTACATTCTGCAAAACGCTCATACGGTCTTCGCCGTACTCTCTCACCATCTGGCCACCTGGAGACCGAAAGGTAAACCTGGACTCATCGGTAAATAAAACGTGCCTCCAATTATTTACAGTATGAACATGGTTTCTGGCAAACTGAAGATGCGCAACTCGATGGCGCCTGAGAAGTTGTAGGCCTGTTGTAGATCTATCTAATCTATCTAATTAGCCTTCTTCGGTCCATCTTTGGACATAGGCCTCTTCAATCCTTTTCCATTCTTTTGATCCATCTATGAATTCTATATTTCATTTGCTCGTTCTATAGGCTCGTTGTAGGTCTGCGACTGCTTAAATTTGCTTCTCCAAGCCTTCGTCTAATTGTTCGTTCACTTACGTTAGTGTTTCGGACGCACTGAAATTGATTTCGGATTTGTAAAGTCGTGGCACTACGATCTCGTAAACTTTATAAGAGGATAAAGCGATCGTCAGGGGCACTAGTTCTTCGTAGGGGACCAAGTTCAGATCGTCTAGTGTAAGAATCTCCGGTTGCCAAGAGACGTGTAAAAATACGGTGCACAGTACTATTTAATATTTGAAACTTTCGAGCAACATATCGCTCACTTCTTCCGTCTTAAAGCAACGCAACAATAGCAGCCGCTGTTTCGGGATTAACAACCATAATTCTTGAGATTAAATCAACGTAATTCAACTTCAAAGTGCGTTTAGCACTTGATTTAATTTAACAGTTTACTCACATCAACAAGAACAAAAGAATAACAATAGAATACCAATAGCTACGTTTGCACTTTTAAAAATGATAAGTATAGTGTATTCTTTATTTCTGATTTTTTATGCATTTTTTTTTTTCGGATAAACACAGTTTATTTTGTTTGTGTTTACGTTATTATAATAATAAAAGTTTAAAGAGAATTAATATTTTAAGATTTTATTTTAAAAATGCAAGTGCCCCGTTTTTCGTGCCGGTGAGTGTAGATGAAGCATATTTATAAAAAATATTTTCCTTTTTATATTGAAGTGCAACTGACATGACAGAAGTCAGGAGTAGCCAACTGACAGATATACTTTGTTTGACTGAAGTAGGGCATAAAAATTTGTAAATATGCTTTATTTCATACAACATCATGGGGTCTGAATTCAGAGAATATAACTAATATAAATGAACATTAAAAAAGAAAGTTAAAGATAAAATAGGATATTTAGTTAATCGAAGAGTTGTGCGCAAACTATTTTTAGATTAAAAATGATAAAACAAAACAGACAAGTTAACAAATGAATAAAATCAAAGGACATTGAAATAAAATAATTACTTAAAGAAAAATAACAAACATGTGATGTTTATAACGTTACACCATGTACATTAATCTACATCTAGGTAACGAAGAATAATCTCCATATCCTTTTGTGAGCACATTATCTGATGATGGTACCCCACTGACGTATGCAGAAAATCAATGTAGGCGAAACAAAAGGTTTTTTAAATGGGTAAATTAATTGTACATTGAAACGCGATAGAGAGTCGGAATGTGTGTTCGTTCCTAGTTGAGTTTAACTGAAAAGTTTTTAGAGCACCAGATAACAACGGCGGAGGAAATGTTTGCCTACACCTCGTCGTACATACTCGAAAAAGTGCACAAGGGGAAATTACTAACAAACATTTGCTTCGGTTGTAATCACACCTACGGGGTGGATCAAACAAGTGTGGATATTATCAATTGTTTGCTGTTTGTTTCCAGATGCTTAGAATTTCTTTTTTAATTTAATCCATTTTTACACTGGTTTTTCTATTTGTGGATAGACAAGTGTACAATTTGTAAATTTTTTAAATATATTATGTTTATACATATGTTTATATTATGGATTAAGCTAAAATGTATTGTAATGAAAATTGCATTTTTAACCCGTAACCAGTGAGGTACAATTTCAGTTACATAGGGCGTGATGTAGAGTCCCATGGATTCGTTTTAAAAAAATAAAAAAAAAGGATTTACGTATTTGAAAAAATTCACTGAAATAAATTACAACTGGATGAACTTTATTCGCTCATAGGTATATAAGTATTATATATAAAAAAAGTTAATAATAGTATATTACTTTATGAGGCGGATAAGCATGACTTTTCTTGACGCGCCCGAGGGCAAGTCAAGAAAAGTCGCTTCTTTGCCGAATAAAGTATACTATTTTCTCTTCAAACGTAGCAATCTTTAACCATAAATAGTACTATTCATACGCTATTTTTACTCGAAATTAACTGTGACAACTATCAAAGTCGTCTAGATGTTAGAAATTAAAATAATTAAGTCGTCGGTGGGATTTGCGTCTCCCTGGTTACAGTTGTTTGACAGTTGTTTGCAATTATTAAAGACAGCTTATTGTTGTTGCAACCGCAAGCGCAAATTTAGTGCGAAAATGGAAAACCTAAACGAAATTGAGTCCGCGGCTAATGATGCAGTAGCACGTGTGAGGCCCTCCAAGTCCGGAATAAAGTATCGGTTAGCGTACAAGCACTTCCAAGAGTGGTGCGATACAAGAGGAGTACGGCAAGTTCAAAAATGAAAATAAATGGAAATCTTCTACAATGTGGTCACGATACTCTAAGATAAAATCCGAGTTAGTTATAAGAAAAAAATGTGGACATAAGCAAATTTTTAAAGTTACGTGCCTTTCTGAAAAAAACAAGCCAAGGATATACTGCAAAGAAGTCTAAAGTTTTCAGTAAAGACAATTTTGATAAATTTTTGTTTGAAGCGCCAGATAAGTTGTATTTAGGATTAAAGGTAAAAAAAATTATATTACAAAGCATGTAGTATACTCTACTAAATTATAAAAATATTTCAGATTGTTTTGTTAATTGGGGTTACCGGCGCCTGTCGATGCGACGAAATGGTAAAAATGAAGACTGTGGACATTGAGGATAAAGAAAATGTAATAAATATCAAAATCTCAGACAGGAAAACACGACAAATTAGATCTTTTACGATAATTGATCAAAACTACATTAAACTGTATAAAAAGTATGCATCACTGCGGCCTGAAAATTTCACAGAAAACAGATTTTTTTATCAAGTACCAAAATGTAAACTGTTACCGAAGCGTCATGGGAATACATTCGATTAGTGCAGTAGCCCAAAAAGTAGCTAGTTATTTAAATTTAAACGATGCAAGCGCATACACGGGTCACTCTTTACGACGAACTTCAGCAACACTTTTAATTGATGGAGGCGGAAATCTAGAATGCCTCAAACGACATGGGGGCTGGAAATCAAGCACGGTTGCCGAAGGATAGAGGATTCAATAAGAAATAAGAACGATAATGCTCAAAAAATTTTAAACCCTCATGATTCGCCAACATCGGGAATGATTGCTGAAAGTTGTTCTCGACCATCAGTATCATCAACAATTACCAATGCGTATCAAGAGTCGGGAACATTTTTGCATGGCTTCAATTTTGAAAATGCCTCATTAATTAATTGTACTTTTAATATTACTTTAAATAAAAATGATGTTTAATTGTTGTTAATGACATTTGTATTGTTGCTTTGTGACATGTTTCATAGTGTTGCCATGACAACATTTTTCCCTTCACCGTAAAGAAATGGGAAAAAAAAACTGCTGCCGGCGGAGACATCAAACTTTGACAGGATCAAGTTAGATAAGTAATGTCATCATTATTTGACGTTTGAAGAAAAAATACCTTTTCCGCAAATCGCCAGGAAATTTTGACATTCCTGTCAAAATTTCTTGAAGAAAAAGTCAGGACTTTCTTACTGTAAGGAAATGTCATTTCCTTAGTGTAAGGAAATGATATTTCCTTACAGTTGTTAGTGTTCTACATAAATTGTCAAGTTTGACAGTTCAACCTTAATACGTTTCCATAGTAACCCAAGTCATTTTATTAGGAATTTCAAAGCACCATTTATTTGGGAATAAAATTATCGCGTTTTTTTTTTAAATCAATCAATATCTGTCGAATTTTAAACGATTTGCGTAAAAATAGTATGTTTACCTCGTAGGAAAAGCCACATTCCTGGACTCTGTGTTGCTAAGTCTCGGCTTGCGCCTCGACTTAGCAATTTTCACAGTCGTCCAGGAATGTTAAGCTTTTCCTACCCGGTAAACAATGTACTATTATTTTACAATAGTACTGAAATTTCTCATTAAAACAAGCTGTCTTTTTTGCAAAGTTTATAATATATATTAAAGGTTTAAAACTAATCATTAATTTATATATATATATATATATATATATATATATATATATATATATATATATATATATATATATATATATATATATATTTATATATATATTGCACCATTTAAATTTTTTCTATATCATCTTTTTAATTTTAACATTTTTAATTCATTTAAAGCCTCCGATTTCAATATTTGTAATGAAATTTCATTGCTCGATATTTTTATTAACTTCTAACAATATTCGATTTACGAAATGACCTTAAATAAAATATTTCTCCTCGTCGGTTCGAATTCCCATTGGAAATTTATTCTGCGACAAAATTGAAAATATTGTTGCATTCGCTTCGAAATTCAATAAGAATTTTATTGGAAACATTCTAATTAAATAACACAACGAAAACAATAAAATTCTATTTTTAGCTTTTAATTGGAAAATACCTGAATATTTTATCAAATTATCATAATAAGTTAAGGGAGGCAGAAATTACATGTCATTTTCGACTGACAAATAAGTTACGACTAAGCAATAGAATGGGTTATCAGTGGCCGACTTAAATAGTAAAAAGTTATGATTAAGAGGTAACAATAATGACATAATATGCTTATCTAGATTTTTCTGCATGCTTGCAAAGTTTTTCGTGGTTCTTCTTCTAGTGCTGACTCCGGTAATGAAGATTGGCTATAACCATTGCAAATTTGTCTCTATCTTCTGCTTCTATTAAAAGCGTCTGTGTGTTTAACCCGGTCCAGTCTCGAATGTTTTTCAGCCAGGATTGAATGTTGAATACATCATTAAAAAAAAAACATGAGTCAGAAATAATTATAGTTTTTAGTAAATCACAAAAAACTGTAACGCTGTACGAAAAACTGTTTTAAAATTAATTATTGCAATAATATTTCACTGTACATTATGCATTACATATTTTTTTTAAACATCTTGGTAACTATTGGCCTTTCTTCTTCTGGACTTTCTTGCATTTCCTTAAGGAAGAGGTGAAATTTGGAACAAAACGTTTGTCACGTTATTAGCTGAAGACTCTATATGTTCATGTGGCTTTGTATTTACTGTTGTAGATGACTGCGGATCTTCTTCATTCAAATGTTCTGCTGCAGTGAAACATGCACCCGGATTAAGGGATTCAGTGTTTGCAATATTGGCTTCAAGTGGTACGTCAGTTACTGTGCTGGGCAAATATATGTGTTCTGGAAATATATCCGGGTTGAAAGGTGAGAACCTTTTGCTTTGAATCCTCCTAAAGCTATCGTTGGTATTGCGGTTTTATTGCAGGCGGAAGAAAAAAGTGATGACACGACTTAGATTTTCCTTTAACCATTGAGTTGCTGCTGCATCATAGTACTTACTTAGTGGCCCGAAAAAGCACACATCGAGAGGTTGGAGACGATGTGTACAATGTGAAGGCAAGCAAAATAGCACCACTGAATTGTTTTTTACTTTCCAATGCTTCTAAATTTTTATGGCTAACATGCCCGTCTAAAATTAGCAGGGATTAGTGTTTGGTGTTCGGTCGAACATGTTTAATAAAGTGTTCAATCCATTTTAAAAATAGTTCCCCGGTCATAAAGTCCCAAGGGGCGCTCCGTCGTATAATGTTGGATTGAATTTCTTCCGAGGAAAAATTACAGTAAATGGAATATAAGTTCCCCCTGAACTCATGCATGCTACTACAGTTGAATGTACTCCCCTTTCCCCGCTGGTAATGGTACCCACCTGTTTCTTTTCTTTTAGCGCAAAACTTTTAGAAGTATTTTGTACAGTTGTCAACCTTGACTCGTCCATGTTAAAAATTATACTTTTGTCGATTTCTTCATTATTTATTACGTTATGTAGATTTTTAAAAAAGGTCTTTACTTGTGGTTTGTTAAAACTTTCAGCGCGTGCCATTGATGTTGCCTCTGGTTGACGTAAAGATATATTCGGATGCCTTAGTCGAAAAGAGCGTAGCCAACCTCTGCTTGCAATGTTTTTCATGTTATTGAATTGATTCCTTAACTTTATTCTCACTGCAAATTCATATGCCAAATGCGGACATCTACGGTCGTTAAGCCAAAAAATCTGGCTTCCAGTGCTAGCATATGCCCCAATAGAGCTTCTTCTAGTTCTCGATTTAAGGTTGTTTCATGTCTGCCAAGATGCTTTCTTGTACTAACTTATATTTTATTTCGATTCATGGCACGACGGCGAAGTGTTGCCTGGGGCACTTGGTAATCTTTGGCAACTTGCTAACCTTTTAACCAACCCATGCGCTTTTCCGCTACAGCCTGCAACGCTCGCTCCATGTTCTTTTCATTCCATGCCCCTCTATTTTTTTTCTTTTATAATTAGAAACCATCTGTAAATAAAAACAGCAGTTGCAAATTTTAAGTCATGAAGGCCAAGGGCGGATCTATGGGGGAAGGGGGGCAATGGGGATAATTACTCCCCCCAGACAAGTCCCACCGTAATTTAAATGAATAGAAAAAAAACTGGATAAAATTACTATAGGTAAGAGCTTAAAAATATACTAAAAAAATATATAGGTACCCATGTTTTTACTTTTATATTAATAGTAAGTACCCAAAAAATTAGTTGAGAATTTTATTTTAAAGGAGTTTTGGGTAAAAGTTGGGCCCAGAGTTTTTTTACCCTCCCCAGAAATATTTTATACATCCGTCGTTTAGAGGGCAAGATGACACAGCTATATCTCAACTTGCCCGATAGCGCGTGTGATCATAACATGAAAACATGGTCGGTCAAAATATAACCTAAGAGCAGTTGCAATGTCCTAAGGTAAAGCTTAGACTTTTTATCTCTAAAATAAATCATGACAAGAAATGCTACGACGGAATAAATATATAACGAAACATATGGTACTTACATTGGACCAACACGCAACAATGACACAAAAACGTAAATATTTTTTTAAACGTACGAAGCATCCACACCCAAAGACTATCAAACGATTACTGTGAAGGAGTAGGAGTAGATTGTAATGAGCGTGTGGACTGAACGAATAATGGACTAGTTTTTGTGGTGTGGGCAATGTGTCGTCTTGCCCGGCCATGTCAACTTGCCCACCCTTCCCCTAAGCATTAATCATTCAGTTGCATAATTGCATCAGTTGTAAGCCACTGCATAATATCTTTAAAAAATGATCTTCTTTTTCTCTGGTATGTAATCCATGAGCTTGCGCATCTTCATTTTTTTGAATAATTGGTAATTTACCATCCGGATTAAAAATGGAATTCTATAACTTATTTTAAGTTTAAAGTTGTTAGTCATAAAACTATTAACCCGTAACCGGTGACATGGAGTCTGAGAGACTCTTGCGAAATTAAAAACCGGTTTAAAATATTGAAATGGACGACTCTGGATGGCCTGCGGCTAAGTACCTTTCTAAAAATAGTTCATAAACCAAGCGTTTTGTTTGATTAGTTTACGTTTAGCCGTTTGCGAGAACAGACGTTATTGGAGTCAGCGAGACTCAACGTCACCGTTAGTTACTTTTTATCGAGTGTTTTATATTTCTTCGTATAAACTATAATGGATCATCTACCAAGTACGTCACGATCGGTTAGTGTTACCGATCCGAAATTTGAAGAGAAAGTGTTAAATTGGTTCAATGATTTGGACTCTGAAGATGAGTCGGCATCTGAGCAGTCTGATAGTGAATTTGATCCAGAAGACAATATTCCAGAAACTTTAAACCAAGACTCGTCCAGTGATGATGAAAATAATATATTGGCGTCAAGATCTTCAAACTATTTTTATGGTAAAAAACAGATTTAAGTGGTCAGCTAGTGCACCAAAAAATATTCGTACTCAAAAGCATAATATTATTGTACATTTACCGGGGCTGCAATTAAAGGCTCGGTCTCTTATTCTTTCGGCACCTCCAAAGGAAATTTGGAATTGTTTATTTACAAATCAAATGTTAAATGTTGTAGTCGAATGGACAAATGTAAAATTGGCGAGTGTTAACGTCAAATACAAAAATGAAAAGAGGCCGGAATTAAAAAATGTCGACCAGGTCGAAATGGAAGCATTTTTAGGTTAACTAATTTACACCTCAGTACAATGATGAAGACATAGAATGTCTATTTGCTACAGATGGAACGGGCAGAGAAATTTTTCGGTCCGTAATGAGTGCCAAGAGATTTGCAGTTTTATTGACTTGTTTACGTTTTGATGACCCTTCCACGAGAGAATAACGAAAAGCGGTAAATCCACTAGCACCAATTCAAGAACTATTTGAATCTTTTATTCAAAACTGTCAAACGGAGTTTTCTGTTGGTGAATATGTATGCATTGATGAAATGTTAGTTGGTTTCCGGGGTAGATCACGCTTTAGAATGTATATTCCAAACAAACCACGAAAATATGGACTTTATTTTACAAAATACTAGATATGAGTACAGTTAACGCTTTCGTTATGTATCAGTGTTATAGAGAATCCAAACCCTTAGACAGGAAAGATTTTATGAAGGTACTGGCTAAAAGCTTAATTGAAGCACACATGAAACAACTAACGTATAACAGCAGAATCCCGACAGAAATAAGAGAAAACATAAAGCGAATACTGTGCGTGGTTGAACCTCCTTCTATTCAAGAAGATCGGTTAGCAGTTCGAAAGTATTGCTACATTTGCCCATCAAAACTTCATAGGAAGACATCTTATTTATGCGTCTGTTGTAAAAAAACCAATTTGCTTGATTTGTTCTCATAAAATATGCAGAAACTGTAACGTTCAAAAAGAATAAAAAAAAATAATCCCATTTTTTTGTCCTTATTTACCCCCTGCACGTTCCGTTACGTTTAGACTACTGATGATAATTTTTATTACCATAGATTATTCAATTACAATACCGACGTAACACCGTACTTTATTTATTTGCAACTTTTGACAAAAATGTAAAGAATAAGAATAGTCAGTAACAGAAAGAACTAAAAAGGCAATAGGATATGGAAAAAATGCCTAAAGAACAGATTATTATAAACAATGTGATAAAATAATTATTTAAATTTGAATGAGACCAGCATATTTATGATGAGTCCCGGAGACTCCACGTCATCGGTTATGTTCCTAAAATCGGACGTCACCGGTTACGGGTTAATATATTCCGATTCTGTTACAGTCCTTGGTTGGTTTGAAGAATAAAAAAATGGTAGTAGTATGAAATCTGGAAAATTTATTTTTTATCCTTTTCTTTTCTGCTCATTGAGTCGGTAGTCAAATACGTTTCTTTTGTAATGTTTAGGCCACCACTTTAAAATTATTCGATGTTTCCACCATTTTAACAAGAAACTTTTTGTGTCGTGTAGAATTTACTATTATTTCTTTATATTCTTTTGACTAGTAAACACGGTTAAAGTTTTTTATGTCTATTTTTATTGCCGCAAAGTTTCTATCGTTCGTCAAAGAGGAATGACCACGTTGTGGAAAGTACTGGCTTATGGTGTTAAAACTTCCAGTATCTACTAACGAAAGTAGAAATTTCACTACAGTATGATTCCGGTTTTGACCGGCACAGCTGTCAGAAAATAAGTAAAGATATTTCACAGCAGTAGGCACCTCAGACTTAATATAATCCATGAGAAAAAACTTCATTCCAAGGGACCCTTTCTGGCTTGACTCTCGTGGTAGGTGTAAAACATCACTTCTTTTTTTTTTCATATTGTAAATTCCAAAGACGTTGTAGGTTAGTTGACATAAGTAAAAAGTCTTCTGTCAGGAATAAGTCGAAGTTGAAGATTTTGCATATAATCAAACGTCAGGCCACATACAGTGGCATTCTTTTTCTTCTACGGCACTACAGTCCAAAATGAGCCTTGGCCTCCTTTATTTTTTGCCTCCACCCTTGTCTGTCTGTGGCTGCTCTTCTCCATACACGGACTCCTAAAAGTGCTAGTGCGTCGCTGCTTACTGTGTCTTCCCAGCGCTTTCTTGGCTTTCCAACTGGTCTCTTTCCCTGCATTCTGGCGTTCAGTGCTCGTTTTGGTAGCCTATCCTCTCCCATTCGTATCACATGTCCGGCCCATTGCAATCTTTGTATTCTAATGAAGTTTGACAGGGGTGTTTCCTTATACAGTTGATAGAGCTCGTTGTTATATCGAATTCTGAAGATTCCGTTTTCCCTCACAGGTCCTAGTATTCTCCTCAGTACTTTTCTTTCGAATGTGTTGAGTTTGTTTTTGGATGTTTCTTTCAGGACCCATGCTTCGCTGCCATAACATGCTATTGGCCGAATTAAAGTTTTATATATTCTCATCTTTGTATTTCGGTGGACACTTTTAGACCGAAATATATGGGAGAGGGCAAAATAAGCTTTGTTTGCCTGCGTTATCCTTTTTCGTATTTCTCCATCCTCTGCTCCATCGGCATATATTTCTACTCCCAGGTATGTAAACTTTCCAACCGTTTCAATGTCATCTTCATGTATAATGTTTTGTGGGATTATATTTCTTCTCGTCTGTACCATTATTTTTGTTTTTTCTGTGTTAATTTCCAGACCTAGCCTTTTCGTTTGTGTTTTTAACTCTGCGTATGCTTCCTGTGCTCCTGTTGATGTTCTACTAATAATATTAATATCATCGGCGTAGGCAGCCAGTTGAACCGTTTTATTGGTCAGTAGGTTTTCTCGTCCAGTTTGCATTTGCCTAACCGCATACTCCAGTGCCAGGTTAAACAATGTTGGTGCCAGCCCATCTCCCTGCTTTAGTCCCTGCGAGATTTTGAAAAAGTCTGTCCGGTTGTTTTGTATTCGTACACATGCCTGAGTTTCATCCATTGTGGCTTTAATGAGTCTAATTAGCTTATGTGGTATTGCTAATTCTGCCAATATATAGTATAGTCTGTCCCTTTTGACTGAATCGTATGCCTGTTTGAAGTCTACAAACACGTTGTGAACATCAATGTCGTGTTCCCACGATTTGCTCAAGACCTGCTTGACTGTAAATATTTGATCCATTGTCGATCTTCCCCGTCTGAAGCCCGTCTGATAGAGGAGGATAGTCTGAGGACTTTATACGCTGTACATAGTAGAGAGATTCCACGGTAGTTTTTGCATTGGAGTTTGTCTCCTTTTTTATAGATTGGGCATACTATACTTTTCTTCCATTCGTCGGGTATTTTCTCTTCTTGCCATATTTCTTTGATAAGCGTGTGGATATGACTTGATAGGTGGTTGCCACCTACCTTATACAGTTCTGCTGGAATCTCGTCAACTCCTGGGGCTTTATTGTTTTTCTGGGCCTTAATAGCTTCGAGAACTTCCTCTATGGTTGGAGCTTCTACTTCAACTTCGTTCTCTTCTACATGGTTCGTACCCATTTCATCTTCCATATCTACTTGTGTTCCAAGTAGGGTCTGAAAATAATGCTTCCAGGTTTCTGTGACTTTCTGTTGGTCACTGATTATTTGCCCACTTTCATCTTTGCATAGGCTTGTTTGAGGTTTATATCCACTTTTTATCTTTTTTAGGTATTCGTAAGCTCCTCTAATTTCGTTTTTTTTTGAAATTTTGTTCCATTTCTTCTATTTGTCCATTTTCATAAGCTCTCTTTTTGTTTCTGCATATCTTGTCTGCTTTCCGTCTTGCGACTTCAAATGATGTTCGTCTTTCCCGTGTTCTTCTTGTTATGTACATTTTGTGCGCTTCGTTTCTTTCTTCTATCGCTTGCCTGCACTCGTCATCAAAAGATGTTCCTCTTCTCTTCTTTTTCTTGTTTCCCACGGTGGACGCTGCTGCTGACAGCACTGCTGTTTTGATATTATTCCATTTGCTCTCTATGGAGTGCAGTTCTTGTGTCCTTAGCTACAGTGGCATCTGTCTAGCATATCTCTGCAATTTTTGCCATTTTCTTGTAGAACTTCTTTGCACGTCTTTTATGTAGGTACAGATAATTCCGCAACGGCCACGCGTTTCGCTGTCCCGTTTAAAGGTGGACTCTTAATTTTTATTTCCAACTGTTCACATTCACAGCAAGTGTCTACCTGGGGACGTCCAAAAGATAAAGAAAAATGTTCGTGAAGAATCTTTAAATAAAATTAAAAACTGAATTATTATTTTCAGGAAATTTGGCACAAAATAAGTCATACATAATTCGCACATTCAATTTTTTGTCTGAGTAATGCCTCTGTTTTCCTGTATAATGTGAAATCTTAGTGGGAAAACTTGCAACATGATTATTAATCTGTTCTATTAAATTTTCAGATTTAGCATTCCCTGAAATATTTTTTCCAAGTTTATCTAGTGGTGCTTTGCCTTGTACAAGAAGCTTAGAAATTTTTCGAATTCTTTCATGACTCAAGTGTAAATTCACATAAAAGCTTTTTTGCAAGGAGTAACTTAATGTTATATCTTCTATTCTTTGGATTTTTATTTCGAGGTCGTCTCTTTTTTACTTCACACTTTCCCATAAGCCCTTGTAAGTATGAATCCTGTGCATTCTTGGTAAGCATGCTTCTGAATTTGGCAAGTATTTCAGCCCTTAAATCCGCATTAACTTTTTCAAAACACTTCCAGCGACAACTACGAAAAATATATAATAATTTTACGGTTTAAAACCATCTTAAACTTAAAACTTACCTAAAGTCTTCTCCTGGTTTTCTTGCAGGTACAACATTACCTTTATAATTTTCATATTTTTCCCCATGCAACCTCGCTTTCTTAATAGTTTCTGGCTTATAATTATCTTTTTTACCTCGTTTTTACTTTTTTCTAAATTCAGATCATTATTCGTGTGTCATTTATAAATGACAATTTGTAAACAAAACGATCAAGATGGCTGCCATAAATTTGAATGGGATACACAAGTCGAGACTAATGTTGTTTCTGCTTAAGGTCGCTTCAAACACATCAGTCACGTCTCGTCACAGTCCTGACGCCGAACCGAACAATCCGTCATACAAAATATTCTTTAATAGAAATAGGCCGCCGGCATTCACATTCATCAGCTAACGAACAGTTTCCCAGTAGTCAGGTTCGACACGTCTTACCCCCGGCCGATTTTATAATCTCAGCGACGAATTTTTTGGTTTTGCCGGGAACATGACGGGCGGTACAAGTGAACAAAATAAAATTGTTGACGAACAATTAATAGAATTTTTAAGAAAATATAATGGTTTGTCGCATGCAAAATACATGGACATTAATTTTAAAAATAATATTTAGCAAGAAAGCAATTTTTCAACATCCTAAAATATTGATGAAATTTTACATCGTCACCAAACAGTTCTTTATACAGTGTCACGTATTCTCCTTCGGTATCCTTTTTTTTTCTAAGGGTCATGGATCCATTTACGTCTTTTTTCTTGGTTTGCTTCCGCTTCTTCTTCTTCCTCGTTCAAACATATAGCAATAATTGCTAATTCTTCATCCGAGAAACTTTCCAACTTTTCAACAGATTGGTCGCCGAAGACTGATGCATTTCGGATGTGTGCGAATAGACGAACGAATAGTTCTGTGACCAGACGGGACCAGTTCGGTGCCGGGACTGTGACGGAACTGATGTGTTTGAATCGACCTTTAGAATGATGCTTTGACGTATAAAAAACGAATTTATGAAGAAATGTAAATATTGTCAAAAATTGACTCATGTTGTTTCTGAAAAGACCTATTCTTGTCTACTAGGACTACTTTGTTGTTTCAATTTTCATCATCATCATTTTGGCTTTACAAGCCTGTGTGGGTCCTAGCCTCCCCAAGAATTGTCTTCCAGTCTTCTCTATCCATCACCTTCCTCCGCCAAGCACGTATTTCTATATTTCTCATATCTTGGTCTATGTTATCTAGGAATCTTGTTCTGGGTCTTCCTCTTCTTCTTTGACCAATAGGTCTATCAAAGAGCGTTTTTCTAGCTGGGTCGGTTTGCTCCATCCGCATTACATGGCCTACCCACCTCAGACGTCCTATTTTAATGTGTTTTACGATATCTGGTTCCTGGTATATTCTATAGAGTTCTTGTTTCAATTTTACCCTTCCTAATTAGCTGCCACAACTCGTACTTCTCAATTCTAAGTATGTGGTCCGAATATGCTATCTTTCTCCTTTTAATCGCTATCAAAAGTTCTATGTCTCTTAACATTCTGTGCCACACTTTTTCGTACACTGTTTCGTACGTAATATGATCGGTCTGTGGTGTTTTCAAAATTCTTCTAAAAAGCCATATCCCATAGCTTTGGGCTTATTCTGCATGATCAATTTTTAATTACATCAGTTTGTCTAGTAAGTGTACTTAATACTTTACTTTTAAATCTTGCAGTATGTTTTCTCTTTTTGTTTTGTTTTAAACAATGTTAAACGCTTTTACTATATCTGACCACGTAGACAAACATCATATGAATATTCGTATATCGTGATCAAATAAACAAACTAGATTCCGTACATATTAGTGGATACATAGAGATGGTTGTTTGTCCACCGCGTACAAAGCTCATATCCGCATCGTTGATTCTATGCAAATTCGTTAGGCCATTAACAATCCTCTAATGCCGGCCAATGCAATCTTGCTCTGCTAAATCATTCATTTTAATCTAAGCCACTACCGTTGCTGTTATTGGAAAAGTTTGTGGGTCATGCAATGTCGATTTCGTTACCGTTGGCGAGTTTTGGGCCCTTAAGAAGTATATACATATATATGTATTCAATGGGACCCGCGAGTGCGCATACGTTGTCACATTTCTTACTAGAAACGGGAAAACTGGATATTTATTTACTTTTATTATCTTTCATGTTTTACGTTCTTTTTTCATAAGATATTTCCATATTATATATACATAGTGATGCAACCATGATTCTTCTTTCCACATTTACTCCACTTTTGTGAAAAAATATTCGTTTATTAAAAGCATAGGCGTGGTCAGTTTTTTTAGTCTGGGTTCCAATGCTGAACATCGCGCTCTACCCCATATATACTTTTTTTTTTTAATTTTAAAACATGATATTTTCATCTATGAAAATCATTATTGCATAATCATAACAAAAGTTTGGGTGGTCACATATATAAAAAATACCTACATTTAAAATTAAGATTGATATTAAAAAATTGTTATAAGAACACATTAAAATACCATTCGTTGTTGAAATGGTACGATTTTTTTTTAAATTCGTCAACTACACTATCTTTATCTTTAACACGTTTTTGTTCAACAAAAGGCACCATTATATATTCCAAATGGTCTTGCAGCATTGTCTATCGAAGTTTTGGTTTTATTGTGCTCAGTCTAGAAAAAGTTCTCTCACGATTACAATTTGTTACTGGAATTATGGCACATTTTACCATTAGTAGGTCAAACACTGGAAACATCGATTTTCTGTTAAGATATCCAATTAAGTCACTCGAGAGCTTTCGAACATGGAAAATTAGTCATTTTGCGCCCTTCCAAAGTTAGTCTGGGTTCCATGACACCCGCTGTGGCCACGCGTGTGATTGAAAGTAAAAATTGTTTCTATTATATCAGAAACTTACTAACACTTAAAACTAAGTAACCGAAAACGGACATCTAATATAGCAATAGAAGCATAAAAACGGTAGAAGTATTTCTAAGAATAATTGTCAAGAAATGGATAGGGAAGAAGAAAGAGAAACGATAATAAACATGGAACAAGATGCAGAAGAAGAGCAATTCACCTATACAGAAGTGAAAGATAAAATATACAAACTTAGGGAGAGCGCCCACCAAACTGGCATGGCAAGTAGCAAGTAGCACGCGTCTAGCATGTTACTTAAAATGTAACCAATGCAAACGAATGGTTACAACGAATGACGCCACTGTCATTTTGGTGTGCGCTGAATCATTCGTTTTCATTGGTTACATTGTAAGTAACATGTTAGACGCGTGCTACTTGCTACTTGCCACTTGCCATACCAGTTTGGTGGGCGCTCTCCCTTAAAAACAGAAAAACAGCAGGAGAAGACAGAACATAGTTCTGCACATATTCCGTAACATTTCCGTTAATACCGGGAGACATTTTCTTTCCTGTTTCTGACCAGAATGTAGCTTCCTCTATTTTTTAAATAATTTTAAACTGTTTGTCCTTGTTTAGTGTAGTGTTATGTTCACTTGTATGTTTACTTCTAAGTTTATGACATGCAATTGTTGAATAGCCCAAAATTTGATAAAATGCCCATGAATATGCTCTAGGAAGCGAAAGTACTTGGGCAAGATTTAATTAATAAAACGGTGCTCCATATCTGCCTTTCATTTTATCAAAGTTCATTTATTCGAGCATTCAACCTTATACCAATTCAAAACTAAAAGGACAAAATATGAATTCATCAGTGAATATATTGGCACACTGATGGCTTTCCCAATTTACTTGTCCTTACGCAAACTGAACCTAACACATCCATAGCACAAAATCTACTCAATCATACTCTTTCCAATTTTTTTCTTTTTTTCTTATGCCCTTATCCCACCATATTTCATTGAAAACCCCAATTGATTTCCTATTTTGCGCTATTATTGTTTTTATCTTTAAAATTCCTGTGCCTCTTTGACTTTTTGACCTGTTGTACAGTATTATTAGAAGTAATATATATATATATATATATATATATATATATATATATATAAACAATCAATACAATATTACCGTATAATGTCCATTTACTTGAGCTTACTCACATACTTTTTTAATACCATTGACTGCTACGTGTCTTTTTAAGGTAACACTTGTAACATCTTCTCCATGTTTGTGTGGTTCTCATATTGTACTTTTTAGATGAACTGATGATGCTTTCAGAATACGAAAGCGAAACGTCTTAAAAATAGATAAAGTAGCCTATCAACTTTGTCTTTTTATTTCTCCACTTTTAGACCGATATAAGAACCCACCACTCATCTGAGTGATCCTTATTATATAAAATTCGTTCTTGGAGGAGAAACATTTGCTAACATCTGCTTTATTAAAAAACGAGGCTCGCTTCTTTTAAATTACTACGTTTGCTTCCTGCTATAATACATTTTGAGGAAAGTAATTATAACAAGGAACTATATTGTTTTGTAAACACACCAACCATAATTAATAATACATTTATGATTACTCGTTCCGTATCCCTTTCTCGCTATCTAATATACAAAAACCGTCTAAACGTCGTTGTAGATATTACAAGACTTCTCTCCCTAATTTCTACAAAAAGCAACGGCAACACAGCAGCCGGTATTAAATTTGCTTGTACTTAGGATCCGACCTAAATAGCCCCTAACATGCGAGACTTTTCACGTTTTCTGATTCTGATTGTTAGTTAATTTCCTTTTAGTACATGATTTATTGCAGCGAAGGTTTCCATGCAACGCTTACAACTGACAAAAAGCTTTCTGCTAAAAGTCAAACTTGGATGATTGTTTTTTAATTAAGTGACAATATCGTTAACGAAATATGTAAATGATATACATACTGTCTCATGGCTTTTTACTTAACAATAGTTTAAGTACTAACAAAATGTTATTAAACGGATTCTCAAATTTCTTACTTATGAAATTCTTCTCCCAGGTTCTAAAAGTATTAGTTTATTTTTTTAAAACAAACTTGCCACATCTAACGCTATTAAATAAATTAAGGAAACTCTTTAATCTATGTTTAAAGCAAGGAGAGGTGCCCCAAACATGGAACAATGCTATAACCATCCTTTTGCATACAAAGGAGATAGAACGGACCTAGAAAATTGTAGACCTATTAGCCCGTCGAGTACAACATACCAAATTACGAGAAGGCTTTTGATTCTGTAGAGTTTGAAACAATAGTGGAAGCCCTAAATCAAAGCCGAATAGATTACAGGTACACGATAATAATCAAAAACATCTACGAGAACGCTACATCAAGTATACGACTACACGAAGACACAGAAAAATTCAGCTTAGGTCGAGGAGTTAGACAAGGAGACAATATTTCACCAAAATTGTTCACGGCAGCTCTAGAGTCAATATTTAAGGGCACTCAATGGCAAGATATTGGGCATCAATATAGATGGAGAAAGATTAAACCACCTAAGATTTGCAGATGATGTTGTATTAATCGCAGATAATTTACAAGATACAGTTTCTATGATGCATTCGCTTAAAAGTCTGTCTGAAAGAGCAGGATTAAAGATAAACTTTGAGAAAACTAAACTTATAACAAATCTCATAATGAGTGGAAATATAACTATTGACAATAATAACATACAACAAACAGACACTTACAAATATCTGGGACACGAAATCAAAATAAGCAGAGAGAATCAAACACATGAAATATAGAGGCGAATAGGCCTAACTTGGGCAGCATTTGGCAAATTAAACCATATTCTAAAAAGTTCAATTCCCATGCGTCTCAAGCGAAAGGTTTATGACCAATGTGTTTTAGCCATGGAACGTGCAATGCTGAACGTGAGCCTTCGAGACCACATAACAAACCAACAAATCAGGCAAAGATCAGGAGTTCAAGACGTCATCGAAAGAACCACGTCGCTTAAGTGGAACTGGGCAGGGCACTTAGCCAGAGCACAAGATGGACGGTGGACAAGACGTATTATGGAATGGAGGTCCAGAAACGATAAAAGAAGCCGAGGACGACCACCGACTAGATGGACCGATGATATAAAACGTGTAGCGGGAAACTGGCTACAAGCTCCCAGTGTAGAGAACACTTGATGATTGATGATGATAATTAGCCTGTTGAACCACATATACAAGCTCTTCACTAGGTTAGTGACATCAAGATTGATGAAAAAATTAGATTTCTACCAACCGAGAGAGCAGGTAGGATTCCGATCAAATTATGGTATCAATGAAGTAAAGACACCCATTGAAAAATTTATAGAATACAACAAACCTCTTGTCCTCCCAATAGACAGCCTTATAGAAGCAATGAATGCAGCAGGATTGACCATAGGTATACTTAGTGAACTTAACAATATTGACAAAAATGCCACTATTACTGTTAAGATGCACGATAAAACCCGATCCCGAAATTATTTATACTGGCATTAGAGTATGCCTTTAAGATAGTCAATTGGGACCACAGAGGATGAACAATAGATGGCGAAAAGCTTAATCATTTCTGTTTCGCAGATGACGTTGTCCTTACCACAGGTAATTTAGGACAAGCCACAGATATGTTAAACGAATTGGATTTTGCATGTTCGAAGTTGAGCATCGGAATGAACTTGACCAAAACTAAGTTTATGACAAATATGATCACCAATAACCATTTAACTATTCAAGACAAAGTGGTAGAACTGGTGAAGAAATATACGTATTTGGGTCACGAAATTAGAATCAGCAGGGATAACCAAACATGCGAAATCAAAAGACAAATTACTTTAGCGTGGACAGCCTTTGAAAACCTGTGAGACACACTTAATGCCAACATACCAATAAGCCTCAAAAGGACCATTGAGAGTTAAGCAGTAATTTTGAGGTAGCTGAATTTTTAGAAATAACTGTTGTACCGGACTGATTAAACTGATCAATTCATATTTTTTTGCCTTTGATTTCTTAGGAGTAGAGATAAATGTAAACAATCTTGAGAATGTATCCACTGGTAAAGATAATGTTAAATAGTTTGGTTAGGAATTTTAGGTTTTCTTCGTTTATAAGTATCAAGAAATCTGGACAAATGTTATTTGGTCCAGCTGTTTTGTTGTTTTTGAGTCCCTTCTGACGCTTTTTTCGACAATCGTTATATTTGGGCAAATGGATGCCTTATGTTGTCTATGAAAGGGAGTATCATTGTCGGTAAAAATTAGAATTCTAGGTTGTGTGTCCTTCTTGTTTCTCTTGTGTATCAAAGAGTATTTTATTGTCTTGATGTACTATTTTGGAATATTTTGGGGATTTGCGATTCCCTGTGATTTTTAACATTGTGGATATTAAGTAGATAATATTTTCTGTACATTTTTTCTATTTCCATTATCCATGTTTCTTTGTCATTTGTGCCTGAGTTCCTTTATAATTTAGTATTTACGTATTTTAAAATGTTTGCCGTTGTTCCATTTAATTTAATATGTGTCTTAAGTCGTCATCCAAAATTAAGGTAGTTTTTTCTTCTTCTTCTTTTTGAGTAGACATAACCCTGTCTATTTTTCAATTTTCCTCCAGTAAGTTGTCATTGCTTCGTTTTTGTGGCATTTCCTCTGATCGTCTTCCTATTACGGAACCGTCTGTGGATCTCTTTACTACTTTATTGTTGTCATTCGGCTTATGTAATCGTTCCACTCTACTTGTCTATTTCTAAGCCAGTATTTGATGTTCTCCACCTTGCATCTCGTTCGTATATATGTACTTCTATCCCATAGTGTCTTACCATTGATTTTTGAGGGTTTTTTATCATTTTTTCGCTCTGTATCAAGTAATGTTTCTTAATTGGTCTGCTGACTATCTTGTTGATTGTTTTTTGTAATATGTAAAGTTGTATCGTTTCATGCGCATCTGAAAGTGCACTTTTAAGTAGACTCCATATTTTTTGCTTTCTTAGGTCTGTATTTTGTCCGCTTATATTCAGTTGTTTATTCAGTTTGACAGGAATTAGTTATTGTTGGTCTCGTTGTTTAGGTCTCAATTCACTTTTCGATCTTCTTACGACTTTTTTTTTACTTTAACAAGTTTTTTTTTAGCTCAACTTTTGTTATAGCACTTCTGTACCACTACAATACAGACGATCGTCGTTGTTTTTAGATATAGCCAAAATCACAGTGTCATCGACAATCGTATATTGTTTATTTCTCCTCCTATGATGATTCCTTTTTAAACTTTTCAATCATCCCTAAATATTTTTTCAGATAACACGTTAAAGATATTAGGAATTATTAATTAGCAAGATATTAGGAAAGAGTATAAAACCCTGTCTCACCCCTCTTAAATACTAATTGATGTTAGTGATTTATCTTAAAAATATGACTGTATTGATTTCATTTTAGATTTTAATTGTTACAACACGAAATTTTTCATTTGTGTAGGTTATAATTTCTGCGGCAACATTATTAATACACTTCCACTATAGGTATCGATTTGATCTAAACCGCAGAGAGGCCATAATAATGATAGGGAATTCGCTTATTTAGGTGGAAATTCCAAACAAACCTAATTTATCAGCTTGACTGGAATAATGCGATTGAAAACTGATGTTTTCGATAATTATTACATGGCCGATATTTGTGTAGGGTAAATAGCCTAGGAAATTGATGAAATCACTGAATGATTTCATACTTGATACCTGCTAATTTTAATTTAGTGGATGCCTTTTTGTATTGTCTTAGACAAAAAACCTGAGGGTATTTCTAAATATTATAAAGGGTGTTATAAAGAATGTGGATCCGACCATCATTTACTTATGGCCAATGTGATAGTTAACTATCGCAAAAACAATAACACTCAGGTACAGAATATAGAAAAGGGACAAAAAGTAACATCTCCTAAATATAACCTAGAAAGCTTAAAAGAAGATTCAACAAAATTTCTTTACAAATTACGACTGGCCACAAAATTACAAAATGTGGATCGAGAAAATATAACAGCGGAAGAATTATACCAACAACTTAAAAAGTACATTCATGAGGCTGCAAGTGAAGCTTTGGGGTATAAAGACAAACATGAAACAAAAAATCAAGAATGCTGGTCGGAGAATATGCAAACGTTAGTAAACAAGAAGAAAACTGCTTATCAGAAATGGATGTCAACGAGAAAGGAGGAAGATCACAAGGTATATACGAAATTAAATCGAGATGTAAAAAGAGAAGTAGTGAAAAGTAAAAATGAGATGTGGGATCGAAGATGTGCAGAGGTGGATAGGTATATGGGTGGAACAAGAGTTGGGCAAGCGTGGAAGGTGATAAAGTCTCTCCGGAGGGAAGGAAAGGAAAAATCTAACTTAAAATTAATAGATCTGAAACAGTGGAAACAGCATTATGAGGTCTTATTGACAGAGGATAGACGTAAATTCCAAGATATCGAAATGGAAGAAATATCTGAACATACACAAATAATTGAGATAACAACCGGAGAGTTAAGCGATGCCCTCAAAAGATCGAAAAACGGTAAAGCAGCAGGACCTGGAGACATCCCAATTGAGTTGGTAAAGTATGGACCAAAAATATTACACGAGATGATGGTTAAACTATTTAATAAATGCTAAAGGACAAAATATCCCTGATGATTGGAATGTTGGATACATCAGCTCAATATACAAAAAAGGGGACAAACGCAATTGCTCTAATTATAGAGGAATAACTGTTACTAGCTCAGTGGGGAGGTTGTACGGTCGAATAATAAAAAAACGAATTGAATCAGAATATGAAGACATAGAGGGACAAAATGGATTTCGGGCAGGAAGATCGTGCATTGATAATATATTCGTTCTGCAGCAGGTATTCGAAAAACCGAAGGCAAGGAATCTATCTACCCACCTATTGTTTGTAGATTTAGAGAAGGCATATGATACGGTACCTTTGAAAAAACTATTTTATACATTGACGAAAGTAGGTCTCAGTAGAGAGTATGTGGATGCTATCGCAAATATATACAAAAATGCAAGTGTCGTTAAAGAAGGAAACTTTATATTATCTGAATCATTTCCAATAACCAAGGGGCTTAAACAAGGATGTTGTCTGTCTCCGACCCTGTTTAAAATATATATTCAATCATCGCTAGAGCAGTGGAGAAAACAAGTATCCGGAATGGGAATAGACATAGGCGGTGGTGAATGTCTAACAGCTTTATTTTTCGCAGATGATCAGGTAGTCGTAGCGAATGACGAGGAAGACATGGACTACATGTTTAGAAAACTAAAGAAAGAATATGAAAAATGGGGCCTCAATATGAATATGACAAAGACAGAGTATCTTAAAATAGGAGATGGTGAAGAAGATCCAGAGTTAGAAATTAGAAACACAAAAACATGCAATGAATATAAATATCTCGGATCTATAATATCTAAAGAAGGCACTACCAAAAGAGACATCGAAAACAGAACACAGCAGGGAAAAAAAGTGGTAAACATTCTAAACTCTCTACTTTGGTCTAAAGATATTAGACAAGAAACAAAATTGACAATCTATCGAACCTTGGTAGAGCCTATTATGACTTATGGGGCAGAGGTTTGGCAGATAACGCAGAAGGATAGAAAAAGAATAGAAGTAGTAGAAATGGATTTTCTAAGGAGAGCGTGTGGTATATCCAAAAAAGATCACATCAGGAATGAAGATATTAGAAGGAGGACAAATACTGTATATTCCAGTGTAGATAGAATTGAAACGAGACAACTAGTATGGTATGGTCACGTGAAACGAATGAATGAAGATAGATGGCCAAAGAAAGCTTTAAATTACATACCACAACAAAGAAGAAGAAGGGGAAGGCCTTCAGTTGCCTGGGAAGAAAATGTGCGGCACATAATGAGAGATAGAGCCATTAGAGAAGACGAATGGATGGACAGAAAACGATGGCGGTCGAAATGCGAGAAACGGCAGAGGCTGTAGGAACCTCGCTTATATATATATATATATATATATATATATATATATATATATATATATATATATATATATAAAGGGTGCGAGAAAAAAAAGCAGCACGGTCGAATAGTTCCCAAAATTTACATGGAAAAAAAAAACTAAAAAACACGTGTTCAATATGGGCATGGGATGGTGCTGGGGACAACATAAAATCTTAAATAGGAACCCCCATTGTTTTGGTCCAAATTTGGATACGTAGTAACTTTTATTCGAGACATGTTCTCGAATTGCTTATAGATGGCGCTACAATCTAAAAAAACGATTTAGGCTGATGGTGGTATACTATCCGAAGAAATACTACATGAAAAAAAAATAAAAAACGCGTATTTAAAAAAAGTTCCAACTGTTGATAGCTGATGAACGGGTTCAATGTTTAATATAAAAGGAATACTGAAGACTGTTTATTGATTTATCCAAATGCAGGTATATCACTTAAGGACAAAAAAACAAACACATGGATAAGACAGAAAACCAAAGTCACCGATGTGGTGCAAAAATCATTAAAGTTGAAATGGGAATACGCTGGACATGTAGCTAGGAGCGATCTAAACAAATGGCACAGATCAATTTTAACCTGGAGACCATACCAACACAAAAGACCCAGAGGCAGACCTCCTATGAGATGGACAGATGATCTAAAAAGGACTGCCGGCTACAAGTAGCGTACAATAAAAAACAATGGAAAGGAAGACTTGAAGAGGCTTATGTTCAGATGTGGACGCGAATAGCTAGACGAAGAAGAAAGAAGAAGTCTAAAATCTATTTTATTACACAATGGTAACACTTATGCATTTATACCTGTTGGCCATTCTGTACACATGAAAGAGATCTATGTAATAGAAAGAAATATTGTTAAATACAACTGTCTATTCTGCTCACAGTTGGATCAAATATATAGATTTAAAAGTAACATGGTGGCTTGTTGGTCAGCAAGGTGGTTTTACCAAATTTCTGTTTCTTGTGTGAATGGGATTGTAATCTAGGGATTGATATTGATGTAGAAAGAACTGGCCTGTGAGGTAGTCTTTAAAACCCAACAAGATGAACATTCTCCGCAAAACATTGTAGATCCTAAAAACATTCTTCTACTATGTCTACTACCTATTAATGAGAAAGAAAAAAGCATTTGTATTACTCAAGCAAGTTGTTACAAAATTCTTTAATAAACATGTTTAAAGAGTTTAAAAATTAGGATGTTTGATGAATCTCAAAAGTTCACTTTTTGAACAGTCATCTTAATAACCTCCCGGATAATTTGGAAGACGTTAGGGAAGAGCAAGGTAAGCGTTTTTAAGCGTTTTTACCAGGATAATAAATTGGTGGAAAAACGGTATTCGGGCCGCTGGTACACCAATATTATGGGACACTACTGTTGGTCACTTCACCTAGAAACTTTACAAGCGACTAGTCGTACAAAAAGCTACACAAGAATCGTCAGAGAAACAGAGAATGGAAGTACAAATTTATTCTATCTGACTAGTGAAACCTACATTATTATACGATATCATTATTTCAAGTAGACTGCTGTAAATAAAAAACCATGATTGTGATTTTAAGATAGCGGTTAATTCATTTTAACATACACCACATAGGGATGGTTAACAGTATAACAAAAAGTAGATTGCTCAACAATATGCATGACACAAAAACACTAACACCAGATTTGGTTTCAGCCCGTAAAAATCGATAAAAATCAGCTGTTAAAGTCAAAAAAGGTATCAAACAAATTTTTTTGTTGGATGTGAATTGATGTCTACTTAAATTCTAGTAAATCCCCTCCAATATGGAAGCCAAGCGTGGGTGATAACAAAGGTAAACGAAGAGAGACTGTGTGTTTGGGAAAGAAAAATCCTAAGGAAGATCTTTGGTGCTGTGCTGGATGAAGCATCGGATAAGAACTAACAAAGAGCTCGAAGAACTTTACCCAGACGCCAACATCATAAAAGAAATAAAGTCCAGAAGACTCCAATGAGCAGGACACCTCAGAAGACATTCTGACGAACGAACAGTAAGACTGGTGTGGGAGGAATTCCCAACTGGAAGGAGACCACGCGGACGCGTGGATAATATAGCAGAAGACCTAAGCACTATGGACGTGGAGAATTAGATGGAGGTTGCTCAAGACAGAAAACAGTGCAGGCATGTTGTCGAGTCGGCTAAAACTCACAAAGGGTTGTAACGCCACGGAGTAAAGAAAATAAAGTACAGCAATTGTTTATGGCTTTGACGGTAACCCATGACCTCTATTTGCATTTGTGATGAGCTACCAGTTGCAAACAGATAGGGTATAATTATTATTTCAACTAATATCAATGATAAAGAGCAATAATTTCCATAGAATTAATCAAGTTGATATCCTACGAATTGCTTGTATGTCATTAATGCTTTTAAATAAATAATTAACCATTTTGTTATTTTTTTGCAATTCCTTTTGCTGTTGCCAACTGTCGGCAAACCTATACGAAAAATATATACTTTTGATTGAGTCATTTGGCGTGTTCCACGTGTAATTTGGTTTTAGCAAATGTCATAAACTTGTTTCGAATGTTCATTTTCCTGAATGCTCTCATTGAATAAACCAATCGTCCGATGGAAATTGGATGCTGCGGGGCTGTCTGTCCGGGACACGAGCTCAACTTTATTATTTATTCGGGAACATTACACATAATTCCAATTTTCGTACATATTCGATGTTTTATTCCAGATTTACTCTAATTTCATAATAAAATTATACTGGAAACGAGATAAACGGCATGGAAAATGATTTAAACTGACAGTTAATGTTCATCTGATGCGTATTGTACATTATTCATAAAATATAAATATCATATGCCTCAAAATAATTTAAATATATCCAGTTGTTTTTTTAACAATTGTTATCAGTGGTAACCTACAAACAAGACAAAAAATTTATACATGTAAGGTGTGCCAAAGGAAGCAGGAAGGCGAATATTTTGCAAAATTGACTGTTTATGTAAAAAAAGTATTTTTTGCTATAAGTTTTTTTTGTTTCTTTACCTGTAACTTTTTGTTTCTTTATATTTTCTCTTTTGATCTTCGCATATTCGATTTTGTATATTATCATCTGATTAGGATCCCATTGGGAATCCAATCTCCTTTACTCCTTAAATCGGAGGTCAGATGACTCGAAGAAACAGGCAGGTCCAAAGTGGATACAAACTGCGTATAATAGAGAGACGTGGAAGAAGGAAGAGGAGGTCTATGTCCAAAATTGGACAGCAAGGGCTTATGTTTTACTATTTTTGTCTTAAATTTTGTTATTCATTTCTTTCGCGTTGATTCTATATTGTTGCTTTCTACACTGTGTCATTTTTAGTTGAACGCATATACATATGAGCTCTAATGGCGGCATTACACTTCCCTTTGTGTTATTTGTTATGCGATATATTCGAACGCATGTGACGAAGTGTGAGGGGTACATTCGTCAGTTATTTGCTTTATTTGCACGCATAAGCAAATACCCGAATAGCAAATAAACCTGTCGGTTATTGTCACACTTCAAAGGACATGAATAAGCCGAATGCACTTCGAATGTATGTGTCGACTGCAAACACTTCGATCGCATCGGTGGTTGTCTCGCTGTTTATCTTAACCTAACTTTATTGTAATTCCTGGATTTCTGGATTCAAGTAAAAATAAGTTGCAGCGACCGTCAATACGTCCACATCCATTTTGGTTCTGCCAAACACACATAACGCAAATATTTGGCATGTTTGGCCAGCCGGCACAAGTGTAGAGTAGCGTATTTATTATCCGCTGACGATAAACAAATATTTAGGTGAGCTGCATAACAAATAATACATAGCAAAGTGTAGTGCCGCCAGAAGGCTCGATGCACACTTGCGTCTTTGTAATTAGTGTGCACACCGCTGGTAAGATGCGGTCAGATCGCTGACGGTTCAGCATTACATGAGCTGTAATTTGGCAGTGCACACTCGAGCGGAGTCACGGAGTGCAAGCTTCAAACATGTGGTGTGCTAGGTGTAAAAGCCGGTGTTCGTCAAGGATGTATTATCTCTCCCACGTTATTCAATATCTATAGCGAACACATCATGCGCATTGTATTCGACGGATGGCAAGGAGGAATATCAGTCAGAGGTAGAAAAATCAGCAATCTCCGCTATGCTGACGACACTTTAGTACTAGCATTATCAACAAATGACCTTGAATACATCATGAACAGACTAGATACTATTAGTCGTGAATATGGACTTAAAATTAATGTACAGAAGACCAAGGAATGATAATTAGAAATAACCACCCGCAAATACAAAACTTTGCGGGGTTTAAAGTGGTAAGCTGTTTCAATTATTTAGGTTCTGTTATCACAAACAATGGTGGATGCGAAGAAGAGATACGTCGACGCCTTACAATGGCCAGATCAGCAACGGCCAAACTTACTAAAATCTGGAAAGATCAGACATAACCAGGAACACCAAACTGCGCCTAGTACGGACGCTTATCTTTCCTATCGCTACGTATGCGTCAGAAACTTGGACCATTAAAAAGTCCGACTCACGACGTATAATGGCCTTTGAAATGTGGGTATATCGTAGAATGATTCGCATATTCTGGACAGCACATCGCACAAATGTCTCAATATTGACAGAACTCAGGCTTAGTATCAACAATCATCAACCAAAACCAACCAGGTTGGTGATGGAAGGGGCAAGGTAGATGGTAAAATATTTCGAAGATCGCCACTCCGATGGTCAGACCAAATAAAGTGCGCTACTGGTTACTCTCTGTCTGAAGCAGCTCATCGCGGCCAGGAGAGAAGAATGGATAGCAACCATTCGTCGAATACCGTAACGTCACCACAACCTTACAAAGGATGGAGGAGGAGGATTCATCCTTCTCAGAACCTCTTTGTGACGTGTTCTGTCCACGATATTTTCAGAATTCTTCTATACACCCACAGCTCGAATGATTCCTGTTTTTTCATTGATGTCACAATCAAGGTCCAAGATTCCATTCCATAAAATTAAGTCGAAAAAACATAGCACGTTGCCAAACTAACCCTTAGTTAAATTTTAAATCCCTTGTACATAGCACTCTTCTCATTTTGTTGAAATTTGCTCTAGCCTTTTCTATTCTGATTTTGATGTCCTGAATGTAATCATTTGTGGAGTTAATCATTGTTCCCAGATATGCATATTTGTCCACGTGTTCAACGTTGGTTATTTGTTTGAGTTTTCGATATTCTTATAAATTTCGTCTTCTTGACATTCATTGTTAGACCATACTCTTTTCCATACTCCGCTATTCTGGTCACCAGTCTCTGAAGATCTTCAATATTTTCGGCTAAGATCACAGTATCGTCCGCATATCTAATGTTGTTAATGGGAACTCCATTTACCGTTATTCCAGCTGCTTTGCCCTCAAGAGCGTTTTTCAGAATCTCTTTAGAGTAGGCATTAAGAAGAATTGGCGACAATACGCATCCCTGTCTCACTCCATGTCTAATTTCAATTTCTTCTGACAGCTGTTCGTTAACACGTACTGTTGCTTGCTGTTTATAGTATAAATTTGATATGATCCTGAGGTCGTTGTAGTCAATCTTCTTTGATTTCAGGACATTCATTAATTGTTTATGTCGGATTTTATCGAATGCTTTATTAAATTCAATAAAACACGCGTATATATCTTGATTGACGTCCAGGCATCTATGTATAAGAATATTAAATGAAAAAAGAGCTTCACGCGTTCCCAGGCCTTTGCGAAAACCAAATTGTGTACCATTAATGATACAAAACTTTCCATTATACGTTTATCCCCACGTTAATTTCTCTGTCTCGGACCATATTCACCAGGAATTTCTATATTTCTCCTCTGAATTTTCGTTAGAACAAGTAATTTTGGCTTTATTGGATAATGACTTAATGACTGCCTTTTTAATATTTATGTTAGGATTTCACTTGAAAATTTAAAAAGCAATAAGAACTTAAAATTATGACTCCATAAATTATCCTACCAGCAAATAAGGGAAATGCAACAATTATAATAGATAAAATTTAATATTAGACAATGTGTGGAGTGGCCAGTGTGTAAATTTTCCATGTGGGTGGGCCAATTTTCGTCCTTCGTCATTTTGCTTGGTGTCTTTATTAGCTGGATTATATGGTATAGGGATAAACTACCTAATTTTATGGTTTGAGTTTCTTTGAGTAGAAAAGAATATTATCAAAAATAATTTGTTAATAATGTCTTACATGTGTAAAGAACCAGCACCCGGATTATATTATACTATACAAAGTGTAAAAGATAAATGAATAATCTCATCATATGTACAATTACTTATATTTACTTAACATTCCGTAAAACATTTCATCCGTGTATATATTTTCTAGGCACCCCTCTTTCTCGTTACGTTCCACGTTATATCCACATTTACCTCTTCAAAGAGACGAATGCGGCGCCTACTCAAATGATAACAATTTATATGGTGCTGTTGTTATGCCTTCCAGGACGCAAAAGGGAGATAAATTCGAGTTAGATCGAGTCTGGTATACGAATGGGCGCCATGGATGTGAGCGCAGCAACAGCAACAGGATCAGATCTCTCCCTCTCTATCTCTTGCCCACTGCCTCTCTCCCATGAGAATGCAACTTTTCATAATTTGATAAATGAGTATAAATGGCCGTTGTTGAAAAGTTTTACCAGGCCACAAGTTGAGGGCTTTGTTGGGATGTTTTAACGTGAAATTCCACAATGGTCGTTATGTACAATTTGATTATTATGTCGGACGGTTATGGTATAGCCCTACATGAACTTTAATACAACTTAAAATGATAGTGATTATGCCTTGACACAAATACATTTGTCACACTGTTAGTTTTCTCCTTGTTTTTAGGAAAGTTATAGTCTATTCACCGGGATGCTTTTTAAGTTTTCATAAATTCTCATTACTTATAGATTTCCTTATGTGGAATTCTTTTCAGGATGCTTAAAATATTGTGTTGCTTATGTGGGAAAGATGGTAGATGTGGTCATTTGGCAATAATTGGTTAGAACTTTAAATCCTTTTTTTCTTCAAAGTTTTTTTTGACTACCTTTGCCGCTTTAAAAATTTTTGAAGTCTACAAGGAATAGTTAATTTCTTGTAGTCGGCTGTACACCATAAATCACAAGAAAATGTATTAAAAATCCTTTAAAAAAGGTATATTTATTAAAAAAGACTCTTACGAGCTAAATCACAGAACGTTTTGGGAGTAAATATGCCATCTTCATTGCTGGTATAAAGTCCAGAGAGGTCAAGAAAAAGGGACTCCCGAGCGAAATGCTTAACATCAACAAATAAAAACATAAAGCAATGTTTTTCCTGTTCCATGAGGCTAACGGTACGAAGGGATCGAATGAAGTTTGCTCATTTCTAATAACATATTTTATAGAAAACATAATGTTAGTGAAATATCTTCATGTTTTCTCTGACGGTTGTGGAGCGAAAAGTAAAAACCACACTGTGTTAAGGTTCTTCTCTGCTTTGATTTCGCTCGAAAAATATAAGACCATTGACCAATATTTTCCTATTTGGGGTCATTTCTTCCTACCCTGTAATAGGAATTTTGCGGTGATTAAAAGAAAAATTAGAAAGCTTCAGCTGATAAAAACTTCATGTAAAAATAACCAAATTAATGTGGTATTGATCAATGCTGAAGATTACAACAGTTGGTGGACAGAGTACTACAAAAAACCCTCGTTATCCACGGAATCCAGTGGCAAAAATATTCCAAGGAATCAGAAGTAACTAAAAATAAGCCAATTCACGCATTTTTACCTCTCCTACGGGAATTCAAACTTGGTTGTAGTACACCCTTTTATTAACGGATTAGCCAATCACATCTTCAGGCTTAACAATATTAAAAAAATACATTAATATTACCTGAAGCATTGGTATATCCCAGTAAAAAGATTCTGATTAATTATAAGAAGATTATTAATATACAAAACTTCAAAGTTACATACCGGATGTAGAAAATACCCAGGATTGTTATAATGAATTGTTTAACTGGCCCACAACAACCAATAATATACCTGAAGAAGATGAATGATCACACTTTTCGTTTTTTTTTGAGTTGTAATCATATGTTTTGTACTTTTTAATATAAACTATAGTACTATGTGCATTTTGTTTCATTTTAGTTCCGTATAAAGTTTAGTTTCTGGTGACGCTGAACAATTTATTTGAGAAACCCCATAAGTCAATCAAGTTTGAGCTTACATAGAGCTTATTTTCTTTTATCTTTTTTTCAAAAAATATTTCTTCGTGTTTTCCTCAAACAGTTTTTTCTTGTTTTCCAAAGATTTTACTTTTGGCACTTATGAAGTTTATAACATTTTTTTTATAATTAAAACATTAAATTATTTTTAATACGATGAGAAAATGCAAATTTTAGATTCCCCATGTCTCTTTTAACATCTTTTATCAACGTCTGTTTGCCTTGCAATTCTTAGAAGGCTCAGATTATAAAGCAGAAATCTGAATTGTGTTTCGAAACTATTTTACGATTGTTATTTTTAATACCTTTACCCCTGTTGCTGAGACGCCGATGGCCGTATTTGCAAATAATATATACTCGGGTGGTCGTGTTTACGATTAGGAAATTTTATTGAAATCTGCCGACTACCTCAAATTACGGACGAATTTACTTATTAAACGACGACGGTTTAGGTAATCCTGGATTAATTCTTTCCGTTTTAAGGCGGGTTTCTGTTTGATACTTTAGCAAACAATATGGTCGAATGCACGTTTGTAGTAATTTTCTGAGAGAACCTAATCCAAAAGGTTGAATATCTCCTCACGTTCCTAGCTAGAAGGGTACCGTTATTTTCGATGCCGTTAGAACCTTTTACCTTCTTAGAAATTAATGAATACAGCCTGACCTGGCATTTTTAGGTGGGGGATATCCCATCTTTTTTGGGAGAAGTTTGTGAAATTTTGAGAGAAGAACATTTCTTCTAGATGGACTGTCTTTGAGTAAAGACTTCTGACAGGGTCGTCTTTGAGGAAAGACGCTTGTTACCTTACCGTCTCTGTGAATTTTTTCTTTAAGTGTGTATACACTTATATATGTGAGGTTCTTAATCTAATACCATATTAGATTAAATATGGTTATAGAGTACCTAAATTTATTTTAAATTAACTTAAATGCTTGATACAAGTAAAGTATAATAAAGTCAGTGAAGTGGTATAGCAGTCATCGAGATTTACTGTAAGTTATCATAATCATACATTCAATTATCTGGGCGAATAATATGGTATGTTATCATATTATCTTCAATTGTCTGGGCGAATCTACGCTCAACCATTTTATCACCTGTAGTTAGGGTTAACTACCGACTTATCAATTTAATTAAAAGAATATTTAGTATTTTCTTAAGAACTTTCAATCAGATTTTAAGAACTTCTAATAAATCATAATTGCGAACATTTAATTCTCCGTTAATTATTAAACAACAGCGCGAACAGATTAACTTAACCAAGTGCGGGTTAGTTTAATTTTTATTCCTGTAATCTGTTGGTATTCTTTGAATTTAACTTTAATTAACTTTATGTTATTTTTTATTCATTTTTTGTTATTTACTGTAGCCGTTATCTCGAGATAAGCCCATAAACAGCAAAGAGAGACTTCTTTAATCAACTTTGGTTGAATTTTTTTTATATACAATCAGACTCTCTTCGCTGACAATTTAATTTGTGCATGATTGTATTATATTGTATTTATAAAGGTATTTCTCAATCATCATACTGTTTATTTTCATATGTATACCACCATTTGATAATTGATGGTACATTTCGTTTACTTATCAGATTTGTCCAAGTTTATTGGTGTTGTTGAATATATTGCTTTGTTTTATGTATGAATTTTATTTCTCGACTCCTAAAAAGTTTCCTGATAAAATAAAAACTTTGAATATTTGTTTATTTTATTTAATTACATATTATTATACCTTCGACCAGAAGGAGGATCAGGCTGATGAAGTTTCGTTGGTAAGTAGGTGGGCGGAGTCCACCTAATATATTTATTATTTGTTTATGTAGAGTGTTGACCAAATTTATTTAATAATTAACTGTTAATATCTTTTCTTGGGTTTGGTCTCTGAACCAAAATATCTTTCCTTGTCTCTTTTCTTTTCTAATTTTCTCCTTAAACCCCCCAAAAGTTAAGTGGCGCCCTGTTTCTATCTTATCTTATCTTTGGTTACTTTACCCATTTATCTTTTCGTTTATTTCTGTATCTTATCCTGTCCTATCTTTACCTATGTCATCCGTTGGACCCATTCCCGGTTCCAAAAGCTAGTTTCGAACCTACGACTCGCTCTCCACCAACCATCTGGCTGCCGTCCGCAGTGACTCCTGTGGTGACCTTTGTAGCACCATCCAAAAAAGGTTTCCGAGGTTACAAGTTTCTCCAATAAGTGATTTAGATGTGATCGTTGCGTATGGAATAATTTAAATATATAATTTCCATATTATCACCAAATTTCCTATAATCACTATTATAGTCACTATCACTGATAAACCGTACCGTGTCGCCAATTTTCCTTACATAAGTTTGTATGTCAATTTCACATTTATTATTATTATTCATTTTTTGTTAAATTAAGTCTTCTAAATATTTACTACAAATAATAAGTAACCTAATAAAGCAAAAAAGCAAAACTGACTTGCTTAGTTGTCAAATTCCTATGATATTTAATATGTTTCATTTTTATCTCCAATTTACCTTTCTTTACCCCACATTTCAAAGTTCATCATGTCACTCATATAAAGTGTTCTGAAGCTATTTTCTTGTGGCATTTTAAATTAATTACTATTTAACTGGGAATAAGCCACAATTAAAGATAAAAATACGTTTATTGACGTTTCAATTTCCACTTCGGAAATCGTTCTCAAAATAAAAACCTGTTAAAAAATTATGTTTGTATTTTGAGAACGATTTCCGAAGTGAAAATTGAAACGTCAATAAACGTATTTTTATCTTTAATTGTGGCTTATTCCCAGTTAAATAGTAATTCATATAAAGTGGATCTGTCAATATTTTGTATTTCTCTCGGTAATGTATGAGACGTTGTTACGTTTGTCCAGTCTATCATTATTATTTTGTTATAATTTATAGTATTAGTTATACCTGGTAAACAATCATGTAGCATATCTACAACGCTGTTCGTGTCTGCGTTGTATAAACGAGATACGAACATTACCAACGTTATCGTTCCCATTATATGTGTTGTCACTAATTCTCTCATGTCGTTGATATATTAATACGTGGAATTAATTGAAGGTGACGAGAAGTGTATAGTGGGGGAGCGGAATATGGGAGAGTTCCTATGAAGAGACAGGTGTTTACGAGGGTGTTACACTAAATATAACTCAACTGAGTGAAGATAATATAATGAAGATACGCTAGCATAAATATTGTGGTTTGTGGTAACGATTCTGACAGCCTCATAAATACAAGTAAAATGATCGTAATAGAAGTTATAAAAATTCATCACAAGTATATGAGTAAAGAAGATAATTATGTTATCTTATAAAATCGCCAAGTAAATTATTTCTAGTTTGCGCTGTTATTTTATTAGAAAATTCATTTCTTTTTCCATTAGAGGCGTCTATTAGATTTAGACTTACACTATAAATTAATTACGTATATAGCAGCAGTAATAGCAGCAGGGCGGTAGTCACGTAAGTAATAACATCGATTCCCTGGCACATGTTAAAAATTATAACTGGCGAGAGAGCGAGAAAAATTGTTTTTCGTAGCGGAGTAATAGGAAATCCCCGAGAGGAAACTAGGCCAACTGACAAATTCCCAATGAAAAACTTTTTAATTTGTGCCAAGATAGGATTTTCATTCAGCCACATATTTTTACACATCCGAAGAAATATCGGAAAGTTTTCTAAGAGAGAAAAGTGTATTTTCCAGTTTTGATAAATGTTTTCGGGACCGCAGGCTGCGAATCAGCGGCGTGCTGAACTAATCTTATTTTGGAATTTCTCATAACCCAAAAAAATCATGCTCTTTGGAAAAATTAACTAAAGAATAGACAAACTTTTTTCAATTTATATGAAGTAAATAGTATATGTAATAGGAGGTAAAACTATATATAAAACTATATAAGAAAAATTAATGAGAGGTTTTTATAATCTTGCAACAATTAAACTCCAACTAGAGTTGGAGCAAATTATTGTTTTGGCTTTGACTATCTCTAAACTTCTCAAGTGTAGGAACGTTTTATATTAATTGCAAAAGTAAAAAAAGTGTTTTGGAAGGGACAAATAAAATTTTATCTTAACCAATCATATTTATTGAAAATAAAAAAAAATAAAATAGAATTTTAATATCAACAAAGCCAATCTGCCAAAGCTTTACAAAAAATTTTAAATTCGTATTTATGGCTTCTTGTAGTTGAAAGGATAACTAATTGATGATTTCAAATGCTGATTATATGGGTTTTAGCTGGATGAATACATTCTAGGCAGCTATTGAGTTTTGATACAACTTGTAGAAAAGGGATGGAAGTATAACAGACCCATACACAATATTTTCATAGACTTTTGACAGGCACATGATAGCGTAGAAAGAAGCCAAGAAAGGAACTCATTCGGATGACCAAAGTCTGTATGAAGGGTGGAATATCTAAAGTACGTGTAAATAATAAACTGTCTAGCAGCTTTGAAATCAACAGTGGACTCAAACAGGGTGATGCGTTATCTTCACTACTTTTTAACCTTGTATTAGAGAAAGCCATAAGGTCGACCGAAATAAAAACAGAATTGCTATCGATTCAAGGTCCCCACCTGTTACTCGCATATGTAGATGACATAGAACTCGTTGGAGACTCTATCCTATCCACGAAAGACATTTTCAACAATTAGGAAGAAGCAACAAGTCAAGTAGGGCTGAAGATTATGATTAGGGGAAGTTCATTGCGATGGAAACAGCATTGCTGATTCCATCGCCAATGTTCCCAGATTAGTAGATATTGGAGCTAAGTATTACAGTAAGCATTATAAGATTATAGCAAGCAATTGCACTTCAAAAAATAGTGGGACAAAAATAAACATGGTGAGCATAAAAATAAGATTAACAGTGCCATGGATTATGTTTTACATGAAAAAACTGAAGTTTGTATCTTTTTCCAGTATAAGAATCTTTTCTTTGACTATTACTAATAGTTATGGAAACACCTACCATTATAAAAACAACATGAAAGTCAGAATATATGAACAAACTTACGGAACATAGGTAATTGAATAAGCTTTATAGTGGACTTATTAAGTCCCCTATAAAGAAGCATCTTAAGATAAAGAAGCATCAAAGGAAGAAGGCGCAGAATTACAATGTAGAATTTCTTCTGTTACTCAGACCACACAAGATATTGATAGCCCAAGATGAAGATGATAGAGTCTACAAAGACTACTCGTAGTCCAGGGGTTCAATACAAGAACAAAATAATTGAATATGACGATTTCAACAATAGTTATTAGAAAGGATCCAGCCAGAATAAACTAAAAATCGATGACATTAGCATTGAACGAATAATGGAAATAAAATACCTTGTAAATACACTGCCTAGCTATGGATACCTAAAGAGATGGATCCTAAAAAAAAGGTATAAAATAATCATATAAACGGAATGAAGCAGATTATAATGGTACTAAACGGATTATGGATTAGAGTACTAAACGTAAGAAGTAATGATACACAGTATGTTCTAACAAACATTTTACCCCCCCCCTCCCCTCCCCAGAAACTCAGAAATCAAGAGTTTCTTCTAAATTTAAGAAAATATGTCAATTTGTATTGGGAGGGGACGAATTACCTCAAATGCCTTTAAATGTAACCCTCTACTAACTCACATCAACCGCCAGTCTTTTTTTAATAGCAAGTGATATTTTTCTCAAATTTAAGAGGTATTTTTTTCACTACACTTAATTTTTTTTAATTAACGGTATAACTTTAAAAAGAATTTTGGATGTAATTCATTAATTGGTTGAATATCAGTAATAAAAAAAAACATACAATTGCATCAAATTAACCAATTAAATGTTTGAAATGAGCTCCTGTGACCATAAAATAATGTAGTTTATTTTCAAAATAGACAGATATATTCACAATAATAAAGTCATATCTCAAAAAAATCATTGCTGATCGTAAACTATTTATTGGCGGTTATTTGGCTCTATATGCTTCTTTTGTATAAAAAATAGCAAGTGCATCCTCCAGTTCGTCAAGACTCACTGATCATTGATTATTATTCTGGCATTTTCGTGCGTATTTAGATGTAAATTGCTGAATATATGCTATAGTATCATTGAATATATGACACTAAAAACTATTTGAATCTATTTGGATATTTCTTTCAGCATATTAGGATATTGTTAGCACGAATACTGTACGTACTACAAATTAAATAGACATAAATTCAAAATATGCATCGCAAAAATAAAACCTACTAGTAACGGCACTACAGCGAATCACATTTCATGTTGTTCCATCTTTTGATTACTCACTATCTTCAATTTCTTCTACTAAATACGTTTTCCAATTTCTTTATAGTAGGTCATTCTATAGCAGTGTCTACTCATTCATATGAGTTCCTGTTATTGGAAACAGGTACAAAGTCATCATTTAAGTCACCTAGAGAATCATCTTCCATTTTTCTTTAAAAAATTCGGTATCATTCAAACCACGTTGAGACATTGTCGAGACCTTGGACTGCAACTAAACTTGTTGTTTCTTGTATAAATCATAAATCGTATCATAATTGTACAAATCATAAATGAACAAAATTGGAAAAAATCAAACGCAAACAAACGAATATTTTTCTTGTCAGAGTTTTAAGAAATACTGCAATTTACTAAAATTACGAGAAAAAAAATTTAATTTATGAGTTTTTCCAAAAAAAAGAGATTGAACGCATGTGCCATAAAGAAATAACTGCACTGTCAGAAAACAGTGCAGTTATTGGCAATAATACTAAGACAAATATCGATTCATTTTCTATGTATTAACATGTTAGTTTAGATCAAAATAATAAAATTGGTCCCTCGTGAATGCAGTGTTTAATAAATAAGGGTCCTTTAAAAAAATTAATATGACCAGATATATAAGACCAGATATATGAATCTATATGATATACGAAATATATAACATATGGTAGCCCACTCGTATTATTATTTATATACAATGCCGGAAGAACATGATCTAACATCCCATAAAGCACCGATCCACCGCATTACACAACTTCCCCTCTGCTTTGGCGAACTCACAAGTTCAAGGACAGTCTAGTGCTATTCTAAATGTAGGTATTCATCCCACTCCTCCAGCCAGAGTCTGCAGCGGATAGTAGTTATTTTGTAACGTTTAGATAACTATGTAGAGAAATAATTATATAAAGAGTTATATTTGACTTTATGTTCTATCAAAATATCCGACAATGGATTCCAAACACTCCTTGTTTCCGGTTTTCCTTACAGCCCTGACTACCGTTTCCGTCCAGGCCGGACAGTGATTTTATACAGTACCGTCTTCAGCACTGATTTGCTCTAACTTATATAGGTAATAGACAAGAATAGATTGAAAATAAAAAATATAAAAGGAATTTTAAAGTCGTAAATACTTGTAAGCATATTATGTTAGTTCTACTTCTACCGAATGTTGCTAATATCGGAATAACTTTAGAGAATCTTTTTGAAAGAAAGAAGTCTTTTTCAAACATTTCGCGGTTAACAAATTTTCTGTGGCTTGATTATTATGCGATCAATATTATGTTAAGTTATTTAACACAGTTAAGTAAATATTATAAAATCCATGCATGATGTAACCATGTCCAGGACATGTCAATACCCAGGTATTTAATGAGTTTTCCGTTAATATAAATACACCTCTAGTAAGCAAACCTATACGTTTTCTGTATGGCGTGGTTTTTTAATTATTAAAAATTTAAAATGTTATACATAAAAATAGCATAACCTTCAAAATGGCGCATTCTAAAATTTTGAAATTAATTTTTTGCCTAAAAAACGGCAAAATAAGGCAAAATCGTTAATTGATTATAACTTTTGTACACATTAATTTTACACTTTCGTGATTTCTCTCAAAGGAGGTCTTTTAGTGCTTAAAAAATCCTTACAATTTCATCTCGATCCATCAATTAGTTTAAAAGTTATTAAGTTGTTTATACCAGAGGTCATTTTTTTAAAAATGACTGATTTTGATGCGACGGGGATTCAATCGATTACATCTACAATCACTCCACTTACTTGTTTCTGTCTTTCTCCTATTTAAGGCCAGAACGACAACAGAATAATATTTTGTATCTGTTGTACAACTTTCATAACAGATAAGTCACTTTTGGAGAGTCGCTGAACTTTTTGAGTAAAGTCGTCTTATGAAATTGACCTACGTATAAAAGTAGCGTAATTCTAGTTTGGCAATTTATTTGTTGGCAAAGCTCGAGTTTTGTATTATAATTTTTATCGATCACCAAATTTGCACCCCATTTTTTATTATCAACTAAAATTTTCAAAATAATTAAAAATTAAATTTCAAAAAAAATAAATTTCTTGCATGAAAGGGCCGGTCTTATCACCTCCAGATAAATATTGTCATATCTGACAGATAGCTATCCCGCACAAAATGTACCTGTCATTTCACGTCAAATTATGTTGCAGTTACTTATCTGTAAGGAAGATGTAAAATTTATTTCGGAACACACCAATATTTAATTAATTTTCCAAGAAATCACAATAATGTTTTAATATCTCTTTTGATTATACAATTTGTAATGGCAGGAATAAATTAAATTATGTAAAGAAAAATTTAATAACGAATAAAAAAAGAATACATGTTTAATGATTCTTCTGAGGTTTTTCCACAACATTAAAATATTATGGGTAAGCTCAAACATCTTCAATTTCAAAAAGTTCAGTAATGTTTTCATTTAGCAATTCATATTTAAAATTGCCTACAGCCACTTTCCATGGATGAAGTGATACCCAAACCTTCTCCTCCATGCATAAAAAGTTATGATGCACATCTGGTTCTAATATGAAATTCATTATAAACATTGGATTTATAGTGGACTACTTAAAAATAGTACTTTTCTAAAAAGGAAAGCTATACTTTATAATCAGAATCTCCTTGTAAGAACCCATTTCTATTATCTCCATTTAAACTTTTTATCTATAATAGAGAGTTATTTATTTCTACCTGGTAGATACCTAGAAAAACATATCTTAAGAAGAATCACGAAATTGCCAGAATTTAAAAACAATATTCCATATATTATGTAGAAGATTTATTGAAAGCTTTGAAAATATCCTACTACACTCTGGATAGTTTGTATACTTACTCTGAGTCTTTTTTATATAAATATATTTGATAATTATTTAAAGAATCTGCCAACCTAGGACAATGTGCATATTTTCCATTTTGAAATCCGATACTACTATTATTGAATCAATAGCACCAATATCTCTTGAAAAGGGTTAAATAGTCTTAACCTTTAAAAAAACTCTTTATCAATCTTAATATAATCTTTAAATCATTACAAAAAATAAAATGTCAAATTGTGCATGAAATATTATATTCTCACTAAGTTTATAAATATTAAACATCATCCTGATCATACTTTCCGATGTGATTAAATCTTTTACTATCCATGTCTCTAACCTACACTAAACAACAATATGTAGGCTATATTTTTGATTTCGTGATAACATGCAACATTATAACGAACTACAATAAATACAATTTATTTTCCAGATAACTTTTTATTTAGTTCTTTATTTGGCAAATAAATATTTTATATTTTTTTTCCATAGCTAATGTTAAAGTTTTGCTATAACAACTGTTTTGAGTGGATAAAGTATCACTTTAACCGCAAGGGTAGGTAACGTGACACTTTAACAGCAAGAGTAGATAAAATGTTTTAACTTTTTTTTATTCAATGAAATTTACAAATTCAAACACATTAAGGATTAAAAATAACTGAAATTTTACAATTAACATTATTAGAAATATCTATTTTGGGAGCATCACAACTTGTACTCGTTTGCTTAAACACTTGATTCGAGGTACTGGATTGATTTTCAGTAGTAATATCCCTAGGATATTGATAACAGACGAGATAATTTCATGACAATCGAAAGCTCGTTCGAGCTTGAGCTTGAGCTTGAGAAATTTGTCATGAAATTATGAGGCTTTCATCAATGTGAAGTGCATGTTAACGAAGCAAGTGTGATAAACGTGGTGCTGTTACCAAGCAACGAGCTTGAGAAATTTGTCATAAATAATTATGAGGCTTTCATCCAATGTCCGAGGGATAGTATATCGGCGGATAATTTTTCGAAAAAAAAAATCATAACTCAACATAACGAAACATTTATTTATTAAAAGTACAGTTAGTGAAAGTACAATTATTAAAATTTAAGTTAACATTAGATTCGTTGCTGTTCTCTACTATAGAAGATCTATTACCACGCATAATATTTATAATCTTGTTGTGGTGTTCTTGATCGAAATTCAAGTATGGTTTTATAGAATTCTGATTGCCATGACCAGTAATTTTTAGCAATTGTTGTTCTTCTACACCACTTTTTGCTAATTCGCTAACAGCAGTTGATCTATTCGAGTGATTTGTTATCTATGTTATTCTATGTTCATTCAACTCATATTCTCGTCCGCAGCAAAATTCCATGAATATTCCCCAAATATATTTGTGACTGTAGGTTGTATTTCTGGGAATTTTTTCTTTGATTAGCGCATTTATGCTTTGAACCGAAACGTGACATTTTGAAATTTATTTGGATGAAGTTGTCAAACTCGATCGTGTTGTCATAGGGATTGAAAATTGCACTGAATGCAATTATCAGTCTAATGTTGACATGATTGGGTGAAATTGTTCCACATGACACAAAATGACGACATTTGAATGGTTGTTAAAACAGTCGAAAAATTATCTACGATTTATTATATCGTCGAAATATTATATTAACATTTGTTTGACATTTGTTGACAAAGTAATTCATATCCCTAGCAACGGAGCAACACAATTGAGATTTTTGTGCTAAAAATTACAATTTTCTTTGAAATTCTATTTTTCACCTGAACTTGAAGTCTTGCTATAGAAAAAAATGTTGTATTGCACACGACGATAAAACCGCATTATCTTCTCCAGCATAATTAGCGTCTCGACTGACGTCTCGACGCTAAAAAACGCTGTCGAAGATAAAGTACAATTTTATCGTCTTGTACAATAAATAACTATTATATGTCAGAGAAGTTAAGTTATTTTATCTGTCAGTTTATCTGTTCAGATTTTTTCACTAGTTGATCGTTTCAAACACAAAATATGATTGACTCATATGTTGAAATTTACCTTGCCTTAAAAATATTCTTAAAATTATTTATTAATTATATTAATAAGAAATTATTACAGCATTAATAATGAAATGTATCGTTTCAAGAACAAAATATGTTTGAAATGTCAAATGGTGGTAGTTCAGATTTCTTTTCTAGTTGGCGTTGTTGGTTTACTGGACAAACGGTGTAACTTGTCATCATAGCCTTTTATATAGATAGATAAGATGTACATACACTTTAGCGCCTCTTGCGGGCTATTTCGTTAGTAATTAAAATTTACTGGAAAATAAGGATATATAAAAGATGCATAATTTTTTCTATATATACGTATATTTATTTGGTGTTTAAGATAAAACAGTTATAAACTAATTACATAATATTTATTACACATATTTTCAGAAACAAATGTTAAATACTATTATTGTTTGCTTCCTGACAACTTACTAGCATCATCCTTTTTGTAATTTTTCACAATGATTTGTACACAACGGAACAATACAATACTCATCGAGCAAAAAGACAAAAGAGGGAATCTAATCCTTATGAAAAGGAGACCAAAAAAGTGGCCTCTAATGGCGGTCATATCCGGAAATGTGAATGCGCCAAATTTAAATTTTCCGACACTTATTAACAGTAGCTATATAATATTTTTCAGAATGTGTCTTAGACGAGAAAGTTTTAATTAATTATTAACGGTAATAGTCTAAAATGCGACACAATTGTTAAAAAACTTTAATATAAATAAGATTTCATGTGACATTTGGGACAAACAATAATATAACCCAACTAAATTTGATGTCAAACAAGGAGAGAGAACTCTCTTTCCTTGTTTAAAGTGGCCTCTAAAAATCGCTCTTCCTGTCTAACAATATTTTGTCCCCAGTACCTTTACATTCCCTCTTTTGTCTTTTTGCTCGATGACAATACTTCACCATGTTTGGTTTTTTTACTAGCACAACACAAAAATTCTTTACTACAATAGGTAACTCAAACTAAATTTTACAATTTAAGTTGGTTACTTTAAAGTAGCCAACTTAAATTAAAATTACTAAGGATAAATGCTAACCAAAGTTAAAGATAATAAAATTGAAAACTTATAAACAAACGTAAGATCTGTCATTACTTTTGACAGAATTGACATTGAGGAATTAAGCTTCGTTTGATTATTTTTTTTTCACACTCCGAGACTGCGTTAAAATAAATGATTGGTTAAAGTCTTCGTGAGAGAGATAGGCTGTCATTTCTCTTTATTAACTCGCTGGGGTTAAAGTTATGGGGGAATGAACCAAGGTCATTCATATAAGATTACAGGGCATGAGATATACAGTTATAGTCGGTTTGGTATTTCCAGTCCGAACTGTCTAGTGAAGATAGTAATTATTTTTTGCGAAGTTAGTTACTTTTTATAGACTATGAAAGGCCTGGTTCCAGCCTTAGTGGCTGAAAATTATTATACAATAAAGCACACGTATTCATAGCCAATATTAATAGTAAACAAACTAAATAGTAAATATTTATTTATTTACACTATATAATAAATAGTTATGCTAGATTATAACAACAATAATATATTTTTAAATATGTAGTACTATGCAGAATTTTATGGGTTTAGTGTACACTTTCACTATTTGTAATAATTCTTATTTTTTCAATGAAATAAGTCTGTAATAGAGATTTATTTAAGCTGTTAATATGAGGAATAGACCTTATTTATGCACAAAGGGTCTTATTAATATGATTACGCCCGGAAAGCAATATTATCCAGCCAGAATGCCTCTGGCCTGAAGAATGAATGTTGTTCGATGGGCATAATCATCTGGTAACACCAGTGGTAAATACAAGATTTTATTTTTTACTCTGTATAATATAAAAACTAAAATGGAGATGTTTTTACTTGTTTAAAGTAATCTATGACAGTTGTTAATATTGTAACGTTTATTGATCATCTTATGTAATTGTCAGTTGGATTTATATTCAGTTATGGGATTATGTCATTTATTTCCATTCAGTGATTATAAAAATTGTGCTTTTAATATTAATAAACATTGTTAAGGTTAAAAAATATTAGTTCCGTAATTTTACTCGTTTCAAAATTGTTTAAAATAAAAAAAAACTTCTTTCTATAACATTTGCCTTTTTCTCTTATACAACAGGACGTCAGACACCATAACGAACGCTTATTATGCCCTAGGATATAATATGCCCTATTGTGTTTATGTTAACCGTCTTCTTCTTCTTTCTTCTTTTGGCCTCACAACCCTGGATGGGTCTTTGCCTGTCTGGCTATGTCCTTCCATTCAGATCTCTCTTGGACCTTTCTTCATTGTCTTATATTCATGGTTTTCAGGTCGTCTTCCACGTGATCTCGTCCTGGGCCTTACTTTTTTCCGCCTTTCTACCGGCTTCCACTGTAACACCTTCTTTGTCGTTTTCATGTCTTCTTACAATGTCAAATCGTTCATTCAGTTCATTAACCTTGTTGTTTCTCCTGATTCTCCATGTGCCGTCTTCCTCTTGCACCGAACCATATACTTTTCTGAGTATCTTTCTCTCAAATGTCCTCAGTTGGGCTTCCTCTTTTTTCGTCATTACCCAGGTTTCACAACCATAGGTTACTACTGGTCTAATCAGAGTTCTGTAGATAGTAATTTTCGTATACTACTGGTCTAATCAGAGTTCTGTTGATAGTAATTTTCGTATACAATTGAACACACGTTCAATTGTATAGTTGTCTGTTGCTATATTATTTTTCTTCTCAGGTGTTCTTTTGATGGTCATGTATTTAGTTTTTGTTTAGTCTATGTAACCGTATTCAAGCAAAAATACACAAATAATATGCAAGTGAAAAATAAAATAATTCAGAAACCGATTATGGTAAGACTATAAGTATCGTATGAAAAGTAAATACTTTTACTTTTAATGTGAACCAAAAAGGCAGTGGTCATAAAAAACTAAACGTCGGGTATGGTTTGTTAAATCGAAAGTTCTACTTTACACAGAACATAATGACAGCAATTATTTTCGGGGCGATTTTTTTCATTTTTGGAACGATTTTGAATATCTATATAATTATATATATATATATATAATATATATATATATATATATATATATAATATATATATATATATATATATATAATAAAACTTTATAACTAAACTTTTTTAATTTCTATTTATCGATCTCTTTTGCTTATAAGGTTTTTTTGTTACAGGTAAACACCGGTTTCGCATTTTCAGCTCATTATCTTGAGGGGTAAGAATTTATTTTATTATTTATTCTTTTACAAAAATATACCGAATTTATCTATTAAACGTGAGCTTTAAATAAACTATGTTTTTTTCTTATTTAAATCACCACAAATTAAGTTCTTAGAGAGGGTAGGATGGTTTAAATAGCTGTATGGATAGTCCCTTAATAAATCATTTTTTACTATAATACTGGTTTATACTTATAATACTATAATCTTATAGATCGGATGAATTTCCAAACAAATCTACATCTCTCCAATGGCGTTACTGTCCAAATCGAGTCTTGTCCTCCTCCAAACTATGCCTCCAACCTTGCCGGTACCGCGCTAATTTTCTCCAGGTTCTCACGTCTAGCAAATTTTACGTGTTCGCTTCCTCTTCATCCTCCCATCTTTTCCTTTGGTCTTTCTTTTGGTCTTGCCCCCACCATTTTACGATCTAGGACTCTTTTCTGCAATCTTTCGGTCTCCATTCTCACTACATGACCAGCCCATTGAATTTTCTGGATTACCTTTTCATACCCCGTTTTTGTTAATAGGTCCAAACTGCAAGAAAATTGAGGCTTTCGAAAAGTGACTTTATTGTCGAATCCTAATGATATCCTATACAGTCCACGTTACTAATCAAGACATTTAATTATGAATGCCAAAAGGCAAACAGTTGTGGTTGTTAACCACAATAAAAACAGCCAAAATCGAATACCTCGATCACATCATGAGAAACAGCGAAAGATATGGGTTGCTTCAATTAATTCTACAAGAATACGTGGAGGGAAAACGTTGACCAAGACAGCGAAGTATTTCCTGGCTAAAAAACAACCACAATTTTTTTCAGAGCAACAGTGTGCAAAATATAGATTGCCATAATGGTCACCGACATCCTAAACGGATAAGTACTACAAGAAGAAGAAGAAGAAGAACAAGAACCTACGTACCAAGTTTCCAAGTTTCAAGAACTCAGCCTGCTATTTCCAAATTTTCGTGGTACAAATCTTGTAGATCTTCTAGGAGCCCCATTACTTCAGTTATTTGAGTATAAACACTTATTTAAAATACAGGTTTTAGATGATTATAAATGTGAACGTTGTGCAGAGGAAGGTGATTTAGATCACATTGTTTGGTTGTACTAAAAGTTCAGCCCAGTCATCTAAACTTATAAATGATTTATTAAAATGCAAAGTAGCAGTTCCTTGGAATATACTACATTTATTATCACTTGGCTATGGAGATGCATACAACTCTTTAATTAACTTTTTAAAAGACAGCAAATTATCATTATAATTCTCCAAAAAATGTTAAGTTTTTTAGTTTTGTTTTAAACCATTCTTCCTCCTCTCCGTGACCTATTGTTGTTCTCTCTTATATAAATCAATGCCTTGATAGGTCCCTAGTAGAGAAGAGTGTGTCCCTTTTCTCCTAATGCCGATGTAATCTTAACTTTGTGTTACGGCATTTAGGTAAAATATGATGATGAAACCTGTCTTATTCCTTTTGTGTCTAACTATGACGGTAAGCCTAAACTAAAAAAAGTTTCAAGAATCTTTAACATCCAGTTATACCACATACACATATAATGACAAAGTACGATCCTATTTCAAAAACTTTCAGATCCTTATATGGAAAGATAATTGGGAAGCATAGTATCAAAAGAAGAATTTCTTGGTTTAGAAATTAAAGATGGGGCTTTAAAATGAGCTCCAGTTATAGTGTATTTTTATGTATGAGAGAGTAATAAAAACAATAAATTATGTATGCAAATCCCTAAACTGTTGATACGCGTGACTCAATGAAAAACAGGTGTTTGTCAACAAGTTTACAGAAGTATATAGGAAAACAATTTTAAATTGAGTATGACCACCAGGTATAAAGGTTGGGGCAGAATAGAATACAATAGTTTAACAATTAATAATCAATTTGCAAGAAATGTAAGATGTTTTATTTTATTGGTTATATATAACCAATTAAAGTTTAATAAGTACCTACCTATTTGCAAAATAAAGTTTAATTCTTTAGATAAAATAAAACGTTTTATTTTATCTGAAATGAGTGCATTCCACGAAGTAAGGGTTTCAACAATCAAACATTTAATTCTTTAATTCCAGGAATCTACGACAGTAATTGACTAGATAATTACCTTCTAAACTTATTCCACAGAAAATGTGATAGTGGGTTTTTCCATTTTGTAGGAAGGTCCAAGTGGCGTATTCAAAATTCTTAACAGTTCACTAAAAGTAGGTACTTCAGTTGCAAGGTGCAGTTTATTGTGTATACTAGTGTTATGGAAAATTTGGAAGTGCCGTGTAAACGCCGAAAAATTGGTCCTTTAACAGTTAATGAAAAAACATTAATGTTAATTGTTTTAAATCATTTACAGACGAACGTTTATGTAAAAGTGTTGATGAGACCGTTGAGTTAGTTAGCAGTACACTTGGTGTTGGGAAATCTACGATTTACAGAGTTATTAAAGAAGAGAAATGTGGTAGTTTTCAAATGCCACGTAATGCTCCAGGGAAACCAAAACTTCAAATAGAATATCATTTTAAAGAAGGACTTCGACGGAAAGTGCATGAATTCTTCTTTAGACAAGAATTTCCAACATTGGATAAAGTTCTTGTCTCAGTTCGAGATGATAAGGATTACCCAGAAATGAGTCGAAATACGTTATGGAAACTTTTAAAAGAAATAGGCTTCCGCTGGAAAAAGAATCCCAGAAAGTCTATTTTATTAGAAAGAAGCGATATTGTCATATAGAGAAGACATTTTCTAAGAACCATAAAGGAAATGAGAAACCAAAAAAGAAAAATATTTTATCTTGATGAAACATGGATCAACGAGGGTCATACACCAAATAAATTTTGGCAGGATAAAACTGTTACAAGTCAAAGGCACGCTTTTATAAATAACTTATCTACTGGTTTAAACCCACCATCAGGAAAGGGACGCAGGCTGATAATAGTACACATTGGCAGTTCAGACGGTTTTGTTGAAGGTGGTTTATTAACTTTTGAATCAACTCGTACCGGTGACTACCATGAAGACATGAACGCTGATGTCTTTCAAGAATGGTTCGAACAAATGATAGATCTTCTTCCTAAGAACTGTGTAATAGTAATGGATAATGCAAGTTATCACTCCAGACTTATAGAAGGACTGCCCACAACCAAGTGGTTAAAAAAATACTTGCAGAATTGGCTGAGTTCAAAAAATATTACGTATCATCCCGGATCTATAAGAAAGGAACTTTATTCGTTGTGTGCCCTTCATAAAGAAAAATTTAAAAAATACGAAATTGATGAAATTGCCAAAAATCGTGGAATGACAGTACTTAGATCCCCACCATATCATTGTAAATTAAACCCGATTGAACTGGTATGAGCACAGATAAAGAGTGAAGTTTCAAGAAAAAATACCACTTTTAAAATTCATGATGTTAAACAGTTGTTTTTGGAGGCCGTAAATAATGTAAAACCTGAAAACTGGAAAAGGCGGTAAATCACACTATTAAAGAAGAGGAAAAACATGTGAAAGCTGGACAATATTACTGATAAAATGATCGAGCCAGTTATTATAAATCTTGGTTCTGAAAGTTCATCTTCTGAATCTGATTTGAATTTGTAACAAGTAGCTGTAAGTTTTATATTAATATTTTTATTCATCTATTTAACATACCTTAGACGGTTTTAAAAACTCTTTTTCTCTTTTGTAATTTTTAAAAATAAAAAAAAATGTGAATTTTTTAAAACCCTTTTTAATGTAGGCCAGTCAGTTCTAATATAGTGTGTGATAAAAGAGGTCACTTTTGTTTACATACACATAACACTTTATAACACTGAAATAATTCATTTATTTTTTACAATTATTCAAAGTAATTTTTCAATTAATCTTGAGCACGCCCATGGAGTGGTCGAAGGTACCAGTTAAAATTATGCTAATTACTCTCTCGTTCATAAAAATAAACTATAATTATTTGGGATATCAGTAAATAAAGGGATGTAATCTAGTGATTATTTTGCAACGTGTTACGAACTTCGCATGACACTATACTCCCTGCTTTGGATTTTGTTCCCTAACATTAATTTTTCATATCCAACGTAATAATAACAGCCATCTTCATATCCTGATTTTTGTAGAATTTCCATATTTTTGCATATAAATGAAACATTTTATATTTTTCCGGTTGTTTGAGCGCTCTTAAAATTTGTTTCGAAATTCCTCTTGATGATTAAGTTATAGTTTGTTTACAGCCAGCCCTTTTGTAGCCGTCCGTTTCTCTCGCTCGATACATCTTATTCGGTATGAGGATACCAGCGTCCTAACGACGGAGGCGGCCTGATGACGTCTTCAATCTAAGGACGGTCGTCGGATAATGTAATTACTTTCTTATGGAACTTGTGACTTTTTAATGGAAGTATTTTTTGTACCCCTTTTTCGGAGACGATTTTTTCAAGAACCATTATTGGGGTAGAAAAGTATCTCGCAAGGGACAGTTTAGATATTACAATATCAGAGATATTAGTAACGAGAAATATGCCTCTTCTATTCTATCTTCTGCTATATTTTGTATAAAACGTGATAATTTGAAAACTTTACACTGTTAATATCCTCACGTTTGTAAATAATATAAAAAATGGAAAAGCAGGTAAATTTTTTCAAGTGGGATACTTGCAGTAAATAGTTTTAGCCCTCAAGGTTCAACCCTCTATCAAAGGTATATGTTACCCTTCATCATTATTGACTCTACAACCCATAGTGGGTCTTAGTATATTCTAGGATCAGTTTCTTTTCTTTCTTATCCTTTACCTTGGTTTTCCAATTCGGTACTCCAAAAGTTGTCTTCTAACCTGATCCAGAAATCGTGCTCTGGGTCTGACTCTTCTTCCTACTCCATTCAGTCTTTCACAGATAGTCTTTAAAAAAATTCTACAGTAGAGTTTTGTAAGATAATATGCTCACCAAATTTTAACGATTCAGTGTCGTCACGTGACGTCAGCCTACCGTTAGTGACAGCTGAGAAAACTGGAAGTGCAGATCAATTGAAAAATAAATTGTCTGTCTTCATTCACTAGTTAAATGTGTATGTAGTATTCCTATTTTTCGGAAATTTCTCTCAGCGACAATATTTTGAAATTTAGTCTATTATATAGATATTTTTTATAAAGTATAGATTATGTAGTGTATTTATTACTTTAATTTAGTCACAATATTAAGTATTTGTTTGGTGCACTTTATTAATACATTTTTCTGTGGTTTGTTTCGGATTTCGGATATTAAGTGTTCTTGTGCATTTCGTTTGGACAAAAATAATTTTGGACAGACATGAATTCAATTATTGACTTGGTGTGTAATATATTAGAGACTCCGTTTAGGCATTAAAAAATGAAGATAAAATGGAATTCCTTTTACATTAGAGCCCTAAACTCTACATTTTTTTTATTAATGAGATTTGGGCGCGACGTAGGTACCAAAACTCCTTTGGCTCCAGCAAGGTTTCCTCGTCTTCACCACTTTTTTAAGCCACGAGCCGCCGCTGTGGCAGAGTTGATCAAACGTAATCGACCCCACCTTTAGTCGAATTGTAGAACATTGTAATTTCTGGCTTTTTTGTTTCTGCATTTATTTCCGTCTCAAAATTGCATAAAACTTACAAGTAGAACGCATTTTTTTCTTTTCTGAAACCTGGGATACTAAAGTTACATCTTTTGAAAAAGCAAACGCTGATGAGGGAATTTTACTGCGTTTTACAACTAGAAATTATACCGGTATTTCTCTTTTATTTTTGGGAGAGTTCATGCGGTTTATTTTCAAGAAATTTTTTTGCTAACTCGATCGATAAAAACCAGTTGTCCATTGTTATGTTACGATTTGTTCCTGCTATTGTTTTCGATAGTTTTATAACATATTGCGTTGGAATAGAACCATCTTAGGCCTTCTGTTTGGATCTTTTTCTGTATAAGGAATTGCAGAACACATATAATTAGTTTTGGCGTCGCACATCATAATAATTTTAATAACATATTTGTCTGGTTTGCTAGGTACGTACATTTTGAATCGGCAGCGACCCCTAAAGTTTAATAGCTGCTCATCTATAGTTACATATTCATAAGGACTATACCAGCTTTCGCAGTTTTCTATAAATAGATCCCATATTTCTCTTATTGGTGTGAATTTATCGACAGTTTTTCTTTCTGCTCGAGTTGTTTTGTCATCAAAACGCAAGCAGTCTAAAAGAATTTCAAACCGGTTTTTTGTCAGTGTATTGCGAAATACTGTCTAAGCCAAATTTTTCTGACCAGATGTCTTCGAGGGAAAGATGTGCTTGTTTTAGAAGTCCTGCAAAGTATAAAAGCCCAAACAAAGCCATAAGTTCTGCTTTATGTGTTTCTTGTATGTATCGTTGTTCCGAAGTAAATTTTGATTTTTGAATTTCTATTTCTCTATTTGTGCTGTTGACAATTATCTCTAAAATTTCATCGGTAAAAAATAGCTGCCATATTTCTTTCGGGCTTTTAGTGTTTTTACATTTTTGTTTTGGGCCAGGTAAATGTACAACTAAATTTTTTGCCGAGGTCCTCGTTCTCTTCGAAATTAATGGCTGCGAGTACCACTTAAAACCATTACGAGCAAAAAAATCCAAGACGGTCATCTGTAGCATCTGTTTCCATAGCTTCCTATTATTGTCTGTTCCCTCCTGTAATTCTCTAATAGTACATTCATCAATGCAGAATCGTTGATTAAGACATCCTCGTCTTCGCTATCGTTTTCATCTAAGGACTCCTCGTATGCCAGATCGTCATTCGTCTTGTATAACTCATTTCCAAAGCTCTGTTTCAGTAAGAGGACGCCGTCGTTCATACTGTAGTTGGAATGCACTTCGTTTTAAATTCAGCCGTTTTTCTACAATAAATCATTATTGAAACAACCAAAACAAAAAATAATAAATTTAGCTGACCGCAAAATATTATAACGTAAACCATAACGTGGGGTCAAAACCATTTAAATCCTTATTATCCGCGAAAACGAAAATCTGTTCAGAAAATACGTACACACACCTAGAACCTACAAATGAGAACTGAAGCTACGTCCTACGTGGAATTTCAGCCCAGCCCAGTGTCTTAACTGCGCGCAAGCCTGCTTAAGAAAAATGAAACTGCAGGGTCACGGGCGACCGCCGGTGTTGTAACCGCGAGCATTGATTATAAACCACTACCAACTTACGTTCTCTCAGTCTATGGGTGAACAATTCAACGCTTGGCGAATTCTGCCAATGTCAGGAAGAGCCGACATTGAAGGTTCAAAACGCGACGTCGCTATGAACGCTGTAATAACTTTTCTGGCGCCTCTTGCTGAAAACTGTTCAAACCAAAAGAATGGATAGGCCGTGCTTCCACAGTTTCTATGCATACTAAACATCAGGATCAAGCCAGAGTTTGCCCCTTTGCTCTACGCGAGGTTTCTGTCCTCGATGAGCAGGCCTGCGGTATTCTGGACATATGTACTGCCCCAGTTAAACTTCTCACTTCTTAGTAACCTCGAATTGAATCAGACTCGAGGTAATTTGAAACTAGAAATGAGCACACGAACGCTAGCCGGGTATCCTGAAGGAAAGCTTTGTCCGAACAATGAAACTTAGGAACGGCATAACGAAAAGTCACTCCTTGTCCTTGGCTCAAGCATACCGTGACCACAGTATAAAGAGGTTCCACTCCAGAGGTTCCAAAGTGGAACCTCTTTATACTGTGCCGTGACAGTCGCCGGCTCGTGAGCGAATGCTCGCGTTTCGTCTTACCTAGTAAGTAAAGAAACGATGAAGGTTTGTTCATAAATTCAAAAGTGGTGGTGGTTTATAATCAATGCCGCGATTAAAGGAAACAATGCATCATTGTAAAAATCTCCAGACGTTTACTGTACGAATGGCTTTGTTAGACCCCCACTTTTAAATTTGTTTCTGCGCGGTGACTTTTTAATTTCACGAGATATCTGTTTGTATCTAAAATCAAACGCTATATGCCCGAATTTTTAACAGAATTCATGTATATAAATAAATAAGTTTGATTTAAAAATTTAATAAATTCTGATGAATATAAATTTTCTTAATTTATACCTCTTAATTAACAAAATTCAGGGATTCTCCCAGAACACCGTCGATTAATTAACGAACAGCGTGGAAGAAGAAGGATGCAAAGATTAAATTTGCTTTTTTGGGTTCAAAAATATACTAAATCCAACTACCAACGTACCACAGCTTTGTGCCGTGAATGGAAAGAAGAAAATGGTCGATTTTGTAATAATTACGAGGATAAATCACTTTAGGCGCTTATCGATCTCTTGTTGCGATGTTAATTGAAAGAGTAGATGCGGTTATTGCTCACTTATGCTGAAAGAACAATTTTGATGTTGCTTTTAGACGTGCATGGGTGGAGAAAATTTTAATGGACGAAAATATGTAAGAGTATAAATTAAAGGCCAGTTTCACGCTACGTTTTCTTGTACGTTTTGTGGGTCATATAAAACGTACGACAAAATGTACGTTTTGTCTAGTGTATACACACTACGTTTTTCCTTCTGCTTTTTACCTTATTTCTAATTCAGAATATCGAGTTGTGTGAAGTTTGTTTAGTGATTTTTTTATTATGGAGAAAACACGACTGCTTTTTTTTTTTTTTTTCAACTATAACGATACTACGACTGAAGAAAAAGGGTATAAAGAGGGAAACTATAAGATGGTCAAGAGAGTGGCTTATGAAAAGAAGCCAGTATTCCAACGTCTCGTTACAAAAAGAACTGAGGGGCGAACCAAATGACTGGCGCAATTATTTGCGAATCGACACCTCAGCCTATTGTCAATTGCTAGAGCTGGTAACACCATACATCATACATATTAAAACAAGACAACTGCATGAGAAAAGCCATCACACCCCATGAACGACTTACAGCAAGTTTGGAGTTTACAACCATAATATCCAAACCAGCGTTAAGCCAAATAATTCCTGAAACCAGTAATGAAATCTATTTGGTTTTAAAACAGAACTACTGCTTACTTAAGCTAAACTACTATTTGTTTATTAGTTATAAATAGGTAGAGGTTTAAAAAATATTTTTCTTTAATTTCAACACCAAAAAAATAAAATAAAACGTAAGCATTTTTTCCCTTTAAATACTAAAAAAATATATAAGACTATGGTTCTTATTTTTCACTTGCCTAAACACGGAAAACTTTTATACAACTCAATAAATTCCCCGAGAAAATCGTGGGGGCATTGCCGCAAATCTGACATTATTAGGCTTTTTTTGGTAAAAATTAAGCGAACTGCAGTGGAGCTGGAATAAACATCAAAAGAAATAATATTTAAAACTCACCAAAGAGCTATTAAAATCTCGTACGGGAATCTAAAATCCTTTCGTCGATTTTAAATTTTATAAATATATCCAGTTTTAAAAATTGATAATGTTTTTGGAACTTTTGTATCTCGCATCAAAATATTGTTAACTTCAACACAAAAGATCCCCTCAAAAATTTAAACTTTCAAAGGAACTTTTCATATCGCCAAAGCACTCACTACTGTATTGAGTGAGCTGGCTTATAGCTTCACCTTCAGACTTTTTGTTTAGACAGCGAGGACAAAAGCCTTTGTCTCTAACTAAACAATGAAGTGCCTCTTCAATCATTCGTTTTTCATAGAGGACATGCCACAAAAATTCGAATTGGGATATTCAGGTTTATACAGAGTTTAAAAGTATTGAGAAAAAAGAAAAATTCATACTTATTGAATATCCTCAAGTGTTGGAATTAACCCTTCGGTATACGGGTGATACTTTGGTACACGTAAGAACGGGTTGGGTCTGAGAAGCCAAAAATTAAACTAAGAATTTTTTATGTTTAATTTTGTAACAATAGATTTGCGTTGCATATATTAGAACTATTACTAAAGATAACTTACATACATTAAAAGAAAATTAACTTCTATTATAATACTAAAACTAAAAATATAAAAGGAATTACGTACTACAATATGGCCGATGTTTAAAAAACACCTTGTATATAACTTATTCAGTCATTTTATCAATGCATATGTGACAAACAGGTACGATATGTTCCCAGCAAATAATTGTTTTACAATAGTGACACATGTATCGAGTTTTACGATCTCTACAAAAAGCACAACGCCCTCTTTTATTTTGCAATCCCGCAGGTACTTGTACTGGTCCAATACCACTGAGTTTAGCAGCAAGCTTTCTTATATCTCGTGCCAAATGAGGAGCTTGAGCTCTTTTTTTATATTGTCTATTACTAAATAAAGACCTAGTTCTTTAAAAAAAATCTTCTTTTGCTTGTTTTTAGATCCAGTTTGCTAGTTCTCTTTATCACAAATGCATTTATTGCAGCAACATCAAGGAATCCATAAAAAATGATAATGGGCCAACGTTTTGTATTTCTTGCGACAGTAAAGAAACCTCAAAATTGATCAACCGTATCCACACACCTTTCTTAGAGTTAAAGAATGTTATTACTTCAGGATTACTTTCGTCACCCGTTGTCGGATTGATTTGGTCATCATGGTGTAGGGTTGACAAGAACATGTGAAGTGGAAAAACAACAAGAGAACTCTTCATAACTACTGCAGACACAATAAAATGATGAGCCGTGATGAGCGCCAGTGTCCTCAATGGATGAGGCACACTAAGAAAAATATTGATCTTAGTCTAAGTTTGCCCCGCGTCTGGTGCACACATTTATTATATCTAATTGATATCTGCAGTCAATTATTATATTTGATTAAGGAATATTGGTCGTTCGTAGTTAGAAAAACAATCAGATGGAATAAAAAAGAACAAAATAATAATAACCATTGAAAATGAAAACTTAATGAACAAAATAACGGAAACAAGTAGAAAATATGGACTGGACATAAACACCAGCAAAACCAAGCTAAAGATCATCAGCAAGGAAAACATAACTGGAGCAAATCCTTATGTGAACCAAATGAGAATTAAATGAGTCTCACAATACAATTACTTGGGAACTATAATCAATGAATCGTGGGACAATACCCAAGAGATTAAATGTCGCATCGGAAAGGCAAAGAGTGCATTCTTGACTATGAGTTCTGTGTTCAATAGCGATGACCTCACCCTAGAAACAAAAATTAAGCTTCTTAAATGTTATGTGTACTCAGTGCTTCTGTACGGAGTTGAAACGTGGACATTAAAGGCGGAAACTCTATCAAAACTTCAGGCTTTTGAGGTATGGTCATACAGAAGGATCCTAAAGATACCATGGACAGACAAAGTAAACAATGAAGAAGTACTGCGGAGAATGAACACAACTGCGGATTTAGTCCACATCTTGAAGGGCCGTAAGCTGCAGTACTTGGGCCATATAATAAGAAATCAAGGCAGATACGAGCTACTTCAATGCATTTTGCAAGGTAAAATTGAAGGAAAACGGGCTCCAGGACGAAGAAGAATATCCTGGCTTGCTAACCTGAGAGCATGGTATAGAAAGACCTTAACACAGCTATTTCGTATAGCAACCAATAAAGTCATCATAGCCAGAATGATCGCCAACGTTCGGAACGGACAGGCACCCTAAGAAGAAGAAGATTGAAAATAAAGAATGAAGAGGAGAAGAAAATTACAACCAAAACACAGGGCTTTCTACGTTCTCATCCAGTGAAACCTCTTTAGCTAAGAGTAAAATGGAGAGAGAAATAAATATCTGTTATAATTTAATCTTCTTCTTCTTCAAGTGCCCTCTTCACTACGGAGTTTGGAAATCATCATTGCTATTCGTATCTTTGAAGCTGTTGCTCTAAATAATTGGTTAGTTGTGCACTGGAACCAGTCTCTTAAATTGCGCAGCCAAGATACACGTCGTCTCCCCACGTTTCGTTTGTCCTGAATCTTTCCTTGGATAATTAACTGGAGCAATCGGTACTTTTTCACTCTCATCACATGATCAAAATATTCCAACTTTCTTCTTTTGATGGTGATTAACAGCTCCCGTTCTTTCTTCATTCTTCATTCTTCGAAGAACTACACTATTTGTTATTTTGTCTGTCCAAGGTATTTTCAAAATTCTTCTATATATCCACATTTTGACTTCCCAGAATGTCCTTCATATTAACAAATCGAGCCTTTCCAATTCCAGTTTTAGAAAGTCAATATAATCTTAAATATCCTTAAAAATATTCTCTATTTCTCCAGTTGCCCAAATCGAGCCTTGGTCTCCTCCAAAATGTGCCTCCTACCTTGCCGGTATCGTGCTGATCTTTTCCAGGTTTTTACATCTAGCAAATTTTGCGCGTCCGCTGCCACTTCATTCTCCCACCTTTTCCGTAGCCTTCCTTTTGGGAAACTTCTTTTGGTCTTGTGCCCTGACGTGAATTTTACTATCTGGAGCTCTTTTTGGCAATCTTCCGATCTCTATTCTCACTACATGACCAGCCCATCGAAGTCTCTGAAGTTTAACGAATTGTGAGATCGGTGCATCTTTGAACAGTTGGTAGAGTTCATGGTTGTATCTGAATCTCCATCTCCATACGCATACAAAGATGCGTATGTCAATAACATTTTTTTTCGATGGCGCTATTTTATTAAAACATTAAGTTTTGTTCATAAAATTAAAGTTGTTTTACTAGTAGGTTAACGTTTATTTAAAACACTTAACTTACTTATTACTCAATATAAGGTTGAATGTTCGAATAATTAAACTTTGAGGGTATACAAGGCAACTATCGAACACGGTGATTAATTTAATCTTGCCCAAATACTTTCGATCAGTAAATCATCTTCAGGGGCATTTCGTCAATTGTGGCCTATCCGACATAGTAGAATGTCATAAATGTAAAATTTGGACATAACAATACAAAATACAATACACTAAGACAAACAAACACTTTAAAATTTATATGGAGAAGCTACATATTGTATAGAAGCCGGAGACAGAATTTCTCATTCTGTCTCCGGCTTCTATACAATATGTAGCTTCTCAATATGTTTATACAATATATACAATATGTTTGAACAGTTAAATTTAAAAAAGGAGTTTCCCAACTTCTCTCGTACTTTAAATAATTGTATACCTTCGTAAAATGTTGTCATTGAGCGACAATTTAAAATATTATCGTAAAAAACTCGTTAAGCGTTTTATGGGATCCTCTATGGCCTCTATCCGTATCTGTTCCTTCTTTACCCGTAGTAGCTATGGCAACGGAGCAAAAACAAGTGTTCTTATGAGGATCGATAAATTCACAAACTTTATACACCGCCACTCGAAGAAGCAGCGAAGTGTTGATAATGGCATACACATAACAATTCCTTCTATTATTATTCCACCCGTTAACTACTACTACATTACATACGACATTATGAGATGATATAGTTAGCAGTAAACGTGAATTAATTTTAAAAAAATTAAATTAGTAAGTAGTGGATTAGAAATCCGTTAAAAGAGAAATAGTGATTTTTGGATAAAATTAAATTTTGGTTTACTATAGAGTAAATTTCATCATCGGTTGATTAGACTAGAATCAATCCTAATTTGGTTGATTCAAACACTTTGTGTAAACTGTTACCTCAGTTGAATGGATTTTTCTGTTTTGCTTTTAACTCTGGAACAGTGTGGTTGACTCGGCCGATATATTGCTCGTTGATGACCAGTATTGATTTTACAAATTTCACCTTTATTCTGAACAGTTGATCTATTTAGCTCAAGTTGAGTATGAGACCATTTAACCAACTACTGTTTTAGATATAGCCTATAGATTATTTAACAAACATAATAAATAATGTGGAATTCGCTTTAGATAGTGAACTTAATTTTTTAAAATTACAGACTAATTGTTTGAGACTGTGTCTTGGTTACTTAAAATCTATTCCTATTAATATAATTGAAATTAAAGCTAAGAAACCACCACTTACAGTACTCAGACAATTGTGTATAAATAATTTTGTAGCTATAGGTTATTAATTATGTACTTTAGAAAGAAACTACACCGTCAAAGGAGTTATATTGTATTATGTCGTCAATGGATCCCCAAATATGAAAATACCGCGGAGTACTACCAAAGGTTTGCGTTTTTGAGTAAGCGGTAAATTTTCCCGTAAATAGGTAAAACTTCCTATCGAGATGTCACTTTTTAAAGTTAAAAATAATATTTTTGACAAAATTATATTCAAAAAACGAAGCAAAAAAAAAGAAACACACGTAATTTTTTTTTGTCCCATAACTCTTTTTCACGGGGGTATAGGTATACAGGATGTCAAGAATAGTCCTGGCTGTGGGTAAAAAAAGGGACAGTTTTTGTCATAATTCCATAATTAATTGTAGCAGTTGGGCGTTGTAGGGGGGACCTTCCTGAGTAATTCTTATGTAGAAGCGACCAAAAATTTTTGGTTATTATTTTTTAATGGACGAAAAACACTGAAAATTTCGTAAACTTTTCCTTTTTTTAATATATCATTTAAGGTAATTATTTTGAAGCAAAACTGCTTATAAGATATTATTCCTTATTTTTTACCTTTCATTTAAGCTTTTGTTAGTTACTTTTTTAAAATTAAAAAATGAGGGGTGAAAAATATTTTTTGAAATATCTCAGGGCATAAAATGAAAATCTAAATCTCAAAGAAGACAAATCACTTTGAAAAATCTTTCTTCCATTTAAAAAAAAAGTTACAGCATTTCAAAATTTTGGTCGTGGGAACAACAAATGAATGTTTCTCAGCAACAAATTAACGAATTTTACTTTACAAAATTTCATTTTATGGGAAATCAAAAAGAGCTTCATTTTAAAGGTTAAAACGTTAAAAAAAATCATTTTTTAAATAAATATTGCAATTTGAAAAAAAAAACAGCGATTTTCGTCTTTGAAGGCTAATTATGCATAAACTATTGGACCAAATTGAACTCACAAAAGCTTAAATAAAAGGTAAAAAAATAAGGAATAATATGTTATAAGCAGTTTTGCTTTAAAATAATTACCTTAAATGATATATTAAAAAAAGGAAAAATATACGAATTTTTCACTGTTTTTCGTCCATGAAAAAATAATAACCAAACATTTTTGGTCGCTTTTACATAAGAATTACTCAGGACGGTCCCCCCTACAACGCCCAACTGCTACAATTAATTATGGAATTATAACACGTTTTTTTTACCCACAGCCTGGACTAGAAACTCTCCTGGCAAACGAAGACCGCAGATTTCTAAGATAATTTTAAGGCGATTTAACTCAATTCACTCAGTCCGAAAAATGTTTCCCAAGGGAGCTAGAGCTCTTTGAAGATGGCTGCTTGCAATATAGTTTTGCACTGTTAGCTCTATATTGCATTCAAGAATTTACCACCGCAAGATCCAAAAAGTGGATTATTACTTTTAAGGTCTATTTTCTGGTTTTATCCAGATTCGGCCATATTCGAGTTGCCGATGCACAATATCAACACTTCCCATATTCTCGTTGTAAGATTTAACAATAACAGGACATGTTATTTCTACATATATTTTTTTCATTTTTACACCACCTTCTTACTATACTTTTAGGATCAACTCCAGCTACATTCGATAATAAAACTACAGACTTTGAGTCCCTCCACTTAACGGCCATCATACTTTGTTTTTTGCAGCAAAATTGTTTACTTTGACCTCTCTGAAGATGACCTCACAAAGTTAACTTTCGATTGTTCATTACGGTTCCAGTTCCATATATTTTTTGTTCACAAAGCTTATTAAGCGAGGTGTAGTAAAATACCTGTTTAGTCGGGGTATTCTTAGCATCGGGGTAAGAATGAAATCATATTGAATATTCACCGCGCCAGGATTTGTTTCAGAAATATTTATATGTTTCACCATGTTCCAGAAATTTTTTTCATTTTCTTCATTTACATACCAATTTGGAAATGTATTCATAAGTTTTTTAAAATGAAATATATTGTCTTTGTGCAGTTCAGTTACCAAATACGGTTTACCTGTTGTTTTTGCACATTTTACTAAGCTTATCCATTATACGGGAATAAAAACTGTTTGGTTCTTTTTACGTCGCTCTATTAAGGCGTGCATGAAATCTCCCTCATTTTGGGAATGACCTGCCTCAAAATAATTGTGCGTTATTTTTATAGAAAATTTTTCAACTGCAAAAGAATACATCGCAAATATTATTCTGTTTCTATTTTGTTCTCCGCAATTATCACTATAAAATATGAAATTTTTTATATCCGTTTAAAACATTACTTGCAATGAAATTATAAACACTGCTACTTATTTCGTTAGCTCCCTTTCTTCCCCTGGTTTCATCCCACACGTAGCAAAATCCTTCATTGCGTCCTATATCAAATATTGCGAAATTATAAACGCATAATTTTCGTTTATAATAAAACATGACAGTTCAGACAACATCTAGTTTCCATTAAATTTTTAGCGATCTCTTCATCCCTTTCCTTAAGTTGTCTTACAACAGTCTTATTAGCAATATGGTTAGTGTACTTCAGATCCATCTCTGCTTTTTCGTCTTCGCGTGCATTTCGGTAAACATAACAGAAGACACACTGCTCTTTTTTTTGTGTAAAAAACTCGATGTTAAATTCACTGTTGAATATCTCACGGTATTGTCTTAATGTTGGAGTAGACGAGATAGGATATTCTTTCTGCATCCACTGCGTATACAAATCAAAAAGTTCAGAAATATATAGTTTCTCTTCAAAATATAATTTTGTTTTTTTTTTTCTAAGGTAATCAGACTCTACTGCTGAAACAGACGATATGTGTTTTCGAACAGTCTCTTTTATTTCTTCTGCTACTCGTTGTGGCCGAGTGGTGTGTTTTCCACGCATATCTTCAACAATTATACCAACTTCACTCTCTGACATCTTTTTAGACATTATCATCACCCAACTATCGGTTATATCAAACGTATCAAGAAACATTTTTTCACATACCATAATGTGGCTATCATTTATAGGCAATTTATACTGAAATGTCCACTTCCTTCGAGATTCAATGGTAGTATTTAAAATACGAATTCTTGTATGTCTAGTAACCAAACCACTAATATATTTAAAAAGTTGTTGTCATATCAAAACTCTTTAAAAAGTTGTTGTCTTGTTGTAATATTCAGTTTTTCTTAGCACTTTCGGATACATTTGTCCATACAACCACTTTTAAGTTGGGACCGGGAAACAATTAAGATCTGTCTTGTCTATTTCCCCCTACTATTCTCACAATCGTCATCATCAATCAGCCAATCGCGTCCACTGCTGGACATAGGCCTCCCTCAGTTCTTTCCAGTGTTCTCTACACTGGGCCGCTTGTAGCCAGTTTCCCGCTACACGTTTTATATCATCGGTCCATCTAGTCGGTGGTCGTCCTCGGCTTCTTTTATAGTTTCTGGGCCTCCATTCCATAATACGTCTTGTCCACCGTCCATCTTGTGCTCTGGCTAAGTGCCCTGCCCAGTTCCACTTAAGCGACGTGGTTCTTTCGATGACGTCTTGAACTCCTGATCTTTGCCTGATTTGTTGGTTTGTTATGTGGTCTCGAAGGCTCACGTTCAGCATTGCACGTTCCATGGCTCGTTGCGTAACTCTGAGTTTATTCGCAGATTTTTGCGTGGGTGTTAAAGTCTCCGCTCCATAAGTTTGTACAGGTAAAACACATTGGTTATAAACCTTTCGCTTGAGACATATGGGAATTGAACTTTTTAGAATATGGCTTAATTTGCCAAATGCTGCCCAAGGTAGGCCTATTCTCACAATAATGCCGCGAACTATTGACAAATGACGTGTAGTATCTACCTGCATAATTATCAGAACTTAGCAGCCAATGCGGCAAATAAAATTGTAGCAACACTTACAGTGTAGTTTTTGAAATATGAGAATTATTTTGATACACTATGGTACGAAACAGTATTTTTCGACGAAAATGTGATTTGGTTTAACGTCGTATCTGTAGTTACTCTGTTATTCTACGAATAATTCAATTTTTTTTATATTTACGGTATTATTCCATTCGGAATCTTTCTTATTAATGCAGTTACAGCCACACCGACCATGTTGGCAGATAGAGCTTAAAAAGTTATCCAAGAAGAACACTGTAACTCAAAATCGCCAAAAATGTTAGTTACAACGTTATTCTATGCAGTCGAAATATGTTGTTTGTTTTGTTGCCGAAATACTTAACAGTGGAAGTAATAATGAACTTACATATTTACGTAGAATTCTAGATTTCAATAAGTTTATAAACGACTCAACCGAGACTTATGATTTTTTGTGCCATCATATTGTACGTAAACTTCCACAGCCGGACAAAATAAGCGGAACTGCACGTCACGATGCGTATCTGCAGTTTAATGTTAAATTTAGCGGATATTATAATGTAAAATAAGTTTTTATTTACCAAATTAATCATTAGTTAATCATATTGTTCCAATTATTTTGAGATCTTCAATAAAAAAATTCAAGATTTGTTCCATCTTATTTTTTTTTATAACTGACCCAAGGTACGATATATGCTGGTCAAAGGTACATTACCAGTTTGTACCTTGGGTCAACATGCAAGGACCTGAAAAAATATATTTTTTTAACTAACTACTAAGCTTAAAATGTGTCACAAAAAAAAGAAAGCATGTAGCCAAATAGCCAAATTAACTAATGCATTGGATAAACTTTGCAAATATATAATTCTAGGATTTGGAAAAAATAAAAACTAAAAATTGACCCAAGGTACAACACTCTCCCCTACTGTTGTTACAGAGTTGTTTGTAGTTACAGAGTTAAATGTTGTCATATTGTCATTTGTTACTGCACTAGTAGTTCAAACTGTGTCGGAGTGTAAAAAGTCTTTGATCTTATATTATGAGTAATGTTCTATGGAAATTTTGTACCTAAAAAGTAGTTATTTAATAAGTTCAATTATCTTTATGTTATAAAATTATCACTGCTTTATTCTCTTGTTTATCCTTTCCTCGTAGTAGCTGTTTTATACGAGTATGTAAATTTTTGATGTAACTTCTTCGTTTTGGCTTAGCATTTAGTTGGGCGCTTGTTCCCGTTCTTGATTAATTTTTCCCCTTTTCAATGTACATAAAAAACATAAATTTATTCACTTGATTTGTTTTTCCATTGCTGTCTTTTCGAATACAATCCACCTCTCCCCTCTTTCCCTCAATTTTAATTTATTCTTCGCTTTATTTTCCGCACAATGGAATCTGGGCTCATTACCAAAGTAGGCAGACCCACGACCATTTCGCCTCAAAAATGATTGTTATTTAGGTCGTCGGCATCAAAGAAAAGAAAAAAATGCCCGAACGGAACTAAAATCTTTTATTTAATTTTTGTTTGAGGGCGTATTCGGACGCAGTGGTGCGATAAAGGACTTCGCGATCTTTTGTACGACGTTGTTGTGTGATTTGGTGTGTGTACAGATCGTATCTTGGAGCTATTGTCGAAGTTGGGGCTGCAAAACGTTTTGGACGTGGAAAATGAAAAGTGCAACTATTCAAGGGCTTTATCTCTGGTTAAGTTTAAAGAACAAACTAAGTAACAAGAATAAAAAGTTACAATAACCAACCATAAGGTCGAAACAAGGTCGAAATAATAAAATCATTTAAAAACCATTATACCATATAGTTTAAAAACTCGAATATCGAAGTAGAACACTTCTGTTGTAAGTGCTATATTTAATTAAAATTAAATTTAAAATTCCAAATGGATTAAAAGTTCATAACTAGTTAGTCCATCTTTAATATACCTTTGTAGTAATTGTAAATAACTGCTAAATTAAACAGTGGCAAGCTCAGTTGGCATTTTCCGTTCCAACAGTTAAAATGTAGAAACATTTTTTAAAGCAGGGATTTATGTTCCCACTGATAAGCCAATTTCATCGGCATACTGCCGTATAGTTTAATACTTTCAAATATGGTTTCATCAATGTAAATACAACCAGTGTTTACTCGAGTTTTGTCGATGATATCTTCATAAAACGGGCGTGTATTTATTAGTTCGTTTAGTGGATCCTTGTCTGAAAGTTTTGATTGATAAGTTCGAAACTTTATCTTCGGTTATTGTGTTGCACAGGTACGTTTTTATCCTCTTCAGAGACAAAAAACTCTGTTCTAGCGAGACGCGATACTCCAGCCTACTCTGTTACCTAGGACTCGATAACACGGATAGATTACCACCAGATCTCAATCAATTTAATACCGTAGGTTTTTGGGATGAGTCAATTCACCGCTTAGAGCAAGTATTAGCCGTATGACTAAATGTGAATATTTATATTACTTATATTCCAAGCAGGGCACGAATTGGTGGAGTAATGAAATAATAGAAGAGATCAAATAAAAAAAAAACATAGCGTGGCACAAATACTTAGGGGACCAGAGTGCAGAAAGCTATCAAAAATATAAGCAACAAAAGTAAAAGAAATGGTGATGGAAGCAAAAATGAAAGAACTGGGAGGATTTGGAAATAAAATGGTGAACGATTACCACACCAACCAAACATTATTTTACAAAACCCTGAGAAGTCTAAGAACAGAGAAGAGACAACAAACACCAAAACAAATTAAAAATAAAGATGGCCACATTCTCTGCAAAAACGAAAGTATTACGAACAGATGGAGAGAATATTTCGAAAACCTGTTGACTCAAAATCAAAACGAAATAACAACAGATGAAATAAGATAAATAATATGCAAGCTTTAAAGAGGAAAGGCAGCTGGCTATAATAATATAACCACGGAAATGCTAAAAAATATGGGAGAAAATGGAAATCTCAGGAAAGAAAACTCAGAAACTCAGAAAAGTTTGCAATAAAGCATGGAATGAGAGCAAGATCCCAAAAAACTGGAAAGTGAGGGTTATTTCACCCATATTAAAAAAAGGAGACAGATGAGACTGCAGCAACTATAGATATATTGGTGCAAAATATTAGAATTGGATAAGGAGTTCTAGTTGAGTAAGTTACTTAACGGAAATGAAAAATTAGGAAAGTGGAGGTACGAATTAGTTACATTTGAATAGCTTATATAAGGTTAGATTAGGTTAGGTTAGGTCAAACAGGATCTCCTTTACCTTTTTCGAGAATTGCGAGTTGCTATTGTAATAGGGAAGAGTGGAGAAAACTAGTAGTTGGTCTTTATTCGGTAAAACGAGTAGAAGCATATTAGTATCGGCTAGGCAACACTTTGGACCCACACTGTATATTAGAAGGGCCATTAAAAGGCACTTTCGTTTTTAATAAGCATCCCTATTATTAAAATTTTGCATCAAAGTTTATAATTCTCCACGGAAGTTTATGATGTTTTTCATATAAATCATAAAACGTAATAACGCTCTAAGACCAGGCCGTCTATAAAGAGCAACTTTGTGCATTTCCTTATTTATTCAGAGATTCCGACAAGCTCGCTGTCATAGATATTAGTTACCGTCTACGGATTCCTCTTTCAAACGAAATAAGGTAATGAGTACAGGCAACTGCACAGTCAATTTCGGTAGAGAAATAAGATTTTAATAAGATCGGACCCGAAGGCGCAGAAGGGAGGCGAGAGATGAAGGCGAAGATGCCGAATATCAAATTAAAAATAAAGTTTTCCAACTTTTACTTTATTAATAAACTTGGAAAATGGATAGCGGCAAATAAATTTCACTCTTGGTGTAAAAGGGGTAGAGGTGGTAAGTATCAGGAAAATACCGGAACGAATCTTTAAAAGTGTTGTCTTTTAGATTGAAATATATTGTTACTATAAATAAAATATAAATAATGAATATATTATGACGTGTAAAAACTGTAAATACATTATGACTAACCACGTATTTTCTAGATCACGAACCGGCCGAGACGCAGGTACAAAACCTACCTGAAACTATGGGTCCCCCTTCGATATGAAAGCGGTCAACTACTACTCGATCTTTATGGAAACAGGTTCGAGACTATTTAGGTCAACTTCCGTCTACTTCACGCCAGATCCTTCCAGATAACGGCGTTTCAAATAAATAACGGCGATTCTCATTGAGGAGGGTTAGTCAACAAGAAGATCGCGATCTCGCGTTAAATTGTTCGAACGCAAATAAATTATTTGTCATTATTAAGTGTAAAATAAATTAGTATAAAATAAAGACTTTTGATAAATTATCATGAGTTTTAATAAATTAGAATAAAGACAATAAATTAGGACTAATAAATAAAGAGATTATAATATTTTCAGTATTATCCAGGTCACGTTTTTAGAAAAAATAAACTCAAATAAACTGTTACAAAAACAAAACACATCATATTTATTAAATAGTTCCTAAGTAATCATTTTTTTAAGGCGTGATTTATTAGAAATTGAAATCCGAATCAGGATAAAAACATGCATAAGCCCATCTCTAAAACGAAATAACCCTATATTAACAGTGTTCCTTAAAAGTGAGCTAGAAGCTTCAAATAAATCTTCATTCATTTTTTGCTTTTTTGTAATGAAAATTTTAATAAGCGTGAAACGGACAATAGTTTCTAAGTTGCTGTACCTGCCGTCAAAGATTTATCTCAGTAGATAAATAATGAGAGAATGCAGAAAATATCTTAGTTTTTGTTGTAGACATTTAGCAGTTAAAAAAAATTAAATTGAAGATAAAGATGATGATGAGATGATAAAGGAAATTATAATTTTTAATATAAATGTAAGATTTCTATAAAAAAGATGAACACGGAAAGGTTGTTAACCGAGATTGGAAAACTTAGCAGGTACTTTTGGGTTCAGCAGAACATGATGGTATGCCAACGACTGATTTTTTTATTAGAAATAAGCCCAATAATCCTTGAATTGCTAAATACTGAGTAAAATCACGTCCATTTCTGATCAGATGTCTAAGTATCTATACCTAATCTTTTTGCAGTTGAGAAGGCGTAATAAATCAAAATTTTAACCCTTTCAGGACTGAAAGGCATTCCGCATATATCCAAAACTTTTCAAACAATAAAAAATGATCGATAGTCTTATAATGGTGACCAAGGTGATCTATTTTTTTTTAAATATCCATGAATCCTTTGGTAGCACATGGGACAATTGTGTTATAGTGTATAACAAGAGTGTTATATGAACTGTGTTATATGTTGGGACCAATGTGTACCATTTGTAATACACGAACAAATTTTGAAGGAAACTTTATTGAAAAAAGTATAAAATCAGAGGAAAAAATACATTGATGTGGAAAAAAAACATGTCTTATGTAGTGAAAAATCACAGGTTATACAATTTTTTTTGGTTCATGTCCCTTTCTTACTAAGAGAACATCTATGGCATTTACGCCTGGTAGAAATTTGCTTTGGCAAATGGTTCCCGACATTCCAATACTCTTTTAGCGTTTGAAAATTCTTTAAGAGCGGCCACTCACGTGTCTCTTCACTTTGGCTTTGGATTTGCCAGGTTCTATATGCTGATCTGCCTAAGGAACTAGAAAACTCAGGAAATGATTATTTTTGTTATTTATATCGTCGAATATTATCCACGAGTTAACTATTGCTGACATCAACAATTTATAAAAAACTGTCCTCCGCTATTTAGCAGATTTTAGGTCATAATCATAAGTAGATAGTTTTTGGTCCAAAAGGTTCACTCCTCCCATGAACTGATTTTAAAACATGATGGCTTCAGGACATTCAGTTTAAATACGTTCCCCAGTTTTTAGTTTCTTTTTCCCACAACTTTAAAATCAGACTCACCTCTTGATATCTTTTTCACTTCAAATTTTGTTGTATATTTACTATTGCTTCTATATTTGTCAACACAAGGCAAATTTAGTTCACTCAATAATTTTACAGGTGTAAAGAACCTGTCGAAAGAGAGGCTTACACCAGAATAACGTATTTTACTAGCCAGTTTCTCCACCACACGTTCACCTAAAGTACTGTTTTAGTGAAGACCTTTCCTTGAATTTGGTTATAGTTTCATCAATAGACTGATGAGAATTATCTATTCTGGCTTTCTCAAAGGTAGGCTTCAAACACTAAATCACTTCATCCAAGTAATATATCTTAAGGCCCGTTTTCACGGTACACTTTGGATGATCATCCCGGTGAATCATCCAAAGTGAAAAATAAATGAATCGTATAAACTATTATTCATCGACAGTGATCATCCAAAATGAATATTGAACGAAGTTGAACCGAGTTCTACTTTTGTTCACTTTAGGGATGCATCGCGGATGAATCATCCAAAGTGAACCATGTAAACATGCATTTGTGCTGTAATCATCGGTATGACTAGTGAACGGCGGCAACAGGTCCACGTGGTTGTGTATTGTCGCGTTTGAAGTGCGTAGTTGTTGTTGTTTGTACGCTTGCTATCATGGTTTTTAAGTGGAAAGACGACCATACTCCTCTAATTTTGAGTTTAATGAAAGACCGACAGTGTCTTTGGAACACTAAAGCAGAGACATATAAAAATAAAACCCATAGAGAAAAAGCGTTAAAAGAAATCGTTGAGAAGCTGAATCTTCAGGGAGTGATGGTGGAAGATATTAAGTTAAAAATAAAAACAATTCGTACCCGATATTCATCTGAACTGCTAAAGTAAATCAATCCGTAAAAAGTGGTACAGGGCCAGATGACGTTTATGTCCCCAAACTTTTTGGTACAAACAAGCCGATTCATTCTTACGTGCAGTTTGTGTACCGAGGAGCAGCTCAGCAAGTACAGTAAGTATAGCATTTTTTTATTTTCATACTACTACAATTATAAGTACATATATGTATTAGGTGGGTCGTAGGGTATTGTAGTAAGTTGAAAATAAAACCATATCGATTTAAAATAGCTGAAATATAGTTGATCGTTTTAGACGTAAAATGTCCCACTTCATCTTGGTTGCTTACCTTACACGTATAAACAACAAAACCACAGAAAAATTAGTTTACCAATTTTTATTAAGTAAATGAACAATTATACAAGAATAAGCCATTTAAATCATTTTCCACTGCCACGGTACAATTTCAGTTGAACAGAACAGATCTGCATAATCATCACGTACAGCGGCAGCAACTTTCTTGTGGTTTTACTTGTAGCAAGTGTTATGTCTCTGAGGCCGTCGTGTGTAGTTTGTCGCCATATTCCAGTACAATTCTGCCTTCCTCCCATAATTCAACATCAATCAATCCCTCAGTTACGTATGTGCTTTGCAAGTAGAGGTTTGTCTGAGCCAATTATGAAAACACAAGTAGCTTTCACCAGTAATTCAGTTGTTTCTACTTTGAGAGAATAGCTTTTCGAATACTCGAAAACGAGACACAAGTATGCCAAATGCATTTTCTGATAGGCGACGAGCTCGAGATAGCCGATAATTAAATACCCTTTCCTTCCTAGTTAATGATTTCTTGCTATAAGTTTCAAAAGATAGGTTCTAAGAGGAAAAGCGTCGTCCCCAAGAAAAACACCATTTTCAGTATATTTAACAAATTGTTCTCCAGAGCTTCGTTAAATGTACATTTGGAAAACACTAATGCGTCATTTGCTCTGCCATTTGTACCGACGTCAATATATAGAAGTTATAATTAGCATCCACAATTGCAAAAAGAATAGTGCTGAACGTTTGTTTATAATTGAAAAAATACGATCCCGACTTCGCAGGACAGCGAATAGCAATATGTTTCCCGTCCATAGCGCCACAGCAATTAGGGAAGTTCCAAAGGGTATAATATTCCTTCATTACTTTTGTCCATTCATTAGTAGTGGTAGGCACCTGTAAAAGACAAAACTGTATACGTATGTGTATTATAAGTGGTAAAAATTCGAGCAACTTCGTTTTGTATGATAATATGCGGTATCTGTTTCAGGTTCCGAAATGTAAAAGGAGCCCAACGCCACAGAATCCAGATACTGAAGATGTCAATTATGAAGAAATAATACTGATACCGAGGTTATCATACCTGCGGCAACAAATGATGTCATACCGACAGATGATGGAGTACTACCTAAAGAAAGCGAACTGGCACAGCATAACAAACGAATCAGAAAAGAGTCCCCAAGCAAATTTGAACACCCCCATTTTCAAAAAAGCATCGTTTTTTCTGGAATTTCAGCTATTGAAAAAGCAATAGATAAATTAAGTGCAATTGCTGCACAGAATGCAAGCACAGATAACGAATTTGATCATTTTTGTCGAAGCCTGTCAGTTCAGCTTAAAACCATGCCTCTGGACCGCGCCCTGATATGTCAAGAAAAGCTGCAAAAGGTTATGATGGAAGAGCGCATGTATCTCTTCAACTTAGAACAGACTCGCTCAAAGGATATCTACTCCATCACTGTATACATTATATTCGACTAACAGTGAGACGTCAGTTTCTACACCGACTACTACAATGGAAAGATATGAAGAGAGTGCTCCTTATGATATATTATCCGAAGCATTCTCGACTATTCACAATTACCAATGAATTTATGTTTGATTTTAATTTTTGAATAAAATGCCTTTTGATAAAGTTTTAATACGTTTTTTTTTAAATATGTAAGAAAGAATCTAATTAGGTACTAACCTTGATACAGTATTCAAGTATTTCGTAAATAGCAGCTAATACTTCTGGCATAAAATGGGAAATGGAGCATTTAGTACACGATACAAAGCTTCGAGTGTTGAAAAGCAATCTCCTCTGCAAGATATCTTAGTACAATTTGCAATTTCAGTCTTGGATGAAAGATTCTCTCATGGTTGTGCTTGCTTTTGAATTAACGGGTGACTTTGGTAAGTAGCTCTTCAAATTGCACTTCAGACATTCTTAGATGGTTTTGTAACATGGCTTGATCTTCTGTAGACCATTCCTTTAACAAACACGTTGACGCCCCCATTTTGTAGCGTCGAAGTATCCACGGCCTACCCACCAACGTCGTTTTTTTTCTAATCTTCTGTTTTTCAAGTACATTTTCAAGTTCATTAAAAGATATTCACTTATTATACCAATTCCAGCACGTACAACTTCAGTCCGGCGCCATTTGTAAGTGAACAGACTAGTTCAGTCTTGGTGATACATGTAAACGATAATTACTTTCATCGTCGTAGTCACTTTGGATGATTCATCCGGATGATCATCCAAAGTGTACCGTGAAAACGGGCCTTTAGGTGAATTCATTATTTGACCAATAGTCTTTCATGCTCGATAATTTGTCGTAATGATGGTATAACCAAGATAGATCGTTATTTCGTAGTAATCATTTTCTTGTATGGTTGTTTCTATCTGGATCTGACTTCTCCTACTTTTCTTCTTTAAAACTATCCTTTCGAGATGTCTATTAAAATCTCTCTCTTACAAAAATGTCAGTGTTGATCTAAACATTCTTCGTCACTAGGTAGATATTCGCCAGGAAAAGGTTCCGATGATTCTGACAAATCACTTTGTTCTTCAACGATATTTTCTAATGTATTCAAAAATATCTGCCTAATTCAATGACTGCAAAGAGTAGAACTAAAAAGTGTACTTTTAGTAAAATTCCGGGGGTTGTTTTGGTAAAATTATTAGAATAAAACACTGGATTTTAATTGTAAAAATACGAATTTATTTGACGTTTAGCCTCGAACATTTTCCAGTTTACAACAAACTGGTAAAAAATAAAAGGATGGACTCATTTACAAATATTTTGTAGATAAACAACACTTCTTCTTTTTCTTAGGGTGCCTGTCCGTTCCGAACGTTGGCCATCATTCAGGCTATGATGATTTTGTTGTTTCTATACGAAATAGCTGTGTTGAGGTCTTTCTATACCATGCTCTCAGGTTAGCAAGCCAGGATATTCTTCGTCTTGGGGCTCTTTTTCCTTCAATTTTACCCTGCAAATGCTTTGGAGTAGCTCGTATCTGCCTTGATTTCTCATAATAGTCCCAAGTACTCCAGCTTACGGCTCTTCAAAATGTTGACCAAATCCGCGGTTGTGTTCATACTCCGCAGTACTTCTTTCATTGGTGACTTTGTCTGTCCATGGTATCTTCAGGATTCTTCTGTATAACCATAATTCAAACGTGTGAAGTTTTTGATAGAGTTTCCGCATTCAATGTCCACGTTTCTACTCCATACAGAAGCACTGAGTATACGTAACATTTAAGGAGCCTTATTTTTGTTTCAGTGTGAGGTCATGGCTTTTGAACACAGAGCTCATAGCCAAGAATGCACTTTTGGCCTTTCCGATGCGACATTTAATCTCTTGGATAAACAACACACTAAATTTTAAATCAAAAATTTTTGAAACAATTAAATCATATAATGCAGATTGAAAACCTAACCTAACCAATGTTTTCAGCTGTACTTTCACAATTCACTACATTCAGTGTACTCGCCAAGATCAGGACACATGAAAGTCTCTGAATCTGAATCACTATATTCACTTGACATTTCATTTCATTCACTTGACTATTCAGTGACACTAAATTATCAGTATCCTAGATTTTGTCCAAATTCCACATGGTTTTTTCTTCTTTTAAGACAAGTTCAATCGCCTTTTGCCAATTTTCCTTGATCACATGTAATAGGGAACTTTCTAACAATGCTTGTACATCTTTTACTTTATATGTCGTATTATGTCGAACTACATAAAAGACTCAACAAAGAAACAGACAGCGTGGTGGTTTGAAGATGTAAAAAACAAGTAAAAGTGAAGAAAAATGCGTGGAAACAATATCTGAAAGATAGAACAAATGAGAGTTACAATAACTATAAAAATGAAAGAAAAAATGTAAACATATTAGTAACAGCAGCGAAGAGAGATAATTAAGGGAAAAATTAGATAGAATGGAAAAAGCAAAAGTAACCAAAAGCTATTCTATAGAATAGAGTCCCTGAGGACGATGAGAACGAAAAAAACATGAAATATGCAGTATTAAAGTTAAAAATGAAGTCAGCCGCAAAAACAGGAAAACCGAAGTAAAGAAAAAAGGAAATATGGGTCAAAAGCGATTTTTAATAAAAAAAATACGAGACTGGTTCTGACGAAGATATTAATCTAACGTTAGAGAGGGATGATGATCCATGTTCCGATATACAAGAATAATATAATTGTGTAGGATGCGGAAAAAAATATTACATTACAATAAGAAAAGAAGACTGAATTCTATGTATCAATTGTCGCTTTTTGGTCCAAGAAGATTCTATCAGTTATGAAAATTACTGTCAGAAATCTAGGAAAGTGTAAGTCCAAAAACAACTGAAACTAAAGATGTGTTCCAAAAATTTATGAATGTCTCTAAACCTATAATATTACTATCTGCGCGAGTATTATCACAAATAGAATATTTATCAAACATATTTTAAATTTGGTAATAATCATTCATTTATTCGAAAACAAAATAAAAAACATGAAAGTTTTTGTACAACCGTCACAATCATCGATGTATGAATAAGACAGTTACATTCTCGAAACAGCAACAAAAAGTACGTGTTAACGAACATCTGTCCAAAGAAATTGAAATTAGGTGTGGAGTGAGATGAGGATGCGTATTATGGACAATTCTTTTTAATGCCTACTCCGTAGAAATCCTGAAAAAAGCTTTTGAGGGTGAAACAGCTGGAATAAAGGTAAATGGAGTTCCTATTAACAACATTAGATATGCGGACGACACTGTGATCTTAGCCGAAAACATTGAAGATCTTCAGAGACTGGTGACCAGAATAGCAGAGTATGGAAAAGAGTATGGTCTAACAATGAATGACAAAAAGACGAATTTTATGAGAATATCTAAAATTTAACGAAATAACGAGAATCTTCTGATAAACGGAACCAACGTCGAACAAGTGGACAAATATGCATATCTGGGAACAATGATTAACTCCACAAATGATTACAATCAGAAGATCAAAATAAGAATAGAAAAGGCTAGAGCAAATTTCAACAAAATGAGAAGAGTGCTATGTACCAGGGATTCAAAACTGGGACTAAGAGTTAGGTTGGCGAGATGCTATTCTTTTCGACTTTATTTTATGGAATGGAATCTTGGACCTTGAATGCGACATCAATGAAAAAACTGGAATCATTCGAGCTGTGGGTGTATAGAAGAATTCTAAAAATATCGTGGATAGAACATGTCACAAACAAAGAGGTTCTGGAAAGGAATGGAAGAATGGAATGGAAAGAAAGAAATGGAAATTTTAAATACAATAAAAACAAAAAAATTAGAATATCTCGGACATACTACACGTGTAGAGAAATACACCTTACTCCAAATGATTATGTAGGGAAAAATGCAAGGAAAGAGAAGCATAGGGATGCGTAGAATGTCATGGCTGCGCAACCTGAGAGAGTGGTAAATCAACTTTTCAGAGCAGCCGTCTGAAAAGTCCGAATAGCTAGAATAGAAGATTGTCGAAATAAACAATAATATAAAGGAAAATACTATAAAAAAGTAAAATATATCAAAAACTCATTGTCGATAGCTTATCTATATTTATCAATTTTCAATAGCTTCTATGGCTCAACAATCTGAGAAAGTGGTGTAATTGCAGTTTCGTAGACTTGTTCAGAGCTGCAATCTCAAAAGTGAAAATAGCTGTAATGATTACCAACCTCATTAGAGGAGATGGTACCTAAAGAAGAAGAATAGCTTCCATTGTAAACACATTTTTTGGGAAATAAAGATCATTATAAAGTCATTAGGAAACGCGAATCAGTTTTAATCCCTATTGTCCATGAAATGCAAACATGTCTCTTGGGCGACTTGGGTACTGACCATTAGACCCAAAACTTGTTGGCAAAAACTATGAAAACCCAGTTCTATTTGATTTTCGCAATCAGATGAAAGTACCTACATCATGGAGCCGTTGCCAGTATCTGTCGTGAATTTCAAACAGGGTATGACTCTTAGGGCCGGTTTCACCAACACCAAATAATTCAATGAATAGTTATTTGTCGAATAAATTTTAAATTGATTATATATTTATTGTTTTAATATAGTTTTGATAATATAAATTGACGAATTTTCATTGTTATAGATATTCAAAGCAAGAATAACTTATTCGAAGAGTAAATATTTATTTGATAAATAGATCAAATACGTCTTATTTGACGTTAGTTAAATGCAAATGTGTTAGTCTTATTGGTCTAATAATTGCATTCATCAAATAAACTATTATTTGTCGTTGGTGAAACCGGCCATTAGTGTGCAAGTAAAATGTGTGATGTTAAATCTTTTGAACTATAATGGTGACAGCTGGACTATTATTGTGATAATTTTTCGACTGTTCTAACAACCATTCAAATTTCGTCATTTTGTGTCATGTGGAACAATTTCACCCAATCATTTCAACATTAGACTGATAATTGTATTCAGTGCAATTTTCAATCCCTATGACAACACGATCGAGTTTGACAACTTCATCCAAATAAATTTCAAAATGTCACGTTTCGGCAATGAGAATGTTCAAAGTATAAATGCGCTAATCAAAGAAAAAAATATTATAATAATCTAATGTTAACTTAAATTTTAATAATTGTACTTTCAGTAACTGTACTTTTAATAAATAAATGTTTCGTTATATTGAGTTATGATTTTTTTTTTCGAAAAATTATCCGCCGAATATTCCTCGGACATTGATGAATGCCTCATAATTTCATGACAAATTTCTCAAGCTCGTTACTCAGCCTTCGGCTTCGTGCTGTTACCAAGGAACGAGCTTTCGATTGTCATGAAATTATCTCGTCTGTTATCAATGTCCTAGGGATATTACTACTGAAAAAAGTTTCGAAAATGTGTGGTGAGAGTGTTTGCAAAATTCATCACATCCTCGAAGAGGCCCAGCAAGGCAAACTGAAACCGGTACAAAATAGAAAGAAAAACAGTTTCCAGTCGAATTCATGAGAGAATACTTACGATGAGGGAATGAAATCATGAGTAAGGAAAATTGTCCATGATTTCTTTTTTGGAAAACATACCACCAATCGTTGACAGCATAATGAACAGAGTGAAGGATGATGAATACCTACCGACTTTTTCAACAACCATATTCCGTAGGCTACTAAATGACATGGGTTTTGAATATGATAAAAGAGGTCGAGATTCGATAATGATGGAAAGAAAGGATATCATATCCTGGAGACACAATTACCCTCAGGCAAATAAAAACACGAAATCGAAACAAAACACGTCGAAAAACACATCGAAATAAACACGAAATGTCCAAAATTTATATTTACACAATGAAATTATCGATCGAGTTAGCAAATACAAATATTTAGGCACTTTTATAAATGAAGACAACGATAGCTCAGCAGAAATCAAAATAACAATAGAAAAAGCCAGATCCATATTCACTAAAATGAAGAAAGTGTTCTGCGGAAGATATTTGAGCCTTGAAATGAAACTTCGCCTGATGAGATGTTACGTACTTTCTGTGCTGTTCTACGAAATGGAGTCTTGGACGTTGAAAAAGATTGATATCAAAAAATTAGAGACATTTGAACTGTAGAAGTATCGCAGAATCCTGAGAATATCATGGACCGAGAGAGTCACAAATGTCGAGGTCTTGAGAAGAATGAATAAAGAAAAGGAAGTCATATTTACGATCAAAAAACGAAAACTGCAATACTTGGGACACATTACAAGAGGCGAAAGATATGAACTGCTTCGAATAATTATGCAAGGGAAAATAGCAGGAAAAAGGTCCATAGAAAGAAGACGAAACTCCTGGCTATAGAATCTACGGGAATGGTATAGCTGTAGCAACAACGAATTGTTTCGATCAGCAGTTTCGAAAATACGTATAGCCCTTATGATCGCCAACCTTCGGAACGAAGATGGCACTTGAAGAAGAAGAAATAAAAACATTGAGGAAGAAGGATAACGTAAACCTTGTTTATACCCATGAGTCTTGACTAACGTCAGTGCTTCAGTCAAGAAGAAATGGAGGGACACAACGATTAAGAATCCACGAGATGCCTTAATAAAAGAGCTCTCTACTCGACTGAAAGCTCCAACCCATAGATCTAACCCATAGATCCAACCAATAGAGGCCCTCGGTTTTTGGGGCATGGACGGAATTAACCGCTTAAGACCCGCTGATTACCACGACAAAATGGACGGGGATCTATATGAAGAATGGTTTGAGAAGACGTTAATTCCAAACTTGCCGAAAGACAAAGAAAACGTTGTCGTTTTGGATAACTCATAATACCACTCCCGCAAATTTGATTTCCCCAAAAAATTATGAAACAAAAGGAAAATCAAATCAATCAAAATAAAGTTTTCAACAATATTTACTACTGTCAGTAATTTCATCATGTTGCAAGTCGAACTCCTCCTCTTTCATTGTCTATATTAATTGGTAATTGAGACCCTTGAGTCTTAAATTGAAAATTGAGAATTGAGAAGCTGTATGATGAATCCTTTGGCATATTTACGCAGTAAACTGTTTCTGCAATGCACGCAATGTTAATTAGAGTTGGAGAGAACATATTTTGGAAACCCCTTATTTAGCATATTCCTGTTAATCTGTATTACGTTGTCATTACTTTAACTTTTACCAAAGAGAATTATAAGTTTCCAAATAAACGTTTATGTTAAATAATATTCAAACTCGAACCACGCTGTAAACTTCAGCAAACTTATACACAACGACCTTTTTGTGGTATTATCTGTTTTGGTATTTTCCAGTAGACATGACTCAGCTTATTTGATTTTAGCAAAGTTTGCTATCGGCGTCCGGTTTTTCCAAGCGAACTGAGAAAAGTTTGGGGCAAGAGTGGAATTTTTATATCGGTGATTTAACGATCCAATAGCGGATTATTCGTCGTTGTTTTTTTATTCGGGTTGTTAGTACAATACAAAAAATTGAATCCAAATATTTTTTTGAAGTCCTTTTCAGTTTATCCTAGAATTTTTTGTTTTCTTTCAAGTAGTGATTAGTTCAGAATGTTTGTATATATGACATTGTTCCTAGTATTTTTGTATACAATTTTGTATACATTTGTATCCATTTTTATTAAAAATAAGGGTATAACGGCTTGCAACAATGACGGATCTAGATATTTGAATCCAAACTCTTAAAATAAGGGAGAGGCTGGTACTGTGGCCACTTTTCGAGTAAATTCAAGATCAATTTAATACAAATCATAACATATTAATGAGTATCAACAACTTAAACAACGCCAAAGCAACGCCTTACCAAACAACGCTTGGTAAATTAAAAATGTACTCTGTTATCCAAAAAAATACAGGTTATGCAGGAGTAACTAATTTTGTTTTTTCAAACAATGTGGCCACTGTACCAAACTAAATGATACAGTGGCCACAAAGGTAAGGTACAGTGGTCATTACTTTCAGTTCTTATATTTTTATTTATAATATTCTTAAAAAAAGAAAAGTAATATTAATCTTTAACAAATATCATAAACCCGCTTTAAAAGTAAACAGATTTGCTGTTCGTTGTGTTGCTCCAGCACTTTTTGGTTGGGTTAAAATGAGTTCAACATCTTCTTTCGTAATTGTGGCAGAATCTGTAACTGTAGGAAATGAAAACTGTATTCCGTGACGCCTTAGAAAATTTACATTGTATTCTTGACCGGAAGAAAAAACTTTTGTAACTTGTGCAACATAAAATTTTGAAGTTTTCTTTGTTTGAAACCTCACGAGAACAGATGAATTCACTTCCACCATTCGTAAGGATACGTCTTCGTCAGAAATTTCATCTACTTCGGAAAATAGAGTAACATCGTCGGAAACCACAACATCAGACAATTCAATGTCACTGTTACTGTCATCACTGGCTATGATTTTATTTTTCTTTGCATTACTTCTATTCGACTTGTTTAAACTATTAATTTTTCTTTTTACTGTTGTCTTAGCCCTATTCACTCTTCTTTGCCTTGATATTCTTTCTGCTCTTTTCGCTTCTATTCTTTTATAAATTGGTGTATCAGTTAAAATTTCAGTAGTCTTCTTTTTCTTTTGTTTTTTTTAATAGCAATAAGCTAGCTTTAGGGTATGGTTGCAGTCCTACAGGAGAAATAAATCGATTTTTGGGTGTGTCTTTCTGTTCATTTGTGGTATATCGTTAACATTTGAATTATTTGGTTGTTGTTCTTCTTGATGTATGTTTGGCATGTCTGTTACGGTTGAAGCCATAAAATCAGCGTCATTAAAAATGTTATCATTGAATGAAAATACCGTAGTAGCTTTAAAAGCTGATATCACATTTTTGGGACAGAAAGCAAGTGGATAAGCGTCGCTTAAAATCTCGGCTATGTTGTAAATTGTTATCCTCTTTCCAGGATTTTTCAATAACCAATTTTGACAAGCGTATCTGGTCGCTATATATCGAACTGCGGTCAATAAAGTTAGAATTACCATGCTAGTAGCCACTATCCATAACGGATAGGCACCACAAGAAGAAGAGATCTAGTGGCTGCCGCTACTGGACTACAGCTTTATATAGTGGCTGAAGGCGATGACAAGTATGTGGCGGCAAAGTCAACAAGATTATATTATTTTCTTTTGAAAATTTCGTAGATGCTAAAGAAAAATGGCTCTCATGGTTGTCCATGATTAGTAAAATGGGAGATTTATTTGTAGGATTAGTATGTTTGATAAATTGTATCATCCACTGTTCAAATAATTCTGCTGTCATCCATCCAGATGATTCAGCAGACCCCTGGGCGCCTGGAGGTGCGTTTTTAACCATACAATCTTTAAAAAAATTCATAATGAATACTTAAAACGGCGGAATCGAATTACCTATAGCGTTTATTGTATTGCACATGGTTACCAAAGTGCCTCTTTCATTTGAAACTATATGGCCTACTTGTTTCTGTCTCTTTTTGGCTATTACTTTTCTGGTATCTTGCCCAGTTGTTAGTGCTGTTTCGTCAACATTGTATATCTGACAAGGTGTTAATGTATATTTTTCATAAATCGTCTTAAGATTACTAAAAGAATTTGCAACGACTGGTCGATTGAACCCCATTGCCCTACCTAGTAAAGTTGCTGCTGTTGATCGTAATGATAATTCTGAATTTCGTTTTATAAAACTTGTAAACCAAATCTTGCCTGTCATCTTTTTTTCTTACCATGAAGTGGGTATTTTTTTCCTGTTAGGAATTGCCAAATCATAAGCTAATTGTCTGCCACCTTTCTGATTGAGACCATGATGAAGCTTGGTCATCGTCTGTAAATAATTACTCAGATCTTTTTCCTCGATTGAAGAAAAAAATTGATTGGTACCATAATTTGGGGTCAATCTTTGAGCTCCCTCAAGAACATCTGAAGTCCAATATATATTATTTTTATTTTCGTTGCACTTTTTAAAATATCTCCTAAACGTAGTACGTGGATCATAATTTGATCATAGATCATAATTTGCATCACCCACAGGTTTTAGATACTATACTGTATACCATAAAACATACAGAACATTTAATATGTATATTATTATTGGTTGAAAATATGTTTAAACTTACCTGCTACTTCTACTAAACACACCTCTCAACACGTTCGTATACAAAATGGTTCTGGAAACGATGGTGCAGGGGTTAAGCGTAGTGAGCGGCTACTGCGACTAAAATTGTTAGCGTTTGTACTAGATGGCGCGTCTGTATTTATCAAACAACAACGAAATATTTAAAAGTGGCCACTGTACCTGACTGGTCACCAGCCTCTCCCATACATAAGTAATAGGTTTTCTTTAATTTTGGATCTTTTTGGGAGCGGGGGATTTCCCCATTCCCTCATGTGTCCACATTGGCTTGGAAAAATACCAATATTCAAACAACCTCGTAGCCAAAAATACTATTTTACAAACACTGCATATTTATGATTGTTGATTATATTGTGCATACCTTTTATTAGGACAGTCGTCTTCTGAATTACTCTACGATGGGCTGGTCGAATCAACGAATCTATGTATTTCACTGTAAAATTCCTTTTCCTTTAAATTAGTCTTTATCGCCTGTTGCATCTAAACCTTAAAGACAAATCTTTTTGAGACGCCATTGAGTCTTAAAACATTAAATTTTACATGGTTATAATGGTTCTTAAAAGCTAACTGAATAGAGCAATGCTGCGTTACTCGTGTGTATGCTCGTGTATTACTTATCCACGATTTGTAACTTCACGTGATAATTTCAAATGGTAACGAAACCCATTGCGGTTTCTAGAAGAGCCAATACGACTGCGGTCATGTCCACGTAATGTACACATAGCGCACGACGAATACTGAACAATCAGGTGTCACATTCACCATACTTGGACATAGCTTTTTTAAAAAAATTACGCCAGTCATAAGAAAATTCTTTAATATTCAATCATTTTGATATAGCGGTGCAAAAAATTCGGCCCTACACTGTATATTAGAAGGACCGTTAAAAGGCACTTTTTATTGGTTAAAGTTTTTTTTATAATAGAGCTTGAGGCACAAGAGAAGCAGATTATAGCTTAACTGTCCTACTTCAGAAATGCAAAAATCAGCAAAAATATGTCTTCCTATGATTTATAGATTACCAGAAAGCGTTCTATTGTGTTAATCATTCAGAATTAGTAAGATTCCCCCAGGAACGTTCGATAGAGAACAATGACTTTAAAATCACAAAGAACCTTTATATGAATCAAGTGGCATCTGTGAGAGTAGGACTAGAATCTACATCATATTTCTCAATCGAAAAAGGTGTACGACAAGGTTTTGGTCTGTCTTCCTTTTTAATCTTTACTCTAAAACAATTTTCGATAGAGCCTTAAGTGACACTGAAGATGGAACCAAAATCAACGGATAGACTATTAGCGTTGATAGTAATTTTCGCTATGCTGATGATACAGTCGTAATAGCTGATAGCCAAGAAGCACTACAACGACTAACAGAAATAATAAACACTGAAGGAGAACGACTGGACTTGAAGATTAATATAGACAAGACGAAGGTAATGGTGGTTAGTAAAACACGAAATATGCAATTAAATATAAGAGTAAACAATAAAAACATCCAAAAGGTTCCCAAGCTCAGACATCTCGGTAGTTGGATAACTGAAAATCTAAATACAGACGTAGAGACACGTAGCAGGATTGAGCAAGCCAGAACAGCATTTACTAATATAAGAACCTTGCTAAGCAACAGAAGCATTTACTTATACTCCATACTCTTATATGATGTAGAAACCTGGATCATAAAGGCCAATGTGGTGAACCGATTGGAGGCTTTTGAAATGTAGGTATTTAGAAGACTACTTAAAATTCCCTGGACAGATCACAAAATAAATGTCGAAGTATTAAATCGAATGCGCAGAGAACGAGAATTTCTGCCAATAATAAAAAGAAGAAAAACTGCTTATCTGGGTCATATATTTCGAAATTTAAAGTTCTTAAAACTTATTATGGAAGGGAAGATAGAAGGAAATCGGGGCATCGGAAGAAAGAAATATTCATCGCTTAAAAACATAAGTGATTGGACAAACCTTGATGCCGATGCACTCTTTAGAGCCACACAAAATCGAGAGGAATATGCCAGAATTGTGCCAACATCCACTAATTAGATATGGCACCATAAGAAGAAGAAGCTTAAAGCCAGCAATCATAATCTGTGTATTTCAAATTGCGACAATGTTAAGGGTGCTATCTAGCTCTAAATGTTTATAAAAAATTAACAATATAGTGATGAAATAAGTTTTTTGTAAAATAAAGTAATGAACTTATAACAGCAATTATTGAATAACAGCTTTTAAACTGCTTGGTTACGTCGCTTTATACCATTAATAAGATTACGAAATATCTTGAGGAATATTTTGCCATTCAGTTTAAAAGTCTATACGAAAATCATTGACTGTAGCTGGGGACTCGTCTAGCAAGCATGGCCCACACATTATGTTATATGCGTTTGAGAATCGGGCAAACACTGGCTAGTTGATTTTGTTTATACCAACTTTTTCTAGCTACTATGTAACTCACATTACTGTATATGATAGCGCATTATTCTGCATTAAAATACAACAATATCTTCTTCTTTCTTCTATCAATATAAGTAAGTCTTGGCCGCGTTTCTTATTTCCCTGCACTTTTGTACGATTGCTATCATTGTTTTACCCCCGTCGTACGTAGATCACTCGTTACTGTATCTTTCCATCTCTTTGTTGGACGACCAACTGACCTTTGGCCTTTTCATCACTCGATCTCAGTACATGTCTTGCCCATCATATCCCCATCTGCCCATCTGTCGTAATGTATCGTACTGTGTTTTCTTCTACATAGAGTGATTGGAGTACCTGGTTATATCTTCGTCTCCACTCTCCTGTTATCTCGTCTCTACAATGCTTAAAGATCGTCTGGATCATCTTCCGTTCTAAGACTAATAATTTTGTTGTTTCGCGCTTGTTCAGTGTCGAGATCTCACTTTCATACGTTATTATGGGACAAATTGCAGTTTTATATACCCTTGTTTTAGCTGTCATTGAGAGCAATTTTGATTTAAGTAACGTCACAAGGGAATAATACGCTCTATTTTCTGACATGATTCTAGCTGCTACATATTTTCAATAACTATTGTCGGCTATTATCACTGCTCTCAAGCATTTGAATTCTTTGCCAACTTCGAAATTGTATTCATTTATCGAAATGTTTTGTCTAATTCTTAGTCTTGAGTTTTTGGTAACTACCATGTGCTTGGTCTTATCTTCGTTCACCTTATGGCGAATTTTTCCCTAGCCTTGCTTTTCCTAAAAGGGTAAAAACTTCTTTCGCATCTCTGGTGGATTGTGCAATTGTGTAAATCGTCAGCAAAAACTACAAGAATCTTCGCTCCTTGGTCAGAGAAGCCATTTAAACTTATTGCAACACGCGAGTTTTTGCCACAAAAACTATATTTAAAAGACTAATTATTTAACGTTTGCTGCCATTGTAACACTAAACTAAAAATAAATCAAAACTGCGTCTGGGTATTATATCCTATTCCCAGACAGCTCATACTTTTTAACTTAGTCTAAATACAGACGAAATTAATGAGATGGGAACATGAAATAAGGCGTACTATTACGTAAATAAAGGCAATACAGACAGTCTACGAAATAATATACATATATAGTGGTACAGCAGTATAAAAGTTTAAAGGCCACTTGAACAATTCCCCTTCGTTGGCTCAGTGGAGATGTTCGTTCAGTTGTAATGGAAACACCAAACAATAGTAGCAGAGTTTATTGATGAGACGTGCACTATGGGTGTTGACCCGGGATTACTTTGAGTAGAGACTGTTGCAGTTGATCGCTAAAGACTATCAAGTTTGTTGATTGAATATTGATTGAATGCTTCTCTAGGCAAGAGATATTAGTTTTATATAAGTTTTAATTGGGTCAATATATTCGCAGGCCTCGCGTAATATGTGTGTCTAATTTATGTAAATTGTTTAACTTTGTCAGCACTTTTGACTGATGTCCAAATTATATTGTTGATAATTGACCAAATCCGTATGTAACCTAATTAACTACGTGTGTATATTTAATAACAAATAAATTCATTCGGTCTACTGGGTGATAAAATTATACTATCCAATTTCGGATAGGAATTCTGAAGATTTGATATTGGACACCACTATTACTAGAAACATAACAACGCTACCATATGTGAAAATTAGACCGACTTATTTTTGTGCCGATATTTATTTAACTTTTATTCTTTAATTATTTTTTTAATAGTAATCATTTCAGTTTTAAGAAGTTAATGTATAATCATATGTAAATAAATTGTATTGGAATTATCAGTTATACCTATCGATATAATAAGATCATTGTATTGCACGATAAAACCCTAATTTTGACCCTTTCAGATCGATTATAATAAGAAATTCCTTGCTTCATTTTTGCCGTGTATACTCGTTTATATTTTCCTCCCATTTGAGCTTTTTGGCGTAGAAAGGTAGAAGCCCAAGTGATTTGGCGATTCCTGATATTTTTATCCTTTCCCTTTTGCGAGAAATTCGAATTTGGCTTTCAAGCCCTTTGAGATAAGAGGAAAAATGTGAAGTAAGCCGCGAAAACAACGAGACTGTTAGGGAGTTAAACGAACTGTGTGCCGATTTCTAAATATTTTATAATAACAACTTTGTAAAGTTAATTATAAGTTGTCCAAGAACTTAATTATTCAGTGAAATTGGAAATGTACAGTATGCTGTATTATTGGTAATAATTCAACGGGTAAAAAGGAACAAAGGCTACGCAAAAGCGTAGGGTTTTACTTAACATGTACTGCTTTTATTGCGTAAAGCAAACAATTTGCCGATTATTATATTTAATGTTACCAGCGAACTAGTTTTCCTTGTGCTTTTGATCAGGTTGAATACTTTTTTACATAAAATTCTTATTTCTGTCCATAGATTTCGCTATTCTCGTATCATTTCTCCGTCGTGGCGGAAAACTAAACTCGGCAGTGCATCCCAAACCTTTTATTTATCGCCAAGGTTGACAACTTGCAGTGGTAAAAGTTAGCCATGAATTTACTGCCGCCTGCGACGCTGTTTGTGGTTGCGAACCCCTCGAAAAGGAGCTGGACGTGGACGGTCACAGGGAGGTCCCGGGACTCTCCGCCGGGATTGCCCGAGGCGTTTGCTTGGGAGGGCTGTTTACGTTGAAAAGTGTCTGGAGGAATGGAGATATAATGGAGCACGAGGAGATAAATTAGAGGTGAAATGCTCTTTATGTATTTATCTAGTTTTAATAGAGAGAAAATGAAAAGGATAACACTAAAATATTGTGGATCAAAGCTATATTTTATACAGAGTTGGAACTATAAGAAGTGAATATATAAGAGATATATCTGTCAAAACCATACATCAAGTCTTCTTGTGGAAAGGTGACAACAGTTCTCGTATGAATATTTAAAAATGAAAACTAATTGTCATATATTTAAGCTAAATTAGTTAATTTTAGTTTTAATTTATTGGTAATAAGGTACGTGTGCAGCTGTAGTAGCATAAGTCACGCTAATATGATCTTAATATCTTTATATTAATATTTTATCTTAGACTACTCTCTAATTAATATTAGATCTTAGATCTCTTGTGGTTGAAACTTTCTGGTGTGGTGCCTGTTGGTATTAAATATCTTACTGTTTAAGCTAGTTTCTCACTATGCATTCATATAACATGCTGATTCTATTCCCATCTTATCTGTTTTCCCCATCACACAATATCCTGTATTCTGTATCAGAAACCGCATGAAAGGTTATTTCTTAGCTGAATATTTCCATTCTCAGATATTCGAATCTTGATTTCGTCGTTAATTAAAGAATAAAAAAGCATACCGGATATGAGACTTAAATAGAAAAACTATACATACTAACAGATATCTAAATTATAAACCAAATCAAAACATCATCATCATCATATAACGGGGGTCCTACGGCGATTGCCGCTTCCCGCATTTCAGCCTCCATCTTTTCCTATCTCCCCAATCTCCCTCTTCTAAGCCTCTAGATTGCATTGTTTTTGTAATTTCTCTTCTCCAGGAATTTGGTGGTCTTCCCTTTTCCTTCTTTGTGGCGGAACATACATTAAGGCTTTCTTTGGCCACCGCTCCTCCTCCATTCTCATCACGTGACCATACCATTGTAATTGCCTTCCTTGTATCTATCTGAAAGAGTATCTCTAATTCCTGTACGGTTTCGTATTTCCTCATTCCTGAATCTTTCCATTCTCGATACTCGACATGACCTTCTAAGATAATCCATTTCCACAACGTCTACTTTATCTTGTTCATTCTTTGTCATCGTCCAACATTCGGCACCATATGTGGTAATTGGTTCTACAATTGCTCTGTATACGCGAAGTTTTGGTATGCATCTTTATTTTATTAGACCACAGTAATGAATTCAGTATTCGGATTGCATTTTTTCCCTTGGGTTATTCGGTTTGTACATCTATCTTAACTCATGCCATCTGCTGATATGATGCTTCTAGATATTTATACTGTTGCAGCCTTTTATGACTGCGTTTTCAAGCCTCAGATCTGTGGTATTTCCTCCAATTTTTAAATATTCTGTTTTGCTTATGTTTACAGTAAGCCCCCATTTGGCATATTCCTCAAATAATTTTCGATTCATATAATTTATATCTTCCTCATCGTTGCAACCACCACCTGATCATCTGCAAACAACAATGTATTCAGAGTTTCTTGTCCCACTTCGATGCCCATAAATCTACATATTATTTCTCCAATTCCTCAATGCTTCTTGGACGTATATTTTAAAGAGTGTCGGTGACAAACAGCATCCTTGCTTCTAGGCCTTTAGTGACTTTAAATTCCAAATCAAAACATGAATGTTAAAAAGGAAATCATCAGGAAATCCTAATACGATGGAGCCAAAATTACTTGCGCTAACAAAAATTCGTTCTTAGAAGAAAAACATTTGTTAACATCTATTTTATTGATTATCCCTCGGTTATAAATAAGCAATTTTCTAGAATATTCCGAATGGATAGGAACTTAAGAGAGTCATTTAAGTTCCGATTTAGGATTACTAGTTGTATAGTCGGCTCCACCCACGATTCTATTTGCTATCAAACTAGCGCATCAACTTCAGTACTAGTCTGTTTTCACGGGGGTTTATATCGCTCAACCAAAAATATATCGAGTAAAGTCTACGCAAAATATAATTAGGAGAAGGAGAGTGGCAGTACTATGGGATAGAATTAGAAGTACAGATATACAACATGGATGTAAAGTGGAGAAGATCAAGTACTGGGTAATAAATAGAAGAGTAGAATGGAACGATCCTATAAGACGATTGACAACAAATAGAGTAGTAAGGACAGCGAAAGACGGTTCCCCAATAGGAAGACCACGAAAACGATGGAACGACAACTTACTGGAAACACATTGAAAAATAGACAGAGTCATGTCTACATTAGAAGAAGAAACAGAAGAAGAAGAAGAAAGTAGCAGCAGCTTTATGCTTAGCCTCACTATTTGAAAAGAAGGAAAAATATGTTGGATGAAGAAATTATTCGTTGATCGTGTGAACTATTGCGATACGAAGCTGGTCAATGTCATTGATGAGGTTGATTATAAAAACTACCGCAATACGCTATGTTGGCAGAGTTTTCGTACTTTAAGATCACATTCAGCAGGTGCTGTTGTGCTGTTTTCTGCACCTTTCGGTTTGTGTATAGAGCACTACTAATATCCCAGAAACAGAGACTATTTCTCCAAAATATCAATAAATTCAGAAATTATTTCACTCTTCATTACGGAAGGCGTGCAGTAGTTACTCAAGTTCAAGTGCTTACTAAGGAAAGTTTTGATCAGACTTCCGACTCCTTCATTCACACTACCAGTTCGTCGAGAGTCGGAAGTTGGACGCTCAAACCATTGCTACAAATTTTCCGACTTGTACAACTCGACTTCCAACAATCCAGCCACAGTCCGATATCGGACATATATTTATTAATGTTTTGTATTTTGAGATCAATTTCCCAATTGGAAATCGAAACGTCAAATAAACCCATTTTAAAGTAACTTTGTGGCTTATTCTCAACAAATATAGTAAATTTTAAGTAATAGTTTGCATCTTTGCGTTCTCTTGTGATCACTAAAGATATAAGTAGTGTTAGATGTAAATATTTTTATATTGTGTGGTATGTTTTTACAATTCGCTTTAGGTTATCTTTGTTGTCTGAGATTAGGATTAGGTCCTTTGCATAACATAATATTTTTATTTGTTTTGGGCCATAAATCCCTGTCGTACTTTTAGGCCGTGAATATACAGGGTGTTAGTAAAAGAGTGCGACAAACTTCAGGAGGTAATTTTGCATGAACAATTTTGTTTGACAGTTTGTTTGACAATTTGCTATATAATTTTTCTTACAAAATGACGATTTATTAAAAAAAAAACAAAAGTTATTTTACAACACAATGTACAATATTTCATAACTAAATGTAATTTAAAGGGTTTTTACCCTAGTATTTTGGTGGCTCAGGCATTGTGACCTAGCATTTTTCGATTTTAAAAACCTGATGATGGACTGTGTGGTCCGAAAACGTTTGTTTTATTGATGTGGCCCTTTTAAGGGTTTTTTAAATAAATATACCCATTTTACAAAGATTAACCTCTTTTTTTGTTTTTTTTTACATCAGGTTTTAAAATCGAAAAATGCTAGGTCACAATGCCTGAGCCACCAAAATACTAGGGTAAAAACCTTTAAAATTACATTTAGTTATGAAATATTGTACATTGTGTTGTAAAATAACTGTGATGCTCACCGGCTCTGGAACCCGATTGAGCCATGTGTTACCTCTAGTCAAATTTAATTTAATACTGAACATCACAGTTATTTTACAACACAATGTACAATATTTCATAACTAAATGTAATTTAAAGGTTTTTACCCTAGTATTTTGGTGGCTCAGGCATTGTGACCTAGCATTTTTCGATTTTAAAAACCTGATGATGGACTGTGTGGTCCGAAAACGTTTGTTTTATTGATGTGGCCCTTTTAGGGGTTTTTTTAAATAAATATACCCATTTACAAAGATTAACCTCTATTTGTTATACGTGGTATACAGCAGCTACAGGAATTTTTCCTTGTGGATTTTGATTTATTTATTGCTTTGAAGCGGTTTTGGGGAATGCAAATGAAATTTGATGGATTTTAAGAGGTAGTTGCACATTTTTTGACATACAATTTTATATTAATTATTGGCGTGCATGTAGGTAATGGTGTCAATTTTTTTAAAGAAAAAAATTGTACGCCACCAAGACATTTCAAATAAAAAATCATTTTTAAATTACTCATTTACCTTCATTGTAGTTTATGAAATTAAATTAGCACTATGTTTATCTAGATGTATCCCCGGAAATCAAACCTGATTTCCGGGTATTTTGATTCCTTCACTGCTGTTTCTTCTTCATGTATAATAAATATAAATCTATAACTTTAGCATATTTTTTATTTTTATTTCATTCATACTGTTTATGTCTTGTGTTAGTTTTAATTGTTATTCATATTATTCTATAAATCCTATAATACATTTTTAAGTATAACCAATTATAAACTGTATCTGAAACCATGTCTGGTTCATTTTGGAAATATTTTAATCTGAGTGCCCAACCAAATTGATCGTTCATTGCCTAATGTGTACTAAATGGTGTGTAAACCGCGTGAAAAATGGATTAGGATAAGCGACGCCTCCACTTTCCAACAATCCACTTAGTGCCCCAAAGCTTTTTTCAATTTGTTTCGCCCTATTTTTTATTCCGTTTTATTACGAAATATCTAAAAGTCATTTCGTTTTTGCAGTTTAAAAATGAAAATAAAAAATCTAAAGGTTGTTTAGACATGTACTTTTTAATATAATAATGAATAAATCATTTCGAATAGCAAAAAATGTATTATTGTCTCGTAAAGCTCATCAATATTGTAAAACTCAAAAGATCAAGAGACCGAACTATAACAGATGGTATAGCTACAATAGCATTTAAAAATGGTGTATTTAACCAAAGGATATGACACAGAATGTAGCACTACGCTACCGCAATCTTAGCCATTTCCATATCAATTAATGTATCGAGCAAAAAAGAACTCTAATGATACGGACTAACTATTGAACTAAACGTCTTGTTTGAAAATTAGTGCTAGTTGGCAATCGAATTGAAGCAGAACTAGATGGGAATAAACCAAACGATATTTAGTAGAAAACAAAACCGGCAGACGAGAGGCAAAATTAATAAATTAAAATATGGATGTGGAAATATAAAAAATAAGAATTCAGCCAAGTCTAGTTAAATAAAACTATGAAAACAGTCGTCTGCCGTACTTAGTAAATAGAAAAAAATCACCGAATGCATGTAAAGGGTATAAGTACTTATCGACCTAAGCATTGGCATTTAAAAAAAAACTTTTGATTCAGCTAATTAAGCGTTGTTTATGGTTGCTACAACCATGTATGCACTCAGTCACTAATACTCAAAATTTTTTGTCTGTGTCTTGTTTAAAGTTTTGATATGGAATCGGTTTTCTTTTTGTATGTTGTAAAATTTTCTGATTTAAACAAAGGGAACATTATAAAAAAGGAGTATATCATATATTTTATATTTTCTATACATTATATATTATATATTCAAGTCATTTTTTTACATTTTTCTAGAATAAAACCACATATGTATTGTACATATTGCGTTTAATTTACCTACACCTGGTCTCTCTTAGCTACTTGGATTTTAAATAGTTTTTAGGATTAAATCATACATATATCGTTTCTCACTATACTTTCTAGCACTTTACGATAATATCAACGGAGTAGAAGTTCCAACACACTTTACTCCTGGTGCCCATCCTTTTTTTGTTATAAACTCCTTTCCTCTTCAGTGATCTTCGGTTTTTATCTGTTGTTTCTTTATCATCATCTATTTTCTTCTAACACGGCACGAAAAGCCGGCCGATCTCCATTCCCTGAATATTTACGTCTCATCCTCTTATTGTTCTCTATCTCTCTCACTCACTAAATTTTAGTTAATTAGCTTGACCATCAGGTTACTTAAATTCCATTCCAATTAATATCACTTGCCTCTAATTTCTCCCCATTTTCTTTATCTCCCGTTTGATTAAATTGTTAAGCCTGGTTTTGATTTTTTTGAAAGTTTGGACTTTCGACAATCCAGTATTCTATCTTTATTACCAAAAATAACCTTATAACCCCAAGTTATAAGGTTATAAGAACCCATTAATAAGCTATAAAGGAACACTAAAGAAACCTTATATATTGCTCTCATTGATGTTATTGTTACGATTTTAAATGTTATGGCGTATAGAACTGTAAATATTTTATGACTAATTCTTTTTTTTTATTGATTCTCGTAATTTGTAGGTCAAAATCTACCTGAGACACGTTGGGTTCCCCTTCGCTATAACAGCGACGAATACGAGTTTTCTGGAACCGCTTCGATACCAGGTGTTAGATCGTTGCCGCTCTGTCTACTAGAGCCTCGTAAATACGAGATGGATTCTATGAAGGTCGCCGAACTTTCCCAGATAGCGGAAGTTTTTGTATATAAACGACACATTTTTATTTTGCGGTCAGTCATAAGAAGCTCGGGAAAACCGCGATTTTAAAATGTAACGAAACGTAATTAAATTATTTGTTAATATAAATTAGGATTAATAAAGACTTTAAAAAATTAGTAATTAGTTATCGTGAGTTTTTAATAAATTAGAATATAGACAATTAAATTAGAATAAAGACAAATAAAATTAAGAACAATATAAATATACAACAACTATTAAAGAACTTTACATCTAATTCTAAAATTAAATTAGAAAGTAATATATCGGAAGGCTTCCTGGTCACTAAAGGGCTTAGAGAGGGATACTGTATGTCTCCATTATTATTCAATATATACCTTAATAAAGCCCTGAGATAATAGAAACAAAAATGAAAGAAAATGGGACTGGCAATAGGCGATATAACACCTACTTTACACGTTACCTTATAGTATCTATGTATAGGACGGAAAAAGACTACGGAAAAACTAAATAGAAGAAAGAGAAAGACTTTTCCGACTTGCAATGGCTCCTCAATTTCAAGAAATCTGAAGATCAGATAGCTCTATGGCTGTAGAAACTACAGACATTCGCCAAGAAAAACGAGAGGGTCAGACTATACAGTTCAAAAACCACAGAGACTGGAAATGGCGATGACGAACAAGCTCTAACCAAAGAAAACCTCGATGCCGAACAGAAAAAAGATTCCAATCTGAAGAATTCGGTAAGTGGTTCGACAACGAAGCTGGACTACAGTGACAGAAAATTGCCAAATACCGGCAAGTAGTGAAGGGCTCTTAGCTTTAGTGGGACTCCTTGTTTCCGCGATATGGCGTCATTACTCGTAATTGGGAGAGTCGAGGTGGAACAAGGACAGTGTCTTAAGTTGTTCATCTAAGTACATGTCTAAAGGACGTGCTTGTAGAACTCTACGGTAGCCGCTACAGTGGCCTTTTAAAACAATAGGACTCTGGACATAGTCTGCGATAGGTATTACTGCTTTAATTGTCAGAAAGATGTGAAAGACTGGTGAAAACGATCTGACCTGTGTACATCCAACAAGGGACTAAAAACGAGACTTAGGGCAAAACTCAAACAGTACTGTCCATCACCGTGACTGTATGGGAAAGAGTTTTGTCGATATTTTGAGATTATTTACAGTAAATACATCAGGAAATAAGTGTTTGATGGAGCACAATTTATAATAAAATTTTAATTTATTGTGAATGTTTACACAAAGCTTGAGGAAGCTATATCCATAACTTCTACATCGAAATTTGGTTCATAACTGTCGCTAAATCGAAGAAAACGGAACCTAAGATTTCTTGAGCTAGTTTTTCTAACTATTTTTGTGAAAGCGAATGAGGGCAATTTATGGTGAACCTACAAGTAATTTAAATAATACGCTCCACTTGGTACACATATGCACCAACTTTTATACAGGCCATAGATTGTTATAGCTACCGGCTGGAACTATATTACACAAAAATAAAATATGATTCAGATATTGTGCATTTACTATAATACCCTGTTCCTTCTAGTTTATTTTCCTGAAGGCATCGTCCATTTGAAAGACCGCCCTATATATTTCCGAAGCCCTGTCGAAGAAAATGGCTTTATTTAAATCGAGTGGCTGTGGCAGATTGGACCATTTTTGTCTAAGAGATAAATATCTTTGACGTGATCTATCCTGAAGGAACCCACTTAACATACGAAGCGAGTCGATTTTCAGATATTCAATGGTGTAAATTTTCCCAGCAAATAGTTGCTATGTTGAAAAATCACAAGATAAAATATCCATCATCTATTTGAACTCACATTTTACGAACCTCCATAAACTATAAGCTCAGGTTGTATGTCATTCATCACGGCTAACGTTGAAAAACATCGCCGACTCTATCCCGCGCTCACCCACCTTTTTCATCCCTATTTTTTTATCATCTCGCCGTTGCTCTATTTATAACCTCTTATCGCGTTCAACTTTTCAGATTAATGCTCCAAATTGCGGATGAAAAGCTAGTAACGTTTAAGACGAACGAGACGACCGACTTGAATTTCTCTCGAGATTAGATAAGTACAAAGGACAAGAGTACAAAAGATTAAATTAGTAGGTGAAGGCTACACGCGGAAGTGGAATTAATTTCTTAATATTCCATTTGTGGCCGAAACGGCAAAAAGTCGAGCTAAAAGATAACAGTTCTAAAGTGGCAAATTGAAACAGTGAAATGTTAGAATTTCTCTTAAATTAATAAGAATGTACAGGAGATACTATTTTCTATGTCCAAGTTTATGGGGTCAATTTATGTTCAGTATTTTCTTCCCTTATTAATTTTTTGACATTGCCATATTTTTTTATTTTCTTACTTACTGTCACTTAATTAAGCCACAGTAATTAAACGAGAGTTTACTAGTGACACTTTTTCTAGATCTGATATTTTAACTAAGTTCTTGCTTAGTGTTTGTAACTAAGACATGCTAGATTTTTAGCTGCTACGTCCTGAACAAAAACCAAAAAACTACGAAAAATAGAATTTATAAAAAAATCCGTTACGAAAGTTCTTCCCAGGCGATGTAGACAGCAATGTATTCTCGGAATGTCCAGCGAGTTCAAGGAATTATTAAGAACATTTGAAACCCTCTATACAGCTGACCGTTTTAAGCGAAACGGTTGACTGCGGCGCAGCACTACTCCAACAGCTAGTTCCAGCTAGAAAGGAAAGTTGGATCGAAACCCTACAAAAAAGCAGAATAATATGGAACCTTGTTAAAAAACTCAGCGGAGATCCTAAGGAACATAAAAATACCTTACAATGTTCCTAAAAACCAAATTGTTTTTCGGAACCTTGTAAAGTTTGGAAGTCCTTGTAAATTGGTAAACTAAAAACAATATAAAGAACCAAAAATTAAAAGAAGTCTAAATCAGGAGGTAAACTAACTCAGAACTCAATTTAGAAGTTGGTACTTATTTAAAAGAAGTCCACGTTGGTATGAACAGGCTAAAAGAGGGAAATCTGTCATTATAGATCATATACGTAATGAGCAAATTATGGAGAAAATCTAAAATAATAATCTTATTAAAACCAGGGAAGGACTTTCCAGTAACTACAGACCTATTTCCTGTTGTGTGACTTTTTCAAACTATACGAGAGACTTATTCTGGGCAAAATGGAAAAAAGGGTTGACAATCACCTTACTCCACAACAAGGAGGACTCATACCCGGCAACATATTGTATCGTCCAAGTCCTTGCACTAACAGTTTGAAGAAGGCTTCGAAGAAAAACTTATAACAGTGGCTGTTTTCGTATATCTGATAGCAGACTATGACACAGTAAGACCCAAGACATTGCTCCAAAAATTTTACGATACTCTCAATGGTCACCATCTACTTAGGGTCTTGCATGATTTGCTGCAAAAAGACGTCCTTTCGTTATACTGGAAAGTAAGTAGGCCGAGAGTTCAAAAGAACAGGTTCCTACAGGGAAGTGTTTTACCACCAATGTTTTTCAATATATATACAAATAACCAATCCACGCTGATTGAAACTAAGTACTTCCTCTATACTGATGATCTTGCAATATGTGCTCAAGGAAAACATTTTGAAGAAGTAGAAAAAAAAACTCAAAACTAACTTGAACACAATGACTGCGTACTACCTATAGAATTACCTGAGATCCAATGCTTCCAAAACTCAAGTCTATGTCTTCGATCTTTGCGCAATGGAAGCTAAGGGAAGAGTCAAAATTGGATGGAATGACAGTACATGAGAACGTATGGACCAACCTAAATATCTTGGAGTAACGCTGGATCGGTGCCTCACTTACAGACAACACTATACAGATCTGCCAACACTAAACAAGTGACTACTGCGCTAAATGACATACAGTAATCTCAAATCTCTCAATACACAGAAATGTCGAGAATATATTACATACAGAAATTGAAATAGTGCAGGATGATCCATCCGAATATTTTCCTTTTTTCTGGTTCAACTGACCGGTCTAATCTCTAAACTTTAAAACGTGAAAGCTATGAAAACCATAAGAACGGGGGTTTTCCAGTAAAATCAAACATAAACTGGAAATTAAACCATGGTGATAGAAACTGTGACTGTGGGGAAATATAAAGTATGGTAAAGTAAACATCTTCTTACATGCAGAAGTCTCCATCGGTGATGAATAAGGATGGAACCAACGTAGTCCGATTCTAGGCCCAAATTCTAAGAATGACGTGTCCAAACACGGTAAAGTAAAGGAAAATAAGCATGTTATCTTGTGCACAATTTTCATTCGAGCCAATGCTAGGCTTCCGGTGAGTTGATACCTTCCTTGTAACTTTTAAAATATCAAATATGCCGATGATACCCTTGCAGACAATCTCAACGACTTACAAAGTTTAGTAACCATAATAGGAAAAATTAGTGTAGACTATGGCCTAACGCTTAATACAAAGAAAACTAATATTATGATGTTACCCAACAAAGCATTAGTAATATCGGCAGAACAGAATAAAATAGTTAAAAGATATAATTATTATTTAAGATGAGAAATAATTCAACATAGAAAGTTTGTGTTTTATTGTTAAATGTTTCTTCTTCTAACTCATAAATTTTTATTAATAAATTCTTCTAGATCTGTACCAGTTCTCCAAAGAGACTTCAGGCATGCTATAGGAGTCACAGTATCGTTGGCAATAATAAAAAGAAGAATTTTAAAGTTAAGTTTGAGGAGTCGTTTACCAATAAGAGTTCCTTAGCTACAACCTAGTACCGCCTGCAGCGCCTACAGTGGGCTCAAGAATACATACAACTCCCTCAACAGATTTGGAATTTGGTGCTTTTTTCAGACGAGAACAGAATCTGTTTAAATATTGATAGCTGGCGAATTTATCTTTGGCGAAAGCACATGCCCGTTTCATACTTACTTTTGCTGGTGGCTATGTTTTGTTTTGGGCAGGTAGTTATTGACGGGACTCGTAACAGGATAAAAGGTTCATCACGTGGATTTTAGAACCATATGAGATTATGGCTAGGAGCTGTTGATAAAAAATTTTTAGTCAACCACTCAAGTGGCTAATGACTATCTTAAGACAGAAGGTGTTCGCTGTTAGAAGTGGCCTGCGATGTTTAGAGGCCTAAACTCCATTGAACATGCATGGGATGTGCTGTCCAGAGCTGTTCATGCCTGAAGGAATCCTCCTAGAACCCATCATGTACTTAGAATTGTCTGTAGAGAAGAATGGAGGAATCTGGCACATTAAACGATTGATGGACTTGTTACTAGTATTAGAACTCCAATTCAGACTTGCATCGATGCCCCTGGTGGAAATACACGATATTAAATGTAATGTAATGTTTATTTACGGACTTGCCATTTTTTTTACAAATCAACTTAAATTTAGCTTAAACTATTAAAACACAACGTGATTACATAAAAAAGTATTTTCAATACTATTCTTAATAGTACTTAGTGATAAATGAAAAAAATCATTATTATTAAATTTATTTGCAGTTCTACACATTCTCTGTAAGGGTTTATTTACACTATAAGTTCGATTATGAAATTCTTAATAAAATAAGTCTTGGAATCTGGTGTCTCTACAGGGAGTACGGAAGTAAACCTTTCCAAAAGGGCACTAGCATCTTAGCCTTCCCTTATTAATTTATGTATAAATTGCTTTCTGCAATTTAAGTAAATATTGCAAAACAAGGTATTCAATTTCGTTTACAGGTATTCTCAATTTAAAAGCAATAAATCTTAAGAACTTTTACTCTTTCTTAAAGATCTTTGTAACATTTATAATGAGGACCAAACCATATTTCAAAACCGATCTAATAAGGGAACAGTAAATATTTTTGAGTCAATAAATATTAAATTCAGAGGGGCTACGTTTCATGAAACCTAAAAGTTTTATAGATCTATTAGAAACGTAAGAAAAGTGGTCCCTGAAGCTTACTGTAGGGTCAAAAATTACTCCAAGATCGTTAAATATCGTGATTACCTATAAAATATTCGGTCCAATATGGTAATCAAATCAAATCGGATGTTTGTTTCTAAAGAATTGCATTACCTTACATTTATTTATGTTCAAATTCAACGCATTTAAGTTACACCAATCCAATAAACTACTAAAATCATTCTGTATAAATCATCAGCATAGAGAAGAATATTACTATGATAAATACAATTTTTATATCATTTACCAAAAGTTTTGCAGATAAAATCCCGTCAAAAGATTTAGCGAAAACTGAAATTTTAGATATAGCCTAGTTAGTTTTCAATATTTTCTCTATTACCACCTTTATGGATTGGGGTAATATAACTTTTCTTCCATATCTCTGGAAAGCCACCTGAGCTCAATGATAAACTAAATATTTTTGTAAAATATACCTCAGAATAAATCTACAAGGTCCACAACTTACTTTTAGATTAATCTTAGATATAAATTCAAATACATCTAATACAGTAATCAACCAAACAATAATACAGTAATATCACAAATAACACAAAGACTATTATCAGAATTTACAGCTGTATAATATGTATTTTTAGTAACATAGGTTGGGTTAAAAAATTTACTAAACAAATTTGCTATATTTTGGGAATTATCAGAAGTTATATTCTCATATTTATTTGTTTTGACAAATCAAAACATTTTCTTTTATTATTTACATAATTCTAAAATCATACATAGCAGTTTGTAAATTATTTAGGTGAATCTGATGACATGTTTTGTAATAATCCCTAAATTCGTGACGCAAATTAGAAAAATAATCATAATCCTTCTTAGATCCTTTTGTATGTATGTATGTATGTATGTATGTATGTATGTATGTATGTATGTATTTTGTCATTTTGTATTTTGCATGAGCAATCTTCTTTGGAAATAATATATGTTTTAAATGAGGAGTGTACCATTTCGAAAATTTTGAGTTTTTGCATCTAGTTTTTGGTACAAATAGATTAATACAGGAATCTAACACCTCATAAAATTTATCAACGCTATTATTTACATCTGTCTCATCAATAATCCTATCCCAGTCAACTGAACCTAAGTATTAATTAATAAAGATATAATAAGCATTTTTAAGCATTTAGCATTTTTAAACTCAAAATAGAAATAATCATACCTAGGAGTGTCAAAAATATGATTTCCAATGTCAAAGGGCAGGGCTGGATGATAGCTATCACATTTTAATAAATGTTGATCAGCAATTTTTAAGTCAGTGTTATTTATTCTAGAAAAAATAAGATCTAAGAAACCCCAATACAGTTTGGTACATTATTGAATTGAAAGAGATTTAAAAAGCAAAACTTTCTGGAATACATTCAACCTTGTTAGTAATATTTGAAATTGGTCTTGAACCATATTCATCATTTTCCCAATGAATATTTGGTGGTAAGTTAAAGTCACCAACTAGATATACCAAACTGTACTGTTTTTCATCTAAAATACCTTCTACACAATTTACATAGTCTTCATACAAACATAATGGAGAGATTGGAGGTAAATAACCACATCCAAAAGACACTTTTTTTCCAAATAAAAGTTCAACAAAAATACATAGAATGATTTTAAATTGATGATTTACTAAAACTGACGAAATATTTCTATTAATCGCTATTAGAACTCCTCCAAGTCGTTCACATGAGCTGGTTAAGCTTGATCTATCACAGCGGTATATATTGTACTGTGAGATGCCTAGTTCATTACACTCTATACTATCACATAATGAAGTTTGAGTGAATGCCAGTATATCATAATTATTTGCTGTTATTGATTCAGAGTATTAAGTTTTGTCCGTAGTCCTCAAACATTTTGATAATAGACACTGTAATAGCCATTTGATGCACACACACCTCCAGATAGTCGTCTTATTGGGGAAATTTTTGTTGAATATTTGTAGATTTGTTCCCATCATCAGAAGAAGATGGATTAAGAATAACATCATTGTTATTTCTCTGAGTTGCCTTTCTTTTTATTTTAAATCGTCTTAGAACAATTCCATCTGACCCAAATTCCGCATTCATTGTATCGTTGTAGTAAAGTCGACCCCAATTTTGAATGAATTAGTTCTTCCTATAGTTTTAAGTTGTTCTATGATAAAGGCATTACCATTACCTTATTTAATGATACTTTATCAGTTATATATTTGCTTATAACATTTACATTTACAGTTTTGGATACCTTACCAATATAATACCACCTCTTTTTATTATTATCGGCCACAAATTCTTGTCCACTGGATATTTCTGAAGAACTTCTAATAACAATATTCCTATGGTTTTGTTTTGTTGTAACTACCGTAAATCCGTACAAAAATTGTTAAATATGTTTTAATTAGTTTTTAATTTTTTATTTATTTAAAAAAAGTATCTCTTTTAAAACACAAAATATCAGTCAATGATATATATATATATATATATATTATATATATATATATATATTTAAAAATGATCTACAATAGTTCTGAATATAGTAATAATACGAAATTTTTGTGTATATAGAAATCCTTCTCACTTTTTTGCAAGTAAAACAGGAAGTACATGTATTGTTTTTTAATTTTTTTATTTAATTTTTCCCTAAAGAGTTAGTTTAACATCACGCATCACATGTTTTTCTCATTATACTTTTTACTTTTGTGCAATTTGATAAAGTATATCCCTCTTCAAACTTTATTATTATTAGATCGGTTCTATCTTTAAGAAATGTTTTATTGTTTTTTTCTTAAAAACAAGCATGCCACTATTGGCTTTATCCTGTTCTATTGACAGTTCTAATTCCACAACTACCATGTTTGCTTGTCGTCTTGTTGTTGTTTTATTAAAAAGAGACGACTTCCGTGATGCATAGCGCCATCAATCTTGGAGGAGCTTACTTACGCAATTAAATTCACTTAAAATGCCAGCAAGGACAATAAACACTGGACGAATTAACAAACACGGACTAGATAAATCTTCAGGTCCAAATGTTTTACTAATAGATGTAGGGAACTGAAAGAAAAGTAGAGAATGGAGATTGAATGAGCTTTATATTACTTAGAAGTAAAATTGAGACTTTTAAGTTTGCTAAATTGTATTTGAAATTGTAAGAATTGCTGTAATATTGTATTGGCGACTTAAGTGTATTTTCGTACAAAGTTATTAAGTTGGTCAACAAGGTGCCCCAGGTCCACATGGACGAGGTTTAAACGCATACGTACGGGAAATGGTAAATGCGGTATCTTGCTGGTCAGACTGTGCAAATCGTGTTAACCGTGGAAACCTCCAGAATCTTCTGGAATGTATCCCAGAAGCAATTGAATGGCTGTGTAAATGGGACATTAATAATTAATTTCATTTTATTTTGGTATTTGAAAATCTGTATTTGTCGTTCTGTTAAAACCCATACGCTAAATAAATAATAATAAACACAAAATGCCTACAAAATTTGACACAGATCCCAAAATACAATAATATATAGGGTGTTCCAACGGTGATGGCTATTTCCATTGTTAGCGGAGTTTATAGTGAACTATGGAGTTTTTCATATAAAAATGATTGCACGTCACTCAAGATTTACGAAGTCAGAACCCCACAGCGTTGCCAAAACATCAGAATAGTTAGTAAGTGTGGAATTTTTAAAATGTCAACTATTTGTCAAACTGTTATATTAACAGTAAATACACTTCGTAACAATAAAACACTGAAAACTTTGTTTTCAAAACTTCCACAAAATTTATTTTAAACTCTTATCACTACAGCTGTTTCGGCTGATTGCCTTTCTCAAGTGATCTATTTTTGGCGTGCGTTTACACTTTATAGTCTTTAATGAAATATGTTAAGGAGGGGAGAACTGTTTGTCTTAAGTTGGTCATTCAGAATTATATCTGCGTTTTTTAATTTCTTGATTTCCATAGATTTTAACATAGATAGCTTAAGGCCTTTATTTTGAATGTGAAGAATTTTAATTTCATCATTAAAAGAATGATTATGATCTAGAAGGTGAAGTGCGTATGTAGAATTTGTTTTTCTATTATTGAAAGTCCTGTTATTTTCAGCTATTCGTTTATTAAAATTTCTACCAGTTTGACCGATGTAAGTTTTTGGGCAGTCGCCACATTTAAGTTTGTAAACACCACTGTGTAAGTGTTTTTTATTTTAGGCTCCTGTTGTTTTAATATATTTGTCCAAGTTATTATTTATTCTGAAAGCTGGTGTTATTCCTTTCTTTTTTATGTGTTTGACTATTTTTGTTGATATTTTGCCTGTATATGTAATTGAGCAGAAGGTATTGGGCTTTTTCTCTGGTGGTGGAAGTGCTAATTTCAGGGCTTGTATAGTTTTTAATTTAACATTTTATTAATTTTTTGTTCGTTGTATCCATTGTTTACTGCTATTTGCTTAATGATATTTAATTCTGTCTCAAAGTTGTATTTTGACATCGGAATTTCTGTGAGTCTATGTAACCTACTACTATGATAGACTACCAGTTTATGTTGTGTGGGATGGGATGATGGATTGTGTATAGTTGTGTCAGTATGGGTAGGTTTATGAAATATGGAGAAGTCATGTTTGTTTTTAAGTATGGTATAGTATCTAGATCTCTAGATGATCCATAAAAATATCTGATAACAATGGACAAAATTCAATATTTTGATTATTTAAAAATTCTATTGTTTTATTATTATATTCTATTTTATCTATAGCAATAGTAGTGTTACCTTTGTCTGCTTTTGTAATTTTTAATTGAAATGGCTGTTTAATTCTCTTTGTAACAGGAATTTTTGGTTTCACTACACACATCTGTAATAGATTTTGCAATATACTTTTTCGATATTGTTAGGAGTTTTGTTTAATGCTACTTCCCATTCTACACCTAAATATTCTAAAGTTTTCTGATTATTATGTTGGGACAAGTTGTGTTTAAATCCTTTCTCTAAAAGTTGTATCTCGCTATTACTAAATTTAGTATCTGTTAAATTTATAAATCTATTGAAAAAATTATGGTTCGAAAAACTTCTTGTATACGAGGATATATTGATATTAAACTAGCCTTTGATAGATGGCGCACCTTGATTCCGAATTAGTTTCGGTGTTTACATTTGCCATTCATGACATGACGTTTGTCAAAATTTTAAGTTTTAAAAACAATTAGTTTGGTTTTTCCAGCCGTCAAAAGCAAGCAAATTTCGTGTTTTCGGAGAAATGGAAAAAGTCGAGTATCGTTCGGTGATTAAGTTCCTCCACAAAAAGGGTAAAACGAATGTGCAAATCAAAGCCGACCTGGACGAAATTTATGGTGAGGTTGCACCATACACATACAACAGTAAAATTTTGGAAAGCTGAATTTGTTCGTGGTCGTATGAGTGTTTTCTATGATGAGCGTCCCGGGAGGCCAAATAACTTCACCACTCCGGAAATGATCAACAAAGTTCATGACATGATTATGGCAGATCGTCGAATTAAGCCCCGTGAGTTAATAGAGGTCCTGAACATTTCCTACGTACGCGTACACAACATCATTCACCATCATTTGGACATGAAAACGCTATCCGCGCGATGGGTGCCGCGTTTGCTGACTATCGATCAAATGAAAAAACGTGTGATCACTTCGGAGGAGGTTTTTGGCGATGATACGGCGCGAACCGAAGGATTTTTTTCGCCGATTTGTCACCGTTGATGAAATGTGGGTGCATTATTACACACCGCCGAAGAAGGTAAATAGTGCACATTCGGGCGGCAAAGTGATGACTGTTTTCTGAGATGCGAAGGTCATCATCCACATCGACTACTTGGAAAAAGGAAAAAAAATCAATGGTAAGTACTACGCAGCATTATTGGATCGACTCGGTGCCGAATTGCGTCGATAACGCCCCGGTTTGGAACGCAAAAAGTGCTCTTTCACCAAGACACTGCACCGGTTCACCTATCGGCCGTCGCCATGACAAAATAACACGAATTGGGCTATGAATTGGTTGAACAGCCACCGTATTCTCCACGTGTCTTGCCGCGAGCAATTTTTTCCTGTTTCCAAATAAAAAAATGGCTCGAAGGACCCTTTTCGCAACAATTAATGAAGTCGTCGCTGAAACTTCGGCCTATTTTGAAGAGCTCGAGCAAAAGTACTATTCGGATCGGATAAAAAAATTGGAACATCGTCTTACTACGTGTATCGAGCTAAAAGGGGACTATGTTGAGAAATAAATTGATTTAATTCCAAAAAAACTGTGTTTTTCTATCAAAGGCTAGATTTATATCAATCCACCCTCGTAATGCATATTGCAAATTAGATTATTTAAGAAATTAGTATTTTTACCACAAGAGAAAAACCCAGTACCTTCTGCTCGATTACATATACAGGCAAAATATTAACAAAAATATCCAAACACATAAAAAAGAAAGTAATAACACCAGCTTTCAGAACAAATAACAACTTAGGCAAATATATTAAAAACAACAGGAGCCAAAATGAAAAACACTTACACAGTGGTGTTTACAAACTTAAATGTGGCGACTGCCCAAAAACTTACATCGGTCAAACTGGTAGAAATTTTAATAAACGAATAGCAGAACCTAAAATGGCTTTTAATAATAGAAAACCAAATTCGACATACGCACTTCACCTTCTAGATCCTAATCATTCTTTTAATGATGAATTTAAAATTCTTCTCATTCAAAATAAAGGCCTTAAGCTATCTTTGTTAGAATCTATGAAAATCAACAAATTTAAAACACAGATATAATTCTGAATGACCAACTTGAGGCTAACAGTTCTCCCCTCCTCAACCTATTTCATTAAAGACTATAAAGTGGACATGCATGCCAAAAATAGATCACTTGAGAAAGGTAATCAGCCGAAACAGCTGTAGTGATAAGAATTTAAAATAAATTTTGTGGAAGTTTTGAAAACAAAGATTTAAGTGTTTTATTGTTACATAAAATTAATTTCTATCAAGTAACGGTCGAATCCCTCAATTAAATACACTTAGTTTTAAGACTATTGCAACACACTAAAATACATAAGAAAACATTTTAATACAAAATTATATATTTTAAATTGTATTTAGCTCTTTTAGAGCATTAATAGTAAAAACGTCCCGCCATTATTTATTGTTTAAAATAATCTATTTTGTATGAAAGCTTATGAGTTGTCTACAGACTATTTATTTGTTTTGGCATAGCATAATCACAATACACAACAATAATTGGTTTTTAAAGCTATCAATCTACATTTATTATGTATTTATAAATACAATTTATTAGTACATAATATATTATGATCAAATTGTGTAAGAATACAGAACATAAACAAAATTCTTAATCTAAAAAAACACTTTAAACAATTTTACCATACTATGAACTGTCATCAAATTTAAAGTATTCACGTAGAGTTGCGTACAATTGTCTAATCTATTTAATTAAAATTATTATTATGTGGAATATTAGACTTAAAGCGTTATTTCATAAAATTTATATTATTAATACTTTTTTTTGTTACTTAATCAACACAGTTCTAAAATTCCCAATATAATGGTGATTACATTTTTCTGATTATTACACCATGTTGACGCCTATGAAAGATCGTGCTGTTCCGTATGGGTTTCGTTTTATTAGCTGTATTAGGAAAATTTGAACGTCTAAGGTTGACGTTCTGGAAATTTGAAATACAAGTGACGTCACTTTATACAAATTGTGACGTGCAACGTTTTTACTTTAAAAAATAGTACATAAATATCTAATAACGTGCAGTTCAACCATACCAGTTCGGAATTACGCATTTTTAAATTTTATATGCAAATATTTTCAGAGAAATATATCGTACCTAAAACAAGTTGTTTAGTTTAGGGAATTATGTGGAAATTGTCTTTCAGATATAAAATCCAATTTCCTTTTTTTCGATTGACTTTTTCGTTTGACGATTTTCTAGGTTTCCATCTTTCTTTTATAACATGCTTAATATGTTGTTAATTTTTACTAAGCCGAAGAGTATTTCTTCCCTTCGGAACTTAACTGCGCACTTGTCAAGTCGGCGCCGAGGTTAACACGTCATGTTTGTTAAGAGATAAGGAAAATCCTGAAAAACCTCATCGGAAAGCAGTTAGAGATGAGAGCCCTCTCGGAAAAATGGCGCTAGAAGCCACTTGAAATTTGTTTATCTAAGGAAAATTTAGGATTTATGGCTTATTGAGACGGAAAATCTTTTCGGGTGCTACGATTTTCTCTATTTGCATTTGACAACTAAGGTCTTTGTAGTTTTATGGGTATATTTTACAGAAAATGGGGCCCGATAAATTGGAGTACTTAACAATGCGGCAATATTTTTCTGATCTTATATTCGGGATGATTTGGAAACTAATAAATAATAATTAATTTTGATATTTTTTATTTATCAAGTATCATTTTAACAAAAGAAAATGATTTTGAAACAAAATAAATTCAATATTTTACAGTTTTAACTAAAACAGAAATGAAACGTATCTCCTCCTCAGACATCAAAACAATCTTGAAGGCGTGGCCGCATGCTGCTCTCAATGTGTGTTATCAGTTCTTGTGGACTGCTGTCATTTTTTTTGCAGTAATTACAAGCTCTGGATAGTTTAATCCAATTATGTTATACGGGGTTGATATCAGAAAAAAGTACACCGTTAATTAAAGCGGTTAATGTCCTCACTGTCAGTATAGCCGCCCATAAGCACAAAATTATTGTTTTAATACTCATATTAAATTCTTATTTTCTACTTCTGTAAATATTGGTTTTGCCAGAATCCTCTTTTTTGATTTTTAATTTCCCTATGAAAATACTGTGATACAATTAACTATTTTGTTGGGCATAAGTCACAATTTTACTTCAAAATTTACCTCAATAAAACTTCCCCTTTAGTAAATTTGTCATCTTCTTCTTTCAGTGCCTATTCGTTCCGAATATTGGCAATCATTCTGGCTATAATTATTTTATTAACTGATGCTTTAAATAGATTCGTTGTTGTTGTGGAGAACCATTTCCTCAGGTTCTTCAACCATGATATTCTCCTCCCAATTCCTCGCTTTCCGAATACTTTACCCTCTAGGATTACCATCAGTAATCTGTATTTAGTGCTGTTTCTCATTATATGTCCGAGATATTCCAACTTTCTCCTTTTAATGGTATACATCACCTCTCTTTCTTTGCCCACTCTTCGTAATACGATCTCGTTGGCTATCTTGTCTGTCCATGATATCATTAGAATTCGCCTGTATAGCCACATCTCGAAGGCTTCAAGTTTTTTCTCCATTGCTTCAGTTAGTGTCCAGGATTCAACTCCGTAATACAATATTGAGAAGATATAACATCGTAGGAGCCTTACTTTTATCTCCAGATTAAGATTGTGGCTTTTAAAGAGTTTGGATATGTTATTGAATGCACTCCTAGCCTTCTCTATTCTACATTTTATTTCCTGTAAGTGATACCATTGTTCATTTACTGTTGTTCCAAGATAGTTATACTGTTTTACTCGGTCCACTGGTGTATTATTGATAAGTAGTTGAGCGTCTCTAACTTTATTTTTGCTGATGATCATAAATTTAGTTTTTGTTATATTTACTTGAAGTCCAAATCTTTCTTCACTAAACTGTTCAAACTGTCTGCAAAAATAACGGTGTCGTCTGCATAACGGATGTTGTTTAGGCGTTCTGCATTTAGAAGTATTCCATGTTCGCATTTTTCCAAGGCTTCACTAAATATTTCCTCTGAATATAGATTAAATAATATAGGTGAAAGTATACAACCTTGTGGCTGAAATGTGGCTTTATCGCCGTATCCTAAAAATACCATGGACAGCAAAAATCACAAATATAGATGTCCTTAAAAGAATAAACCAAGAACGACAACTTTTTGAAACCATCAAGAAAAGGAAAACGGCGTATCTAGGTCACATCATGCGAAATGAAAAATACCAGTTCTTCCAACTTATAATCGAGGGTAAAATTGAAGGCAAGAGAGGAATGGGACGCAAGAAAATGTCCTGGCTCCGAAACATAAGGCAATGGACAGGGATTAACGACATACAATCTCTGATACATATTGCAAGAAATAGAGAATTAATGGAAAATGTGATCGCTAACATCCATTAGTGGATTTGCATCTGAAGAAGAAGATACAACCTTGTCTAACGCCTCGTAGAATCTGGATCATTTCCGTTGGTTTACCTCCAAAATTCGTTCTGATTGTGGCTGATTGGTTCCAGTATAAATTTTGTATTATAAATTGGTTGGCTGATTGGTTCCAGTATAAATTTGTCATACCTCAGTTATATTAAACAACAGGTGAGAGGGAAGAGGGAATCAACGATTCTTGAAGGTAAAGTTTCAGTTAAAAAACTAGCCAGAAACAAATCACTCGGTATAGATAATCCCTCAGCTGAACTATATAAAGAAGGTAGCTACGGCAGCTTATAAAAAAAATCCATCCTCAACGATTGGAATATTGGAATACTTTACACCATACACAAAAAAGAGAAATCTTCTACGCTTTTATATGCAGCTTGTAAAATATTTTCCACAGTCTATGTCACCGTATGGTACTATATGCAGAACGGATAGTAGGAAAATACCAGCCTGGTTTCAGAGGTGGTAAATCGACATTTCATCAGATTGCAATCCTGAGGCAAAATTTAGAAAAAACACTGGAACATAGGTACTTATCACATATTTATCGACTTCAAAGCAGCCTACGACTCTGCGAATAGAAGAAAAATGTTAAAAGCAATGAAAGAACTAGGAGTACCAAATCAGTTGGCAAATTTAACAATACTAACTTTGGAAAAAGTCAAATGTAGAGTACGAATTCAGGGGGAAATCTCTGAACCTTTTAAAAAAAATAAGGGGCTGCGCCAGTATGCTGTTCAATCTGACTCTATAAAAAGTAATACGGATGTCACAAGAGAACGGAAATCGCTGTATGAGCAGCTTATGTGCATTAAAAGAATCAGCTACAAAAATGGGTTTAATAATAAACACCACCAAAACGTAGTATATGAAAATAAGCCCGCAACTACAAATCCTACGACCACTTGTTATAGAAAACGACGTCATCGAAGCAGTGAACGAATTTGTATACCTGGGAGCGCTCCGTAACAATAAAAATAATACTATCGCAAAGATAAACCACAGAAACAGAATTGGCACGGCCAATAGATGCCATTTTGGTCGCAATCTCCTCCTTAAATCCACAAAATTATATCAAGAAATATAAAAATAAAACTCTACAAAACAATAATATGCCCAGTCCTAACAAAAAGTACTAAGATGAATATGAGATATATGGAAATACGTGTTTGGCAGAGGAAGGCGATGAATAGGGACGACTGAAGAGAAATGCTTAAGGAGGCTGGGACCTCCCAGACTGGGATATAAATATATATATATATATATATATATATATATATATATATATATATATATATATATCCGGTTTTTTAGGCGTTACGCCCGTCCGGTAGGGATCTATGGAGGAGGATCACCGAGCCGCAAGCCCTTATCTCTTGCCGTACTGCTCCACCATAGGCCGATCAGATCCCAGCATATTCTAGTCTAAGCCGCAGATTCATCTAGAATTTTAAACTGCTGCGTTAGACTTTTTGTTTTCTGTACACTGAGCTGGGGCTCGATCCCACATCCACTGAACCATTCGACAGTGAAGCGAATGAGAGGCAGCCGCACAGCCCGCTGAGCTATCTGACCGACACAATGAAATATTATACTGTTATTTTCTCGTATCTTGCATGTAATGTACAATATTATATGTCACATGTAAATCATATATCATCTGCATTATCAGTATCGGTATTTTCGTTTTCTTCCTCTGGTTCATCTGTTGTTGGAGCACTTTTTTTCAATCTTGAGCAGAGCATCCACCACAAGTGTTCTTCCAACATCTTCCAGCACTCTACTCTTAAAGACCTCTATCATATCCTTATCCTTAAACTTCCACTACTTTACTTTCTGGTGTTCTAGTTGCTTTCTCTTTTTTGCCTCACCTTTGTCTTGGTATCCACTATCGCCGGTCGTTGTTGACTAGCTATACACTTACCCTGTATCTTTTTACAGTTGGTAACCTTCTTTTTAACTGACTTCTTTAACACAGCATAAAATTTATCTGACTATCTATTATCCAGCGAATATAGGTAACATACTTCATAAATAACGTATTAATCACGGACAAATCTCATGTCACTGCAAAATCAATCACACTATAAATTTCATTATTTCTTATTCCCATCCCCAAACCTTCAATATGCCAATTCTAGTCTTTTTTTTTCTCTTTCTATTTCCGCTTTTTCTCTACCATTCAAATCTCCTCCAATAAAACACTTTTCGTTCACAGGAATCTCGATCAACTCACAATCAAGGGCACTTCAAAATTCTTTCTTTTCCTGTTCTTCGCACCCTATCTGTGGGACCTAGGCACACATATGTATTAGTTGGACATTGATTCTTGTATCACTTCTTTTAGTTACACTTACAAAAACTTCAACAGTCCATTTCTACTTCTACTTCTACTCTTCATGAAATCGGCTAGCTCTCTTCCTTTACCTCCCATACTTCCGATGTTGAGAGTTGCAATCCTCAGGGCTATCTTTTTTGCTTCCTTTCTTTCTCTAAGCGGTAGGCCTAGCTCCTTTTTTTCACACTGGTCGATTACGGAGAACACCCTAGCGCCTAAACTGTTTTCCATAATACCGCCCTTCCATGGTTTTAACAAGGTTTTTACTGTCGGATTCTCGTCCCATTTTTCCTTATGTATCTTTAGCAGCTGCATATAAAATTATTGAACACACCCTACCGGCTTGTAGAAATTTTTCTGTTTCGGAGGTATTACTGTAAAATATATATGTGCCTGTTCTCTTAAATCCGGTCTTTTTTCTGTAAGTTTAAGTTTTAAAAATTTATTTTTAGTCATTATAATGTGCCGACGTTGTATCACTTCCAGTAACAGTAACAGTTGGTTTGTAGAAAGTTAACAGTTTGATTATTTTTATAATTTTAATAAGGCAATAAAAATTACTCACAGGATACAAAAGCAGGTACTTATTGTCGAGAACATCTAATGATGACTGGTTTCCATACACTCGGTACGTGTCCTCAGCTAATAAAGATAAAATATGTATTGCTAGACACGGCACAATTAGGTAACTAAATCTTGGCAATCGAACGAAACAGGTTGATGAGGTAACACAACAGGACATCAAACATAATCGGGAAATAGCAAAAAATAGCACCGAATATTGCGCTGTCGGCGACTTGCGTTGTTGACGAGTAGTGATGCTTATTGACATTTATTGGCGTCTCTTTGGAGTCTTGATAAACAGAATTGCCTCACTGTCTATAAGGACAATAGAAAAAATTTACTTTAGAACAGTTACGAAGATAGATGGATTCTTCTTCTTGATGTGCCCATCCGTTACGAATGTTGGCGATCATCATGGCAATCTTTATCTTATCTGCAGCAGCGCGGAAAAGCTGCACAGATGTAGTATGAAACCAGATTCTGAGGTTCTTTAACCAAGATGTTCTTCTTCTTCCTGGACCTAGTTTTTCAAATATTTTTCCTTGCAGGATGGCTTGAAGGAGAGCATATCTGGATTCATTTCGCATAATATGTCCGAAAAACTGTAACTTTCGAGATTTGATGGTGGTCAGTACTTCTCGGTTCTTATTCATTCTTCTGAGGACCTCCTCATTTGTGACTCGGTCATTCCACGGAATCTTAAGCATTCTCTGATAAAGCCACATCTCAAATGCTTTCAGTTTTCTGCACATATCTTCTAAGAGAGAGGTTGTGACTCTTGAAGAATGCCTCCATCCGATTGAAAGTGGATCTAGCTTTTCCGATGCTTGCTCTAATCTCCTGGTTGTTAGTTCATTCTTCATTTATCATGGTGCCGAGGTAGTTGTAGTGCGCCACTCTTTTTACAGAGGATTGGTTGACGTAGAGTTGACCTATGGTGTCATCTGCATATTTGATGTTGTTTAGCCGGTAACCATTTAGTAGAATACCTTTTTCAGTTTCGTGCAAAGCTTCGCTAAATTTTCTTTCAGAGTACAGATTGAAGATTAGAGGAGACAAAATACAGCCTTGCCTCACACCACGCATGATTTTTACATAGTCAGTGTGTTCACCTTCAATTCTTAAGATTTGCTGTCTGATTCCAGTAAAGTTTTCTAATTATTTTCAGATCTTTGTTGTTAGTTCCTGTTTCTTTTAGTATTTTCATCATCTTGGACCAGACATGTCGCAGTTGACGTCTCTGCATCTCTGGAATAAGACTTGTACTGAGAACAAAGCCTCTCTAGTACCAACATCATTTATGAACCCGAACTGGTTGGGGGAAATTTGACTTTCACACAGCTTGTAGATTCTCTTATGAATTATCTTTAGGAACAATTTTAGGAGATGACTCCTCGCATTTTTTGGCTCCTAGTTTTTTTGGAAGTGGAACTCAGATTTCAGCCATTCTGTTGGTATTTCTCCAGAGTTGTATATGTTGTTGAATATCTTTGCGATTCTTGCTATTAATTCGTTGTCCATTAGTTTGAGTAGTTCTGCTTGTATAATATTAGGGCCTGCCGCTTTACCATTCTTTAACTGTGTTGCGGAATAAACTTCCTGCTGTAGTATTCTTGGTCCTTCTTGGTCCATCATTTACCTCTTCTTCTAGCTCAAAGGTGTTATCTCTTTGGTCTTCAAATAGTTTTTCTAGATATTTTTTCCACGTTCCTATTTTACTCTGTTTGTCCAAGATGATGTTTCCGTCAGAATCGATTATTTTTCCTTTCTGCCTTCGTTTTAGTCCCCCTGTGTGGTTTCTTTTTAACTTTCTTATGTACATTGGGACTATCGTACTTTGACTGCAGAGTCTTCTCTTTCTTCGCATCTTTCTCTTGCTTCTTTTTCTTTCTTTTATGTTTGTCTGGGTTATTTTTGGCTTCTCTTCTCTCGTCCATTAGTTTCAGGATCTCATCTGTCATCTATGATTTTTTCTTCATTAATTAATCTGTCTTTAAGTGTTTGTCTTTTACATTTTGCACTATTTTTGTAATATGTTTGATCGTTTGTTCTTCGTTCGGATGGATATATGGATAATTTAATTAAAATTAAACTCACCATCATGCATCAGTTAAATTGCTTACAACGGGAACACGCATACAAATGATCTCGATTTGCAATAATATTTAAGGATTGAAAAGCTTAGTCGAGGAAGGGTAAAGGTTTCGGTTAGTTATGCGAAAATAACCCTAATACGAGTACGAAGACGGGACTCATTAGAATCCAACAACTTTCTTTTGCTTCGAAAGTTAACATTTGGTAGAGAGACGGTATTAAACAATTTTAGGAAATTAACAAAGGCGAAAGATTCATTGTTAGAAAAACAAGGCGGAAGATAAAAAGAGGTTGTGTCACCTATGGATTTAAAAAGTTATGTTTGCGAGAGATGTTGAATCGTTACCAAATGCCTAGTTGGAAAAAAAATGAGGAAAATAATTGGGACAAATGGCGAGATACTTTGTCATGCTTTAATCTAGCAAAGTGAATAATTAATTTTAAAGATAACTAGTAGTAGTAGTAATCTCTACACAATGTGATACATTTCCTAACCATGCAATAATCTCTAAGAGACACTTTTTTATAGTAGCAGATAAAATATTACATACAGTATATATATATATATATATATATATAATATATATATATATATATATATATATATATACAGGAAAGGTCCTACATTTTTGTTTTTTCGTTCTGCATTTGCCAACAACTAACGATATAATACGATAATAAAAGTCCTTTTAATGCTTGTCTGGAACATTTTAAATACAACCCTGGTTTGCAAAGGAATTACTCTAACCTTATTGCAGATAAACTTGCGAAAAATATCGCCCATTATTCGAAACTGGGTGATAAACTTAAGCAGTTTCTATAATGTGTTCTGTGATAGATAGCAACAATTTCTTCTTCAAAATAAAAACGACGTAATCTCGGCGCTCTCGAATATTTTACGTCATACGAAAATGTTGTAGATCTAATAAAAAGCGAATGGCGAAGAATTTGTCTAAAGCCGGTATATGACATCCCAAACGGAAAATATACTTCTTAGACGTGTCCTTTTATTATTTTTCTTACGTGTAAAGGAGGTTGCAGTGTAAAAGCATCTTCGTTGGAAAATGTTGACTTGAACATATAAGAAAAGTTTGTGTAAGTCTCGAGGACGCAAATGGATGTCTGGCTATTTCCGAGACACATCAAAAGTGCAGGTAATGGGACCATAAGTTAGCAACGTGATATTATTTTGTATAGAATGTCCCATTTTCTCATTGTTAAAAAGATCGGGAGCTTCGTTACATATAACTTTTTAAACATATCTATAGCTGTCTTTGACAATCAAAATTCTCTTCTTATATTATAGATCTACGACTGCATTTTGAAAACGATTTTCGGATTGGTAGACGAAATGTCAATAAAATGTAGTCAATGTCATATTTCTTCTTCAAATGAAATTGTATAATACATACAAGTCTGTCACATAAGCGGTCCATTAATATGAGTTCACTTTTCGCGGGGGATTACTTCGCCTTTTCTTTGTTTTCTTGTTCTCTGATATCTTCCTTTACAGTTTGTTATGTGATTTCGCTCAATAGGTGACTAAGCTCAAATCCTTTGTAATATTTTAATTTTCGTAAATTTAAAACCTTTGACAAATCTGTACCAAAATATTCTGTAAAGAGTTTTTATGACTGTCTGTCTAAAAAATTATTTTTTTATCGCTTTGAATAAATATAGTATTTATATGTTACCATGAACACGTGCAGTTTTCGTCTTAAACATTTCACTTAAGGTCGATCCTACCCGTAATCTCTCTCAAAATTAAATTAGTTTTGGCTATAATTAAAGTTAAAGTGTTAAGCTTTTCCCATGGGAACAAACCTTCACTTTGAACACAACTATACTACTCTCAAAATTGAATTAGCTTTGCCTGAAGTTATAAAAGAAATGATACGGCTTATTTCATTTAGTTCTTATTAGTTTTTCCGTTGAAATAGCTGTATATGTATATTTACGTTTGTTTAATTGTGGTGAAACTCACATTTAATGTGGTAAGTTTGATCATCCCTTGTTTCCAATATAAAGAAATATTTTTCATCCTGTATAAAGTTCCACTGAAAGTCCTCCCTTCCACTGGCGCTTTGCCGTGAGGTTCCGCCCTTTAGCCACTATCTGGCTATTGCCGACGAGATATGAAAATACTTTGAAAGCATCAATTCTCATCACTTTGCGTTACATTCGAACACTCAGATGTTTTTGGCCCTATCAGATGACTATTTCTTCGAATGTCATTGAATTGTTATGTGTGTGTTTAGTAGTTACTGACTAATTTTTGCGTTATTTTATTAAGAATATAAATTTTACATCCAGTATCATTATTAAGACTAGCCCTGACTACATGGAAAAAAAAATGCGAAGGCATGGGAGTACCGTTATGGAACAAAAACCTATATACGTTAAGCTTTGCAGACAATCAAGTAGTAATTACACAAGATCAAGACGACCTCAGCTACATGATGAAGTACTACAAAAAGAATAAACCAAGGCTGGCCTAGATATTAACCTCGCGAAAACAGAGTACCTATCTACAAGTAAAGAAGACATAGAAGATCTACAGATTGATGACAACGTAGCAATTAAAGGAAAGGATAAATTCAAATACTTGGGGTTTATAATGACGAAATAGGCAACAACAGAGGAAGAAATTGCGCAAAGATTGGGACAAACAAAAACAGCAATCCGACAACTTAAATCATTTTGGTGGGATAGACACATATGAATACAAACACACAGATTCATAAAACATTAGTGCGAAGAATTATAACATACGGGGCTAAAAAATTGGATTAAAATAAGAAAACAGCAGTAAAATACTAGCAACAGAGATGCAATGCCTGCGAAGATGCTGTAGAGTAACAAGAATGGATAGGAGAAGTGATGACGAAGTAAAGCAAATAACATTAATAGAAACAGATATACTAACATATATAGAATAAAAATGACTAAAGTGGTATGGAAATGTAAGAAGAACTAGCGGCAGCAGATGGATAAAGAGAATAGCCGAATGGAGCCCCTAAGGAAGGAGGGAAGAGGACGACCTCGAAGATCCTGGAGGAACGAAGTAGACGGCGCGACGCCATGAGTAAAAGAGGCCTAAACGATGGAGAGTGGGACAACAGAGAGAGACGGAAACGGTTGAGCAAGGGAAGGCAGTGAATACTGTAGAATCCGTGAATATTATATGATTTAGTCATACAGAAACCACGTAATCTTGTTATTTCTTTCTCTGTTCTGTTAATCCACGTATATCTGACTGTAACTTAATTTTATCATAAATGAAACATGGGGCTTTTTGATCTGATTTCACGTTGTAGCCAAATATCCTTTAAATGAAATGAGGTTGAATGCTCGAATAAATGAACTTTGAAAATAAGGCTATTATCGAGCACAAGTTAATTAAATCAAGCCCAAGTACTTTCGCTTAAAATAGCATCTTCAGGGGCATCTGAAATAAGCCAAGAAAACGTTTTTTAGATGAAGTAAATTAGTTAACTTCGATAAAAAACTCGAAGTTAATGGATGAAAAAAGTTTTTGAGATTAACGTTTTAGACTTACTTCGTCAAAGTGTGAACTATCCGGCAAGCGTAGAATGTGAAAACATTAAAAATAACATAAAATTGTACAAAACACTACACTAAAACGAGGACAAACAGTTTAAAATTACTTAAAGATTCTACGCTACATTCTCTGTCAGTATCTGGAGGGATAATGATCTAAGCGGAAATGATACGGTGACATGTGACATATGACAACTTTGATAGGCAGTCAAAGTTATGGATCTGTGATCAGCTAGTTCAAATATCCTTTATTTGTCATTTTGTTGCGTTTTAAAATTAAAAGTAACTTGCGAATTAAGTTTTATTTCAATTTATTTAAAGACACAATGCTTATTGTTTTTTAGAGTTCTTAATTAATTCATATTTGGTAATTACTGGTATTAGCAGGCATTTGTTTATATTTTTTTTGAGTTTTTAATAAACTAACTTTGGAGACTGGTATACACTTTAGTTTTAGAGACGATATCATTTGTTTGAAGTATTTAATTGAATATATAATATTCTTTACAGATTACTGATAAATATTTCAATTTTTATAGTTTTATACTGATATTTCTTTAATATGTTTTCTGAAGTAATCTTGACGTTTTTAAGAGAAATTTTAAGAGAAAGTCGATCTAATATTTAATTGATTTAATCTTGAGTCCCTTTACAAGTCTCATGTTAAGACTTATTGGTGCCTTAATTTTTGCAGTTCAGCTGTATTTAGCATTTCTTGTTTTACTATTGTTAAGCTATTATTTTTAATCATCTACCTTTTATTTATTTTTCTTTGATCTGTTCTTTGATTTTTTATTACTTTGTCAATTATGTCTTTACCCACCCTCAATGAAACCGAATTGAGCAACGTGGTTTTCGTAAAGCTTTTGGGAACGATTAGCTTTTAAGCATCTACTCTTGTTAGCTTTTTCGTTACACCTTTCTACTTTATGTTGTTATTCTCCATTTACTTATCTTCATTCAGTTAATATATTGTATGACCTAATTCTAAATCTGTAGTTTGGTCTTCCTCTAGTTCTCCCTCTTATGCGCATTGTCTCTGCTGCGAAGGTTATAACACATCTTATTGCTCCTTTATTATATATATATATATATATATATATATATATATATATATATATATATATATATATAATATATTAATTTTGGTGTTTTTACTAATATGTCTTTCAGTTATCTTTGCTCTCCTGTCGTTTGAGTTGTTCATTGTTACACCTAGATACTTTCATGACTCCAATTTTTGGAATATACATTGTTCAATCTTTATATTATCTATGTTACAATTTTCCTTGAGATTAAAAAGTACCTCGTTTTTTCTGCATTTTTTTTAGTCCTCAAATTTACCAAAGTCACCAGTACTCTACGGATGTGAAACCTGGAAAGTGACAAACATTCTCACAGATAGACTGCAGGTCTTTGTTAACAAATGTCTACGAAGAATTGTTCGTATATTCTGGCCTAACACCATCAAAAAGGAAGATCTGCTACACCTGACTGAACAAAAAAAGGGGAAAAATGAAATTAAGTCTAGAAAGTGGGGTTGGATCGGTCACACACTACGAAAAAATAGTTCCAGTATCGCAAATACTGCCCTAGAGTGGAATCCATAAGGGAAAATAAAAAGAGGTCGCTCAATACAAACTTGGAAAAGATCCATCACGGACAAGATAAGAGGCCAAGGAAAGTCTTGTAATGAGGTGAAGGCCTTAGCGCAAAATAGAACCCGATGGCGCGTTTTCACTGAAGCTTTATGCTCCATTTAGGAGTTCAAGAACCTTATATATACCAGTACGTATTATAAGCTTTTTTGTCTCTTGCGGCTATTACCATGTTGTCAGCATATCCAATAATTTGTAGTGTAGACCTTTGTATGATCATCTTGTTGATTTCAGTTTTTTTAATCGCTTCGTCCAATACTATCTTAAAAAGGGTCTGTCACCTTGTCGAACTCTTACTTCTATATTGATAGTTTCTGTATTTCCTCGTATGTTATAGCTTCTTCTACAGAGTTATCAAATGTCATTTTCACTAATTTAATCAGTTTTGCTGATATTTTATGTTTTACATTGCAAGTAAGGGTTGGTGTCTGGTATTTACAGAGTCAAAGGCTTGCTGGAAGTCTATAAACACTAGGTGTAAACTATGTCATGTTAGTGGCAATTTGCGATTAGTTGTGTTAGTAGGTGAATTATGTGTATGGTCGATTTTCCTGTTCTGAAACCTTGTTGACGTTGCTTTAGTGTATTTTGGTCCATTTATCTATTCTGTTTCTCAAGATATTTTTGTCAATATTTTATATGTGGTGTCCAGTACCATAATTTCTCTATAGTTACTGATATCTCTGGGGTCTCTTTTTTTTATATATCGATATTATATGACCCAAATAATCGTTATTATATATCACAAATAACAACCTTTGGTTCAATATATAATAAATAAGTGCAAATTCCTGCCTATGCTGATGGTATCAATATTGTTGGGAGAACGGAAAACGCTACGCGCCGTATGAGCGACGTATGTAGCAATAAAATAAATAGCTACAAAAATGGGTTTAATAATAAACACCAATAAAACGAAGTATATAAATTAAAAGTGAAACTGGAACAAACCATGAAGTGGAGATATCCTATCTAGGGCTAACTGGGAGTTAGCCCTAGACTCCAGCACAGATCAGAGGTAACGTAAGTCGATAAAACCTCACCAACTACAGGGGGTCATGTAAGATGCCCCCATTTTCAGTTTTTATTAATCAACAAATTAACAGTCTATTGCATTTACCTTCATAAATACCATGAGGATTGTTTTTTAATACGGATGTCCTTCCAATGTTTTTATGTATACAATGTTTTTTGACAACTTTTTATTAAACTGATGATGAAATGATTCAATTCCGAAAAGATCTTTTTTAAAATAAAAATTTTAAACTTTTAATAAACATTTTTTATACCTTAATACACACGAACACCACGTGCGAAGTATATAAAAATACTCCCGCAAACACAAATCCTACGACTACTTGTTATAGAAAATGACGTCATCGAAGCAGTGAATGAATTTGTATACATGGGAGTACCAAAAATAATACTACCACAGAGGTATACAAAAATAAAACTCTACAAAACATTAATACGCCCCATCCTAACATATGGTTCAGAGACCTGGACTCTAACAAAAAGCAATTAAGTGTTAGAATGTTTAAAAAAAGTACTAAGGAGAATTTATAGAGCAGTGAATGACAATGTAGTATGAAGAAGAAGATACAATGTTATAGAATATACCAGAAACCCGATATCGTAAAACATTAAGATAGGACGTCTGATGTGGATAGGGCGTGTAATGCGGTGGAACAACATGAGCTAAAAATCAAGCTAGAAAAACGCTACATGATAGACCCATTGGCCAGAGAAGAAGAGGAAGACCCAAGACAAGGTACCTTGATAACATCGATGAAGACATGAGAAATGTGGGAATACGTGTTTGGCGGAGGAAGGTAATGGATAAGGACGACGGGAGAAAAATTCTTGAGGAGGGTAGGATCCACGCAGGGTTGTAAAGCCAGAATGATAATGATATTATATAACCCTTTCTCCACTCCATTTTTTATTAGTGTATGAACCCAATGCATCATTTATTCCCTCTATTTTTTTAATTAATTGTTGATTTCATCTGGTCCTGCTGCCTTTCCCGATTTCAACCTTTTCGCTGTTTCAATAAGTTCTTTGTATGTTGGAACCCTTTCTTCTTCGTCTCTTTTTTCCCCTATCTCTATTTAATATTATGTCTAATACCTATGTCTCCCTAATATTCTTGTCTGATTTTGTACAAGTTAGAAAAGTTCTTTCCCTAATTTTCTTTACTGATTTTAGGTCTTACTGTTGTTTTATTGTTGTAACATTGTTTTTTAGCATATTTGTATAGGTTTTTTGTTGTCTGTGTTATTTGCCTCTATCCATTGGCTCTTTAATCCATTCTGATTTTTTTCTTTCATATAGTTTTACCGTTTATTGTTTTTCCTTTTGTATTCATCTAATTTTTCATCTGTTCCGATCTTTGTCCATGCTTATTTCTTGCCTATGTTGTTGGGTTTTCATTCTTTATCAAACCACACTTTTGATTTACTCTTTTGCCTATGTCTTATTATTTCTTCTGCTGCCTCTATTACGCTTATGTTGCTATACTTAAGTTTGTTTGTTTATCGTAGGTTTTGATTCAGTTGTCTAACCATTTTTGACACCTTTTGTTTGTGTTCGTAATAATTTGAACAAATACGAAAACGGTTCTTCATCATCATCAACTAGCCTCTAACGTCCACTGCTGAACATAGGTCTCTCGCATGCTTTTCCACTTAGTCCGATTTTGCGCCATCTGAATCCAATTTGTAGTCACTCTTTTTATATTATCTGTCCATCTCTTTGGGGGTCGACTTCTATTTCTGTAAGCTTGTATTAGGGATCTCCATTCCAAAATTCTTTTTGTCCACCGGTCATCAACTGATCTTGCTACATGACCTGCCCAATTCCACTTTAGTGTTGTTATCCTTCCAATAACGTTTGCTACTCCTGATCTTTTGCGTGTAGAGAAATCAATAACATTATTCTCTCCATTGTTCTTTCAGCCCAAGCGAGGTTTATTCTTCTTTTCAGCTTGATTGTTTGGTTGTCTCGAAAACGGTTATTTCAATATTATTATTAAAAGCAACTGCATTGAGTTTTGTTTTATATTCTTTCATCAGCAATTTATACACTATACTACTCAAAATCTGTGATCCATATTGTTTGTATTTTATTTTCCTTATCTAATGTTTATTATATTATTGTACATTTGTATTTGTATATTAGCTGTTTTAATAGCTTTATTCTTGCTTCTTTTTGTCCCCGTTTTTACGGTACAGGCCATTAAGAATTATAGCATTTATATCGTTTAAACAAGTCTGTAAATCCGGAATACAAACTTAAGGCTGACGAAAATTAGCCATAAGTCGTTTATTGGTCTGATTTAGACACGGAGCTGAAAGCTCTTACGAGGGAAAGCTCCCTGCCGAAGCTCCTTCGGAGAAAGTGTTTTATTTTTAGAAAGACCATTCATTTTCTCTGGCGACAGTCTGACAAGAACAATTCCTAACCGACTATAATCGATAGAACACGAAATCGGCGGAAAGCCACCTACCATTTTCATGATTTTCTTTCTGCTGGCTGCCGCCGCCAGGAAATTATGGCGATTTAAGGGAATTACTGGAATAACTTACAGATTTTCTTGTTTTTTTTTTCAACAAAGAATCACGAGTGAATTATATACGAGGATTCATTCTTCTATTTTGATAGAAAAAATTAAATACGAAGACTTGTTTTTTACATTTTTTATAAAAAGAATATAGAACATAGACTTGTGGTTATTCTATTATTTTTTTCTATTTTGTGTCCATTCATCTATATACTGTACGTTACATTTTCTTCTAATATCTTCACTTCTCTTTCGATCTCTCAGCGTATTTCCTGTAATTCTTTTCCTGTAAGGATCTGTTTCGAGAGCTAATTTATTCAAAATCTAACGTAGCTAATTATCATGGGGAAATGAACCACGAGCTTTTTACTAAGTGAATAAGAACACAATAATACCTAATTTAGAAGAACCATCATTGGTTATAATGGAGAATGCTTATTACCACAGTGTCCTTTTAAATAAACAACCTTCAACTACTTGAAAGCAAAGATGAAATTATTAATTTAATTGGAGAATATGGTCATGAGGTGTTGAGACTGCCTTCTTATTACTGTGAATTTAACGTAATAGAATTAATTTGGGCAAATTTCAAGTCGTATGACAATAAGTATATTGGTATAGATGGGCATGGGCATTTTGATACTGCTATTTTAAATATGTTGAATAAGGCACTGGAAGGTAATGCAAATGTTTGGTAGAAATGTGTCAGATATATTATTGAAATGATCAAAAAATGGTATATCCGGGACATCCGTATGGTAAATGTTGACATTCAACCAATTATAATAAATCCTGGTGATTGCTCAGATACAGATAGTGACGAGAATTAAAATACATGAGTTTCTATTTTGGTTGGCATTTGGTTGGAAGTTTATTGTTATATAATTACCCAGTCTTTTATTTCAGTCTTGTTTGAAGATATGTTTGGTACTTTTTCTAAGAATATGCTATGGTAGGGAAAAATTTTTTAATAGTTGATTTTTAAACCACGATAAAAAATTTGCTTGATTTATTGCTTCATGTTAGTTCATTATAGCTGATCTGGAGGAAAATATAGCCTGTGCTCCCTTAATGAAGCCATTTTCATTACCAGCATGAATAATAATATATCTACAAAAAAAATTATTTCAACGCCTTCATGTTTTCAATATTATTACGGTTATATAATATTATGGTGAATATAAATATATAATATTACCGTTTTCCATCAGTTTTAATAGGTTTTACACATATTTCATTCTCATCTTGCCATAAGTGACATATAGATCTATAGATTAGGTTTTATCTATGAAAACAAACTTGTATATTTCTTCGTGTTTATATTTTTTATATAATCTCAAAGATTCTGTTCTCTTTACAGCAATATGAGATTGTTGCATCAGTCCTTGCCTTGGATCATCTTTTAGACATTTAAAACCAATGTCTTTCAGTACAATATTGAGTGACATACGATAACTACAGATCTTTTCCCTTCAATTGAATCCATAAATCCAACAATTTATTAGAATTCACTATTTCCTTTTCTCAGACACAGGCCCATTTTGTCTCACCCTCCCAATTATTAATTTAAAAAAAATCCCTATTCAATCACTGCTCCCCTCTCTTAAACAACTTCTAGTACAGCACACTCATCCATCAAATTTCAGGTTTTTATAAACCGAATTTAATATAACCAAAATAGATTTTCTTCAGGGTGCTAGATGCTTTTGGCATGAGGGACCTCTATTATCTCTAATTTGTTGATTAACTCACTTATTTTCCTTAAACCCCCCCTCCTTTAGTCATTTTCTCTATTTTTATTTTTTTTTCAAGTCTCTGAGGAGCTCAGCCTTCTCATTTTAAATTTAATCCCATAGGTTATAACTTTAATTTCGGAAAATTTTTAAACCCTTATTCAATTTATTAGACCCACTTATATTAACCATTTTACCATACGAGCAGTCATAAACAAATTCATTTAAAAACGAAGTCTTATATTATCTACAAATATATACAATTCAATTTTACCTTGTCCTAGATGTGATATGGATGTGATAAACATAAACGACAATATCATATATCTAAGCTAATCAGTCACAAATTACACTTTTTAGACTACACTCCATACGACAAAGAGTAACATAGGCTGCCTCATGCATACGTCATTCTCTTAAACATGACCTTTAACTCCATTGCTAATTTTACATTTTTCATATGCAAAATTCAATAATAAAAAACTTTTTTAAATCCCAACACCTAGATTGCTGTTATCATTTTTAACATCACTAAAGCTTTTGAATCCTTTGGCTGTAGTAATTTATGTATAACTAACACTGTTCCATAGTACATTGACATTTTGTTTTCGGCACCGTTCATAGATATCTTGTCAATCAGTTACCAGCTGAAGTCCGTTTGAAGAGATCTACCCTCCGGACGCTGGTACTCACGTAAGGCATGGGTGTATGTTACCTGAAGTAAAATATAATAAAACATTGTATCATTCATTTTTAACAATAATATGTACAACCTTTGGTAACTTTATTTAACTTGGTAACTTGGCTCAGGCATGTTAACCTGTAAGTAGAACCATTGTGCTTTTTTAACCTTGGACAACATTTGAATTAAATGGTTAATACTTATTTTAATCTTTAAACCTGATGATGGAATTATTATTCCGAAAACGTTTTGGTTTTAATTTGATTAAGCCTTTTCAAGGTTTTTTTTTAAATATACCTACTTTTATATATATATATATATATATATATATATATATATATCTAAGAAAAAAAAAAAAAAAAAAAAAAAATATATATATATATATATATATATATATATATATATATATATATATATATATATATATCGGTTTCAAAACGTCTTGCGTCGTTGTCCAATGCCTAATTTCCACACCAATTTATATCATTATATTGTTCTTCGGTCAAGTCTCGGGAGCTCCTTGCCTTTGTTATACCGACTTAATATACCTACTTACAAATATTAAACTTCTTTTTGATATATACTTCTATTATACGACTTCAACGAAATAAATATATTTTAAACAATTTATTTGTATTTTTTTTAATAATAAACTAATTTGAATACTTACTATTTTCCAAAAAAGTCTTTAAAATAATACCAAGAATTAAAAAAAAGTAAGGCAACAACACGAGATGTTCCACAGCTACGTGGTTCCGTAGCGGTCACCCATCCAAACACTTACCGCGTTCGACACTGGTGCTATGTGACAATAAAATAAAATTGATACAAAATTAATTATTTTGGCCGATTGTACAAATAATATTAAAGATTACTTTTTAATCTTCTTTTCATCATATTTTTATTAATTCTATTCCTGACGAATACTTATCCAAAAAAACAAAAATTATAATAAATAATATATTTACTAAATTTATCTTTATAAAATACATCCACCGGGATAATAGCCATTTTGTAATTATTACATTGACAGTAGTAGGTATCAATGATAATTATCTACACATCGACGAACGTTTCATTTAATATTTTGTTTTAACTTGTTTGAAAATGAATCATGATGCACGGGAAAAGATAGAGTGGACGTACGATATCAAAAAATTACTGGAAGAAAATAAAGGTTTTACCGCTTTTTCGTGACGAAGCTTAAATTTTTGATAAAATGTCATCATCTAGTCTCCAACGTCGAATTTTGAACATAGTTTCCTCCCTAATGTTTTGCACTAGTCCAGTTTTGCACTAAGTCTACATTTACTTCAATTTTGTCTCCATTCCAAAATTATTTTAGTCCAACGACTATCAACTACTATTACTGCATAACCTGCCAATTCCATTTTAGTATTGTTATTCTTTAAATTTACAGCTGTTTAACAGCAGACCAATTGCTAGAAGCTGTTAGAAGGCCATTATAAGCTTGGTAGTTGCTGACGTTCGCTTGGAGCATGGCGCCTAAAAAGAAAATTCTTCCAATAACGTCTGCATGAGGAGAGTACGTTTACTACTCTAAACCAAATTTACTAAATCAGGAGTAGCATTAAGAAACTTACTTGGATATAAACGATAACTATTTAGCAACAACCTAGGGTAGTGTAGTAATACCCCAAGATTGGTTGCTATCCACGTTTGTAACACTACCAAAGTCAGTACATGCGACAGAATGCTCCCAGTACAGAACAATTTCCTTAATAAGCCACACACTTAAGATATTTCTCAAAGTAATACATGCAAGACTATACAAAAAAATAGAAGAAGATATAGATGACTTCCAGTTTTAATTCAGAGGAGGACTAGGAACGAAAGAGAAAAGAATGTAGATGGTAGAGATATACTGGATATTGTTAATCTGTACTGGAATCAAAAAGCAAAGGTTAGAATCGAAAATGTCGATACAGAAACAATAGAAATCAAAAGAGGTGTTAGACAGGGTTGCGTGCTGTCCCCATTATAATGCAATCTGTACAGCGAAGCTATTTTTAAGGAAACAATATCAGAGGAACAACAGGGTAAATCAATAAACGGAAAAATCCTAAACAACATAAGATTCGCAGACGACATCGCTGTTTTTGCAGACAGTCTAGAAGCATTGCAACGCTTAGTAAATAGATTACATCAAGTCAGTATCAAATATGGACTACAAATTAACGTTAAGAAAATCAAGTTCATGATTATTTCCAAGCAAGATACAGTAGGAAGGCTAGATATCGAGGAAAAACAAGTAGAAAAAGTGAATAACTACAAATATCTGGGAACCTGGGTAAATGAAAACATTGACCAATATAGAGAAATAAGGACACACATTGAAATTGCAAGACAAGCATTTATAAAAATGAAAACAATGTTTGTCAATCGAGACCTTCCTCTGGATCTGATGATAAGAGCCTTAAGATGGTACGTGTTCTCGACTTTGTTGTATGGAATTGAAAGCTGGACACTAAAAGTGGACAATATAAAGAAGTTGGAATCATTTAAGATGTGGTGCTATAGAAGGATTTTGAAAATACCATGGTCCCAACGAGTTACAAATGCAGAAGTGTTAAGAAGGCTACAAAAGTATTGCGAGGTCATAAAGCACATCAAAACAAGAAAGCTGGAATATTTAGGCCACATTACCAGAGGTGCAAAATATGAGATATTAAGGCTCATAATGCAGGGTAAAATCAAGGGTAAAAGATCCATAGGAAGACGAAGAATTTCCTGGCTGAGAAACTTAAGAGGGTGGTATAGTTGCAGCCCAGTAGATCTTTTTAGAGCAGCCGCCAATAAGGTACGGATAGCTGTGATGATAGCCAACCTCCGATAGGAGAACGAACTACAAGAAGAAGAAGAAGAAATTAATATATAACGCAATAGTCACTTTTGTTGGCAGTAGGTGAAGATCATGACGAAGCAATAAGAAAATTGTAAATTATCTGTTAACAAAATAATAACTGGACTAAATTAAGCTGTTAATCTAAACATGCTCCGTTAGTGTGAATAATTATATAATACCAAATACCAATACCCCAACATTAATGGGCATTACCAAGACGAATGACCGAGGGGGGACAGCAAAGCTTTCTTATCGTCTACGCACAAAGCGATGGATTTTAATTAATTTAATTTAATTTAAATTTATTTAATTTCATTTTTTTTATTTAATTTTATGTAATTGTATTCTATTTTATTTTATTTTACATTATGTTTAAAAACACGCATAGGACTGCATTTGCTACTCCACAGAGTGTCTAGATTAACACAGCTGTTTTTATTCAAACATTAGTGAAAACATTTTTGTATGAATAATTTAGAAGCTGTAAAAATTCCCGATAAGTAAGAGAAAAATCGAACTTCCAATGAATATATTCCACAAAAAGAAATATTGCAGAATCCACTTCGCTTATAAGCTCTCAGCAGTTATGTTGGTATTTCACAGAATAAATAATAGTCTTGCTACTTATTCCAAACTAAAAATAAAAGTACAATAAAAATACTGTATATATAAGTTCGATTTTATGTGGAATAAAATATGGATTTTATGGAATTTAGTAAAAGCTCAAATCTTCGAAATACATTTTAAAAGATATAAATGAAAAGCTCGACAAAATGTTTGATATTTATATATACTTATATACTACTATACACACTATGGCGATGACAGTTTATAATCTATTTACGAGTATTATCATATTCTTTACTTTTTAGCAAATACGTTAACTGCTTTATTTAAATTTTTTAGTGCCTTTAGATCTTGGTTTCCATTAACGTTACCGAAACCATTAGGTACCTAATTGGTTCCCTTAATTACTTGTCTTTTATAATAAATTTTACTAATTTCTTACTAAAGATATAAAATACCGAATACATTAGAAACTTGCAAATTATTTTTATATGACAGGCATTTGTAGATATTTTAGTAACAATGTCAAGCATCATCTAGTTCCATTTGGAAAAAAGAGGCAAAAGATTTACATCCTCTTATATTTGCTTCTATTTAATTCATTTAAAATATGCTAGTCGGGTACATACTGAAATGTTATCTATTAACCACTGATATGTGAATGGATATGCTTCTCTTGTTTTCTTCCTTTGCAAGAATAGCTAGAAAATATTCCAGCTTGGCAAATGTTTTCAGGGGTGATCTGCACTATATCCTATCTATTTCATTGTTGAATTTATGAACAATATATCGTAACGCAGATTCCATCTATAATGGATTGATTGACAAGGGAGAGAGACATGATCATGACGCGGGCAGGTGAAGTTGACATTTGGATAGGAGGGGCTATACGTTGCGCATCACTATCTCTTGTATCCCTGGGTAATAATCTGGGTCTGGAGTAATAGTCATATTAATTATCTTTTTATATTGTCTGAGCTACGTAAGTTTTTAACTGATTTCCAATCGAGAGCATTTTATTTTTTTTAGATGTTGGATTGCCAGTGTTGAGATAAAAAATATTCAAACCTAGAGTATTAGTTAATTTTTTTTCGAGGTGTTCTTCGCCTAGACTGGTAGTCTAGGCGAAGAACCTCTTGAAACCAGTCATCTCTTTTAGTTTGCGGCGATCATTTCTTTTATACAACTGATATCTCAATGGCATACCCTATCGGCTACTTGGGGACAGACATAGGGAAGACTACCAACCCTACACACTACCCCAATATAACCATTTTTACAATCTCAAAATAATTAATTAAAAATTTAAAAATTTTGTTTATATTCACTATATTAAAAAAATGTAGGTGTATAAAATATGTTTTGAAAATTGATAAAACACTAAACCAATTCGTGCATATATGTAATTGTTTTCAAATACAACAAATTGCGTAAAGTGTTACAAATAAAAATGTATTCTGTTTAACCACAGAAATCACGTTTTTTATTATTCAAACCGGAAAATAAAAATAACACGTATAAATTGATTAAATTAAATGGATTTTACAACGGTATTGGTAATAGTTTTAAATTGTTTTCATTTCGTCATATATTTATATATAGTAAATATTATATACATATATATTACGTTAATGCAAACCACAAAGTATTAAGAAACTATAATAAAAACTATATTTTTAGGAGAAAGAAAACAAAATTTGAAACGACAAAATGCCTATGCTTTTTTACATTTTTAGCTAAATATTTTTATATATTTAGTTTAATATGTACTTTTTCCGCAAATCGCCAGGAAATTTTGACATTCCTGTCAAAATTTCTTGAAGAAAAAGTCAGGACTTCCTTACTGTAAGGAAATGTCATTTCTTTACTGTAAGGAAATGATATTTCCGTACAGTTGTTAGTGTTCTACATAAATGATAGAAAACACATTGCTTATAAGGAATTAATTTATATTTTGAAAACATCAAGTCATTACTGAATACATTTTTAAGATCAATTTGTTATATTTACAGTAATTTGACAGTTAGTACAATTATTGAACATTGGAGGAACACTCTTAGAACTATGAGAAACATTTTGGACAACATGCAGGGTGGAAGTGTGATTTTGTTGAATATTTTGTACTGTGAAAATTTTATTTGCCACCTCAACCTTATTGTTTAGCGATTCTTCGATATATCCTTCAGCAACGTTTGATGACTTCCATCCGCCATGCCTCTTTAAACTAGTTATGTCGGCACCAGAGTCAACCAATATTGTTGCAGAAGACCGACGAAAGCAGTGACCAGTATATTCTGTCGGATTTACCAAGTTCAAATAAGTAGCAATTATTTTGGGCATTTTTCTAAATTGATGAATTCCTACCACTTGTCTACAACCCTTTCCGCTTTGATATTTAAAGAAAAATCGGTCACTGTTCATATTCTCTGGTCTTAACGAAACATACTTTCGATAAACATTCAAGTAGATCTGATTAATTACAAATGATCTTGGTTTGTTGGTTTTCGAATCAGGTATGCTGATTAAAAGCTTAGATTCTAAGTCTTCTATATCGTGTACAGTCATTCGAAATAACTCATCCATTCTACAGGCCCCAGAAATACCAAATATTACAGCCACCTAAAAAATAAATAAAGCTATAATCTAAATAGAAATTAAAACCTTGTAAATTACCTTAATCATTAAATTTTCTTTATCTGGAGCTTCCTGGATAAATTTTTCAATTTCTTCCTTCGTTAAAATCTTAGATTTCTTTGCCCTATAACCTTGAGCTTGCCGTTTCAATAAAGAACGAAGTTTTGAGTATATAGATATATCTACATTGTGTTTAAGTACAAGGGTTGACTTCAGCATTGAATAATTGGCCCATAATGTTGAAGATTCCATCTTTAAACAAAGGTCTAGGAAGTATGCCATTACAACATTTTCTGAGAAAGAACTCGTATTTTTACTCATGCGATAATCCATAAAACGTCTGTATGCATTTTCGTACTTTTCTCTTGATTTCTTTGGCAATAATTCTAATGAAGCAGTCAATTCACGGCCTCAACCAGCTCTAGAGGAGTCCCAGGAATGGAAATTTCATCATCACTTATCATTTTACTTTCGAGAACACCAGCAATTAAATTTATAAGCGTCAAGTTTGACAATTCAACCTCAATACGTTTCCATAGTAACCCAAGTAATTTTATTAGGAATTTCAAAGCACCATTTATTTGGGAATAAAATTATCGCGTTTTTTTTAAATCAATCAATATCTGTCGAATTTTAAACGATTTGCGGAAAAATAGTATGTTTACCTCGTAGGAAAAGCCACATTCCTGGACTCTGTGTTGCTAAGTCTCGGCTTGCGCCTCGACTTAGCAATCTTCACAGTCGTCCAGGAATGTTAAGCTTTTCCAACCCGGTAAACAATGTACTATTTATACATGGCTGGAATAATATTATGATTTAATTATCATTTCGCAGGTAGATATTTTTTATTTACAAAATGTGGACTAAGTTGGTTGTTCCCCTGAACAGATAAAAAAAAATTTATTTTTATTATTTTTTACTTTTTAAGGCATTTCTACATCACATTAAAAGAACAAACCAAGCTAGAAACAAACTACTGATTATAGTTAATCTGATTTCTAAAAATCGCTTTGATCGTCGGAAATATCATCGGGCTCAGATGGTAACTCAGGCTGATTGGCAGAAAGAAGTTGGCTGTAGTACTCTTTAGATTTTTGTTACTTTTCTTTGGTAAAAGGTACAAGCGTTTGGTAGAGCTGATTGGGTTCTTGAAGATCGGGTACCTTTGATTTCCCCTTCTGGTTCTTCTGTTAATATTTAACTAGAGACGACGTGAAAGATCCGTTAAGTATATGTTTCCCTGTGATCCACGGGTTTGCATTTTGTGTCAAAAAACAATAACTGTTTTAGTTGCCGAATAGGAAAAAAAAATTTTTTTTTTTGTAGAACTTGGAGGACAAAAATGTACCCCACTCTTTAAACATAATTTATTCACATGATACAACGACAAACAGATGTGATTTGATTCGCGCGGCTTCTATATCATCTCTCCAGCCATCTGGGGTTTCAGTCTTTGTACTTTTGGAGATCAATCCCATGTTTTTGTCCAGTTCTATGAAGAAATGGCTACGCACTGGGTAAGTAATTGTCACAGTGTCAAATCTTTTTAGTGTAACAGTTACGTAGTGGAAGAACTGAATAATAGTGTAATTTTTGTTTTATCCTCCGCAAGAGTCGGTAAACATATAAAGTTTTTTAACAACAGGATCCAAGTAGGTGTTAAAAAATAGAGAGAGCAAATAGATAGAGCACGTGTACATGATTAAAACACCATTGGACAAAATATGAATATTAAAAATATAGAATGACAGCTGTCTTCTAAAATACACTATACACTTCAGCAGTAGCTATTTTCGGAGTGGGGAGATTTTTTTTCAAAGTCTATAGCGATAGCCTCTACAGTTTATGACTTTATAGCTTCTGTTTTTGCACGCCTTCTCAATTCATAAAACGAATCGCCCTTCTTCAAATGGAGTCTCTTTTTAAATTCTAGCTTCCTCTCTAACTTTACTTTTTTGTCATCACCATTTGAAACAGCAATTTTCCTATCAAGCTCAATAATTTTGGCTTTATGCTTTTTTTAATAACTCTTACTTTGTGCCTGTAGGAGCTTTCATTCAATCTAGCATCTTCTTCGTTTTTTTTTGGCCTTGTTTGAACCACAAATCGTAATGAGGTAAGTCTAGATAGGTAACTATTTTGGGCATCATTACCATTATCAAGACCATTGTTATTAAACTGTCTTATTAAATCACTTTGTTCGGCAATAGAAATATTCTGAAAGTACTTATACCTCTTGCACTGACAGTCTTCTCCGGTTTCAAATGTCTAGGCTCGTAGCTTCTTAGCAACATCTCAAAGACAGCCATGTGTTTTACGCTTTTCGTTAATTTTTCTTGATTAGCACATTTATTTTCGTCACTGTCAGACATTTTAAACGCTAAAACTTTGAACAAAGACTCTTAAAACTGAAGTACACTGAAGGTATGAAGAATACTAAATGCTTCTTAACAACTTAACGACCAAGCTTAAATAAACTTGTCGAAACAACTAATAGACACAGCTGCGATGACCTGCGTGAGAATAATAACGAATTTTATGGACTGTGTAGTTTATTTCCATGTTTCATGTTGACTATGTTGGTTTTTTCCGTGCAGTAGATATTTAAAACCTTGAACATATCAGGACTACGTAATATAATAAAATATACAGCGTGTATTAAATATTAAATTTGTATTTATTTTTCTTTTGTAAATATTTATATTGATTAAAAAAATTAACGTTGATAAAAAACAAACATTTCCTAAAAATAAAATCCAAACAAAAATGTTTATTAGCACTTTTTGTGTAAAATTTACCGTTCTCTCAAAAACAACGCTTGAAGCGATGATCGATTTTGAATGCCAGTTCAATTCGGCGTCCGTAAAATCAATTTTTTTAATAAAATTTGTATCAATTAGACGGTAAAAATTCGATAGCTTTTAAACAGAGTGTCCTATTGACAAAAATCAAAATGGGTTTTGAAGCTGAAGAGTACTGCTTTCGAATTAAATTCACAATTAAGATATCAGACAGGGAAGACTGGAATAAAGGTGTACCCATAAAAGCTGCTGCTACCTGGTACACGGATGGCTCAAAAACATCGGAGGGTGTTGGAGCCGGCATAGTAGGGACAAATTAAGGGATACATTTCCCGGTAAGTCTATCTAAGGATGTGATAGTTTTCCAGGCGGAAATAACTAATCCATCACTGCGTGGAAGAAATAGAAAGGCAGGAAAGAACGTTCTGTTCAGTTGCCATCTTCACAGATAGTCAGGCAGCGCTTAAGGCACTCAATTCTGTAGAGGTCAATTCTAGCTAGTATGGGATTGCGTGTGTGCCCTAAATAAACTAGGTGACCGTAGCAACGTTACGGTAGCCTGGGTACCGGGGAAGAGGGTCATAAGGACAATAAAAAAAGCAGATGAAATGGCCAAACAAGGCTCATCAATGCCATTCATTGGACCGGAACCCTTCTGCGGCGTTGCAAAGTCAGTAAGAAGAACGGCTACAAAGAAGTGGATAGCTCACAAACCTCTGAAATGGTGAAGGAATTCATCAGGACAAAGACAAGAAGGTTGCAGTGGAATAGGCCGAAAGGCCACCTCTCTTAATCTAATCTAATCTAATCTACTGCTTTCGAATGAAATTTTTGCATTTGGCCGTAAATAGCAAAAAGTGTAAAGAGTAGAAAATCTTGAAGAACCGTATCTTGCTTAACATTAGTGCTAGAGTCTTCTAGTATAGAAATATTTAGAATACAAGGGCATTCACCAGTCTCATCTTGATATTTTGAGAGATAGATCTGTCTTTGCAAACTTTAGTTAGGCGACTCATCGTATTCTTTGCCATACCAATACGTCTCCGAACTTCTACTTCACAGTTAACATCTTTAGTTACACTAGACCCAAGATAGACAAAACTGTCGACTATTTGCTATTATAGTAACATGTTAGTCTGTTGAATAGTGTGAAATTGGTCGACTACCATTATTTTTGTCTTAGCTTTATTTTCAAACCAACTGTATTGCTTTTATTTTCAACTCTTCGCAGAAGATTAAACATTTCTTACTCATTTATTGCTGTAAGTGTAGTGACATCAGCAAATCTTAAATTTAAGAGTTTCTTACCAGCCACTGTTACTCCACCGGCCCATCCATTTATAGCCATCCTCATGGCATGTTCACCATAAATGTTGAATAAGTCAGGTGACAACACGCATCCTTGTCTAACACGTCTCTCGGTATTAAATTGGTTTGAGAACTTTTGATCTAGTCGCACTGTTGTTATATTGGACTGGTAAGTGTTACCCGGTGCATGGGTGTGCCCATTTCTATTAAAAGTGATCACAGATTTATCCAGCTTACACAATCAAATGTATTTTGGTAGTCAACGAAGCATATAATCTTTGAAATTATCTAGACTTTTCAATGAGTTGTTCACAACGCCGCTTGTTCCTGAGGTATTCGGTAATTTAGATAGGTTTATATTTTGTTTTTAATGATATGCAACAAGAATTTACCAGCACAAGCAACAAGATTATATATGCTACTATAAATTGAGGTACACCAATCAGATTTCCATTTTTCTGAATTCCAAACAGCGACAAAGCTAGAATGGATGATATGTAATCCTTTGTTACCTAGTAACTATAGTATTGCACCTGGTATTAAATCAATGCCTGGGTATTAATGTTTCTTTAGGGATTTAATTGCATCTTTGCCTTCAGCGAATAAGACAGTAGGTTAGTCAGTTGATTTCAGGGTAGTCAGAGATCCATTGATTTTCTATTGGTACCTCGTTATTTTTATATAGCTCGACACAATATTTTCGCCATGTTTCTAATATTTCGTCAGTAGGTATCGGTCTTTAGATTACCTTTGTTATCTTTTACAGACGACGTTTAAGATTTAAATTCTCTTGGAAAAGTAGTACAGTGGTTTCCCATTGCCTTTTGCACAACTGTATATGTGCCTTTTCTTTGGCTATCATTCTCGAAGCATGATCAGTTCTGGAACAGCCAGCTGTCCAACCTATCGCTATATCTGACTACTCTCACTTTGTTTGTAGAAGAGTATGTAGTAGAAAGAAATATAGTGACCAGTCTGCTCTCGGAAACCTAATAGCTATTTGGGGTTAGAAGAAACAAGAGTCAGCCAAAAGAGGCTGATAGAAAAGATTAAAGACATTTCACTCAGGACTGGTTGAAAAAGAGTAAAATGTTGAGGCCCTAATGATGCGCCAGGAAGATAGGGTGCACGTTATTTTACAATGTACACATCTTAAGTCCATAGCCTGACATAGGATTGCCATTGACCATATGAAACAATAAAACCGCTTTAACTTTGTAGTTCCTATATCCGTTGGTATATAATAATATGTTGTATTTCCAGTTTCTTGGTTTAGTATTTGTTGTTTATCACTTCTAGTAGCCATTTTTTACCTACTGATAACCACTTTATTTCTTGATCTCTATCACCCCTTCTTTTTTTTGCTATGCGTTTTTCGAGATTTATGATATTTTTGTTTTTATTTATTATAGAATATATGTTATTTCATTATTATCTTACCCATTCCATTTTTTTGTATAAACATCTCTTTTTGTTACTTTTTGTATTGTCCATGCCATCTATATTTGTTCGATCTATCGCTGGTGTAATTCTAATAGCTCGTATCCCAGAAAACATAACTTTTCAGGGGAGTTAAAAAACGTTCCTAGTGCTAAAAAAACTGAATGATTTTGGATTATTGAGTTTAATCAATTATTTATTTTTGATTTTTTTTTGTAAATGAATGTGATTAATTAACTAGAAGTTGGGTTACGAGTTATTGAATAAAAAAAGTTGCAAAAAACTGTGGCTTACGAGTTATTTATGTTCTGTAGTCAGGGAACATTTCACATTACCTTCAAACAAAAAGTTATTATTATTTGTATAAAAATAGTACAAAAGTAATTATTATTCAAGAAAAGGAACTTTAAAAATAAAAGTTTACTATTCAGTAGTTAGTGTTTAAAAATATATCATGATATAAAAAAAATTATAATAATGAGAGTCGGGATAAAAGTTATTCAAATTTCAAGTTGTCGTAAAATTGGTGATACTCAATAGGTATAACTTTTTTAAGTTGCTGCAAGTGTTCCCACTTTTCTTTTTTATGCTTCTCGCCTCTTTGTACATTGGTAGCCAGTGAGCCGGTTCGTTAACTTGCTTTACTCTTTGAAGCAGAGGTGTCCACTCAGCATCAAAGTCTATTTTGTATTCCATGGTGCCCATTGGCAGGTATCGCAGTGCTCCTAAGTCCGTTACCACGGGATCATGGAGCACCTAAAAACATAAACAAGCATAAAGCAGAAAGGAGCATAACAAAACTGAAACAAACTTAAAACAAATAGTAAAATTAAAATGTATAAATCAGGCTTAACTCCAACGTACCTTGCCTGGTCTAATGGATGCAAAGCGGTGATACTTTTTAATTGTAAAATTTTTAAAGTCAGAGTAAACCATTTTCCGAGCTAAGTATGGAAATGGATTTTTTCGCGCTGCGGTTGTAGCCCGAATGTAATCATGTGGTATGTAAACATCCCGCCCTTTCAGTTCTTTCTCAATTCTGGAATGTACGCTGTCACACTCCATTTGAGTGTGACAGGAAACTAGAAATTTTTGTATTGTTTCTCTGTTGTTCTCAACGGCAAATGCCAGTAGCGCATTCGACAATATTGAGTTCCTATTTTGATACGTGCATCCGTCACTGTATAATATTACAGGTCCTGTAACATCCTGGCAGTACTCTTCTATATAGCTGAGGATACAAGTTGTAAAAATGGACGCTGTCATGTCTGCTTGAGTCTCCTCAAACCAATAACAGATAACCTTTTTTGAGGAAAGATTGAAAACGGTTAAATTGTGACTACATAATTTTGTTTTATAAAATATTGCGTTCGCTTGAACCCAAGGACTGACCTTTACAGCTTGCAAGTCCATTGTAACAACTTTACATTTATTTTTCATAGCATTTATCTTATCCTGCTCTTTTTCATCTCGAGCACGATCTTTCTGTGCCCTGTGTTTCTGCCAGTCTTTATCATCTAACTGGCCCACCTTATGTTTAACACAGGTGTCACATTTGTCCTCTTTTATTGGATGTATGGACAAGTTCATTTCATCAAACAAATTGCTTATTGTGCACCGTGAAATAACATCGTCTATCCCTTTACTTTTACTGAACTCACAGTATAGATTATACAATTGACACATGCTTCTTATAACAGGCTCTAAATACAATTTGCTGGAAGACTTTCTCCCATAATGAGATTTCAGTTTTGGCAAGCCATGTAGATAATTTCTAGCAAAATCCATTTTTGATTGCATTTTTGTGTTGGAGGGCTTTTTGCGAGTTGATTTTTTAAATTCTGAACTACTAGCCATTCCAGCAGCGACATCATCATCATTATTGCTCTTATTTTTTTTGCTCCATCAAAGGAGCAAAGGAGTAAACTCCCCTAGACCTGTTGTACTGAGGAACAGTTTTTTGCATACTTCCATTTTTTCGCTCTCGATAGTCAAGTAGTAGACCAATGTGTTCTCTCGTCTGCTGTTATTTTTAGTATAAGTTTTCGCTTTGGTTTTTACTTTCACGTGATTAACCACGAAAGTTTTTCGCTGATCCCAATTAGTTTTTTTCCAAAAGGATATAAAGATTTTCTGACGCTGGCTTTCTGTAATTTTCGAGCAGTATCGTGTTTTTCTTCAAATGCACTCTTTGGAGGTGCACGGGGCCCCAAGCTGTCGAGCATACCTTGGTTTGTTTTGTTTAACTACTTTATTTACTCTAGTGTAACCAAGGTACTGTTCACCCTCACATCGCCGTCTTTTAGCCTCATTTTTCTGCCATTGAATGCTATTTGGTTTCTTCTTTCTTTTTTTCTGTAGGACTCCAGTCTCATTATCAGTCATTTCTGAATGCTCTTCATGATCTGCAATCAAAAAAACATAATAGTATCAGTACACAAAACAGGAGCCGATAAGTGGATCTTTCGAGTGACATTATTTAGTTTGGAGAGTAATCCATAAATCAAAATCTATGACAAATTGGCTTACTTTCATTGGGAGGAATAGTATTAGCCTCTTCTGTTGAAACATCAATCATGGTCACGAAAGAATTTTCTTTTTCGGTAATAGCAGTATTGCTAGCTTCATCGTTAGCTTCTACAATAATATCATCATCGAAACAGTTTTCATTATGAATTTCACCATTTAAACTGTCTGAATTATTAATAATATCAGTCGAATTAGAGGTTTTGTTACTGTCCAGTGCATTATGAAAAGTTATTTTTGAGATATTACTATAATTATTATCACCTGAAATGATAAAGGTTGTTTACTATAATTAGATTACAGATATCACTGTGACCGATCTGCTAAATTAGTTCTTATTTGCAAGGTGTTTCTTACCTGTATTTGTGATGTTATTGTATTGTAGTTCCTCATAAACCAAGGCTTCACCTTCTCCAATAATTATTGAATTAATTGCCTCTAAACTAGTTTCTATAGTAAGAGGAACAAGCTGTGTAATTTCAGAATGTTCGGAATCTATAAAAGGATTGAGTAATGACAAAAGTTACATAGGTAGCTAAATTAAGTGCTTAATTAATAATTAATAACTTATTCACTGCAGGAGTTAGGCCGCTAGCTGTCTATCTGAGTTAAATAATAATTAACTAGGTACCCAAATATTAAGTATTTAAGAAAGAAATTATGTTTGACTTACCTAAAACGTTTAGAAAAATATTGCTTCCATTCAAACTTTCAATATTAATAATATCATCATACACTTCTGCAGTATTATTACATTTATTTTGTTCATATTTAATAGATAGATTGTTTTGTTCATAATTTTTATTTTCTTGAATACCATTTTCACGTTTCTTACTAACCTCATACTCTCTAGTTTGATTTTTCTGTAAATCACTTTTTTTATATTGTTTTCAATAACGGTTTTGTTAATAGCTAAAGAAACCAACAACTTTCCTCGAGGTATCATTAATTAGCAACGTTTTAATATTTTTACAATTAGGCACAAATATATTATAAACAAAGATGAACTTTTATTCAAGAAAAATAACATAACTTGAAAGATAATGAAACCTTATCTTTTGAGTCACGTCAGTGTTGCCATAACAACTGTTGGGATACGAGATATTTTCGATAAAATATCTCGTATACCAAATGCAACGACTTTGAAGTTTGTCATTCATTGTGGTGGGTTACGAGATATTTCTTATTCAATAACTCGTAACCCAAAAACAAATCCAAAACTTATAACATTTGGATACGTGGTATTTTTTAAAAGGTGATAACAACAAATCTGTTCGTCGATGGTTTACGAGGTATTTTTCAATGGATTTAGCTCTTATTTCCTTTAATCTCAAAGCAGTTTTCATTAATACATTCCATCCCAAAATATTATCCTGGCGAAGATCTTGAAAAAAAAAACGCAGTATACCAAGAATATATATAACGTCGGTGTAACTAAAAAATTTTTATATTTTTATCAGTAAAAAATTATTTCTTGTAGCTATTTTATTACATTTATTCGTTATTCACTTAATCTCGTTTTAATACAGAAAACCTCATCAACAAAAGTGTTCTTTTTTCTGATCCCCAAAATCCACCCGCCAAGATTAATGCACACCTTCATCGACAAGATTAAGACTTTTTGGGCAAATTACTCGAAAGTGTCTCATCAATTTGATTTGACCCTCTGGGGATAAATGGAAAGCAGTTGGGGTAATGTATGGAAACCGAAAAACACGAACGGTCGGAGCTTCTACTTATACATCTAGGAAAGCGGGGATTAATCTTACGAAAGAGCAATCCGTGTAACAATAGTGTGTGTCTGTTGTCGAACCGAGAGGATCTTTAATCAAGGAAAACATATAAATAACGAAGCAGACAGAAATTTTAGGAAATTATTTACTACGGTAGTTGGAATTGAAAATTTTATTTGATATCTACGTGAAAAACGGCATCAATATTAATTTTTGATTTCGTGTTGGTAGATAGATGTTTGCAATATACTTACAGATACGTTAAAGCTGTTTTTATTTTTAAATTAAAAAATTACCCGACTGTACTTTTAGATCGCAACATTTCAAAATTGTTTTTTTTCCTCTCAAATGATTATGTAAAATCTACAGCAGCAAAATCTACTTCCCAATCTTAGACAGGAAGTTATGAATAAACATTATAAAGAAAATAACATAGTTATTCAAGGTCTGGCTTGCAATACTAATGAGCCCCTTAAAAAGCAGAGGCAGATCTGCTCCAGAAAAATTCGGGAGTACAAGTGAAAACCAAAAAAACAAACAAAATCGGAAGAAGCACGTGCCTAGTTGAATTAAAAAATAATGATAACAAAAACTGGTTACTGAAACTGGAACTAAAAACTTAAATTAAGAAATAGTAAAGCTGAGAGAATATACGTGAATCGTGTTAGGACCAAAAACGAACAAGAAATGCAAAAACACTTAGAAAAAATTGCAGAGGAGAGGAAACAAAAAGGTAAAGAAATCAAGGTAGCCTACAGGAAGATAATGATAGACGGAATAATTTGAAAATGGAACACTAGCAAACAAGAGCTAATAAAAATATAAACAAAAAATCTAAATCAGAGCCAATTGTTGTAACAGTTATTGTACCGAAAACCTACTTGGTAGTGCAAAGGAAGAACTTGGAATGTGAGACGCACTTTCAAAGAGGAAGCTCTAAAGCAGTTGACAGAAAAAGTAAATAGATATAAATTTAATGTGTTAGCGCTCCAAGAAACTAAACAAAAGGGAAATTTTATAATAAACTAGCTGACCCGGCAAACGCTGTTTTGCCTTTTATTATTTCTAGTTTCTAGATAAATTCTAGTGCAGACAAAAAGTTCCTGACTTATTATAAGTGTGTAAGTATGTGGTATATGCGTGAAATGGGCGAGGAGCGCTATAAACGATAAGGGAATATAAAAATAACAAACGCCAAACAATATTATTTTCAAGTTATTATAGTTTATAACTTATAATTACATATCACATATTAATTACGATAGTAACCCTAACAAACAAAATCAATCTCTTAATGCTATAGCGTGAACAATATTTTTTGTTAGCCCATCTTTAGCGAGCACAAACAAACTGGACGGTTTACCCACTCGAGAGCATGCTACGTACAATTGCCTGTGTGAAAAACATGGTGTACTCAAATCTAAGCCACAAATAGACATCGTTTGGCCTTGGGATTTGTTGATTGTCATTGCAAATGCCCATCTAATCGGAAACTGAATTCGTTTGAATTGAATTTGCACATCTGTAGGTATGATAGAAATCAGTGGTATTAATATATTTTTACCATTGAACTTGCCATTTAAAATGCTGGCTTCGATAACGTTTTTCATCAGTTTTCGAATGACTAATCACGTACCGTTGCACAGCAGTGGCGGGTTTAAATTACTAAGCAAGATAATTGGAGATCCAGCTTTCAATTGTAAATTATGCGGCATGCATGGCAAATCCAGTGAGTTCAAAAATTCTGTGGGAAAATTGACAGCTTCGCTGGCATCGCAAACTGTATCAATAGATTTGTATGATATCAAGTTCCCTGGCAACAACTGTTGTATCTTCAAATTTATATTGCTGACGTCTAAATATATAATACGTTAGAATCTGGATCCGTGCCGATAAGTAAACCATTCAATGGTTCAGGTGGTGTTTCAATTTCAGGTAGTTGCACTTTTCCTGACGCGCAACACATCCCAGGTGGCTCCTTTTTGAATTTGAGAGCATTAAAATGCGGACATTCCTTATCCATAGCACCAATTACCACTTTTGATGAGCATAATATTCAATATCGGACTCGTACTGGAATGCTAGACGCACAAATGAATCAGATGTAAATGCACGATGTACCTGTTGGCGTTGTTGGTCATTTGTTCTTCGTCTATTAACCGTAAAACGGCGTGATTGTCGTTGTTCTAAACGTATAACTTTATTTACACAATTGCTGAATGCTCTCACGTGCATCAGCATTTTGTTGCTGGACTTATTCTTCGGTTCTTTGGTATCTTTTATCTCTCATTTTCTGGACCTACTTGTATTACGGCTCAAATCAGCCCCTTTGCGTTTTCTTGGCATTACTTAGTCTACAAAACGCATATAAATAGAATTAATGAAATTACTTAATGATGGAAAACGTTCTAATTATAATTACGGCCAGGATTATAGCGAAAATATTAGTTTTATGAAAAAAAAAATTGAAACAATAGTTGTAAAAAATTCAAATAATTATATAAAAAAAGTATACTTACAAAACAAAAGCCGTTGTTGGTTGGAGCTCGTGACACGTGTTGAGTACTTTTAAGGTTATGTAAATCACTTGTTTAAATAAAACTTCATTAACTGATCTAATCGTGCCAAATACACTTAAAATTAATAATTTTATTATTATGAATAAAATAGTAATAATTAACAGTTATTATGAGTGTTACACAGAAATAGAGAATTGATAATTGTGAACGTTACTACTACACTTAATACATAAACAATAATCAAGGATGTCCGAAAACTATGTAGGGAGTGAGAGAAGTCTTGTGTGAGTGAAACAGGAGACCGGCTTCAGATTATGGTATAGTGTGGCATTTCACTCACCAGTAAAGGTGCGGCAAATTTGAAGAATCTAAGATTGGTAACACTAAGCATATATTAGGATTAAACTTTAATAATAAAAATAAATGTTTATTTGTTTAAAAAACATTTTAGATTTTTAATTGAAGTACAGTTAAAAACACTATAATTGATCAGTTATCGAGCAAGATAAAAAATGATTAAATTACTAAAATAGCCGTAAAAAATAGGGGTTCATGATAAAAAAGTAAAAGTTTAGGGTTGTATGTATTTTTAATGCAACATTATAAAAAAAAACAAAAATAAAAAATTTCGTCAAAAATTAAAAAAAATATTAAGGGTGAACAACCCCCTATCACTTAGGGGTATGAAAACTAGATAGTAACCGATTCTCAGACATATTGAATGTGCGTATAAAATTTGGTAAAGATCGGTAAAGCCGTTTCGGAGGAGTACGGTAACTAACATTGTGACAGGGAAATTTTATATATTAGATATAAATGAATACATTTTTTTCAATAGTGAAGGGGACGACAGAATGTTGGGAGTATGTTTTATGGTGCACAAAATAAATAAAAACCTAATAAATAGTTTTAATCTAATTTCATAGAGAATGTGCAGTCTTAAAATAAAAACGAAAGAACCTTTTATAAGTATTTTGAATTCATGCGCTAAGCGATGATAAGCAGGACGAAGAAAAGTAGGCTTTTTATTAAAACATAGAACAATATTTTATCTTTTTACCAAAAGTAAGAAATGTATAAGCCATTAATAGGTAGTTCTTAGCATATACGAAATTACGAATGATAACTGATAAAAACTAGTAAACTTAGCAACAACAGGACAGTTAGGCAGTCTTAGCAAACACGAAATTACCAGTGATAACAGACAAAGAGAAGTAAACATTGCAAAAACAGCGGGACTATCTGTTACTAGAGCGGTCCGATAAGTACTTGAAAAAGTGATGATTTATTTCTCAAGATAGTCTACTTTTAGCTTAATACACTTAAACCAGCAATACTCCAACTTCTTCAACCCGTCTGAAAAATATGTTTTCTCGAGGTCTGCAAAAAAGACGAGTGTCTATTTTAAGTTTGGAAACAAAAAAATTTAGCCCAGTCGCACGAAGCTAAATCTGGAAAATACGCAGGATGAGGAAACAATTCATAGCCCAATTAGACTAATTTCGCCATAGCGACGGCGGGGGTATAGTAGATGCATTGTCATGGTGGAAAAGCACTTTTTTCTTCGCCAAATGGGGTTGTTTTTTGCAATTCGGCGTAGAATCGAAAAAGGCTGAACATTCTAGCTTATAGTCTTCGGCTCCTTCGAAGCACGTCCGCAAGGTGCCGTTTACTGTTTTGACACTATCTGGTGTTTACTAGCAGATCCATATTTCGTCGATGGTTAAGAAACGGCGTAGAAACTTTTTGGATTTCGCTTAATTAGCATCAAAGGCTGTTCTGAAGTGGTTTCACGATTGGGCTTGTTGTCCGTTTTTTAAGATGCCTACTGTCTCAACTATCTCACGCACCTTCGGTCGGCGGTCTGTCAATACGAGATCTTGGATTTATATCACGTTATCCTCCGTGGTAGTGGTTTTCGTGGCACCGAGGCATAACTCACCAAAATCCGCCATGCGACCACGTCGAAACCTGTTAAACCAATTTTTGACGGTTGCCATCGAAGGTGAAGAGTCACCGTACAAAGCATCTAAGCGCTATTTGATTTCTCTGCGCGATGTCCCTTTCAAAAACAAGACTCGAATCATCGACCGATACTGCTCCTTTTCATTTTTTTTTTAATCCAAGAACTCGCCCGCTTTCACACGCGGTCAAAACAAAATTACGAATCCGATTTAGCTGACATTTTGACATTAACCGACTACGAGAATGTATTACACGATAGTAGATTTCACAAAGTTTGTCCATAAAAACATTCATAAGGGTTTCTGATACCTGCATGTAATCCAAGGGAACATGGATAAAAGGTGAAGATATATAAAAAAAGTTGAAATGGCGGCACAAAATGTGTGTTTAAATGTATATATATATATATATATATATATATATATATATATATATATATATATATATACGGATATATTGGGTTTAGTAGTCAATATATTGGCCTTTAAGTAAAACTCTTTTAGGTTTGCTAAGCTTTCGAGTTTATTTTACTCTTTTTCAAAACATACTAAAAATTAACATAAAAAATTTACATTAGAAAAATGAAGTTCTTATGTCTTAAATAGGCTTACCCTTGTGAGAATTGTCTTTTAAAATTAGCAAAATTTTTACATTTTGTCATTATGTCATTAACATAATGACATTAAATTTGATTTACTTTTTATTTCTGTCAAAACTTATTACTAAGGTTTCCATATACACCCTTAAATAATAGAGAAAGCTCCAATGTAGTATACTCTCTACCCTGTAATAATTGTAATAGAATATATATTGGAGAAACGTCCAGAAATTTATCCGGAAGATTAACATCTCACAAGAGTGATATTAATCTGAATAAAGTACAAGCCTGTGCATTAAGTGAACATTGTATTACAATGGGCCATACGCCTAACTATGATCAAACAGAAATATTGAGAAGGGAAAGAAATTACAACAAAAGACTGTTTCTAGAAATGTGTTTAATTAAAACTACACAAAACACCTTAAACAAAAGAGAAGACATTGAAAATCTTAGTGCTATATACAGTAATCTTCTTTTAAATAAAAGAATAACAATATAAAAGTTCTTAAAAGTTACGCATATGAAAGGGATTATTCCAAGTTCAAATGAGATAAAATTTATTTTTATTTGTATTTTTTCTTTCTTAAATACTTAGTAACATAAACTCTGTTGCTTGTTTAATAACTAATATTATATCAAAATTTGCAATGAAGGTTTGCATAAACATAGACACTTCTTCTGTCAAACTCACCTAAAATAAATATAAAAAATAGAAGAGATATGGAAACCTTAGTAATAAGTTTTGACAGAAATAAAAAGTAAATCAAATTTAATGTCATTATGTTAATGACATAATGACAAAATGTAAAAATTTTGCTAATTTTAAAAGACAATTCTCACAAGGGTAAGCCTATTTAAGACATAAGAACTTCATTTTTCTAATGTAAATTTTTTATGTTAATTTTTAGTATGTTTTGAAAAAGAGTAAAATAAACTCGAAAGCTTAGCAAACCTAAAAGAGTTTTACTTAAAGGCCAATATATTGACTACTAAACCCAATATATCCGTATATATTACTCACATAGTCACTAAAGCCCTTTCTAAGAATATATATATATATATATATATATATATATATATATATATACCGGTATTTAGGCGGCGCGCCCTTCCGGTAGAGATTTATGGAGGAGTATCAGCGAGCCGCAAGCCCTTATTTCTTGCCGTACTGCTCCACCATAGACTGATCAGATCACCAGCATATTCTAGTCTAAGCCGCAGATCCATCTAGAATTTTAAACAGCTGCGTTAGCCTTTTTGTTTTCTGTACATCCAGCTGGGGATCGAACTCACATCCACTGAACCACTCGCAGTGAAGCAAATGAAAAACCGGTCGCCCAGTCCGCTTGGCTATCTAACTGACTATCTGACCGGCACAAAATGTAATTTCAAAAAAAGTAAAAAATGTAACCGCGAGTGGTTTGATAGAAATGCAAGAAAGCTATCAATAAGAATTGGAATGCAAAAGAAAAAATGCTACAGGAAGGAAATAAAGAAGATAATACTAAATATGAAATAGAAACAAGTACGACAAAAAGCATCTGTAGATTAGGAAAACAAAAGTTCTTTTGATAAAGAAAAAACATTGAAATGCAAAATTAACCGGACACTCAGGTTTTATATATATTTTTTTCGTTTTAGATAAACACGTTTTGATTTGAACGTGTTTAAATGATTTTTGTTAAACAATAACAGTTCTGCAGAAACTTTTTGTTATTAATTTAAAATAGCATCTTAAATTATACAGCATTAAGTTTAAGGTTTATTTTGTATTTTAGGTGTTTACCTTTAAAGTTTGGATTTAATTTTTTTTATTTCCTTCGTTTCAAAAATTGCAATAAAAATGATGACACTAGAAGGAGTAGTACAAGCTATTGGTTTACAGAATGATGGACAAAGCATTCGTTACATCGCAAATGCTTTAGGAATTTCTCGGTACAGCGTTTTATGTAATACAAAGATTTCGACAAACTGGACAATATACCAGGAGATCAGGTAAAGGTAGACAAAGTACTACAAGTCAAGCTGAAGTTTGCGTTATCAGATTAAAAGCGTTACACGATCGCACATTATCAGCACCAGTACTAGTTTAACGATTAAATAATGTCCATAGAAACACAATTTCCATTTATACCGTTAGAAAATGCTTAAATGAATATGGATTAAGATCCAGAATATCTGTCAGGGGACCTGTAGTAACCGCAGATTATCAGAGGACACGTTTACAATTCGCTCGCCAACATCTTAATTGGTATGTTGAAGAATGGGGTGCGGTGCTCTTCACGGATGAATCAAGATTTACAAGGTATTCATCTGATTGGTGACCTACGATTTAGAGAAGAGCTAGTGAACGTTATCATCACTGTTGTTTTACTCCCAGTATTCAATTTGGTGGAGGTGGTATAATGGTGTGGGTAGGCAAGTCCCTAGAGTAGGGAGGGCGGTTTTTGATAAAACACCGGTTTTCGGTTATACCGGTTTTCGGTTATACCGTTTTTTTTGCTTACGGTTTAACCTGGAGGTTATAACTTTCCAAAAAAACCGGTTTTCGGTTTTTTTAATCCAATAGGTTACAAAGTTACATTTACAATTAATTTTAGTTTGCGATATTTCATTCGTCTTGATATCAATATGATCAAAATTAGTACTATCGAAAGAACATCAATATCGATATAAATAAAACACAATTTTTAATAAAACCATTTTATTCTATTAATTATTATATTTATTTGTGAAGTAATATTTTAAGTAAAAAAGTATAGGTTAGAAGGTTACAAATAGGTTATATTATATGAAATGGATTAAGCATTATGTTGGCCAGTCTTTTTCATGAAGCCTATTGAGAAAAACTCATTAATAGATACTCATTAATATATATGTTGGTCGGTTAAGCGACTTCTCTCATTTGACACAATATCATTCAATGATGACAATAGTCTCTCTGATGCCACCGAACTTCCGGCCAACGACATGTATTTTTTAGCTATAAAAGCCAGGCCTAGCATACAGGTTCTATCCTTCTCCCAGAATGAAAACGGAATACTTAATCTCGGCAGCAAAGGCTGCTGCAGATATAGAGTCAGTTCATTTGGAAAAGAAATTTGAATCCGTGTCCCGAGAACTTGAACTGGAATCACTGTTCACCAACTCTAGATCGTGTGAAGATCAAAGAGAGGGTTTGATTTTAAACTCACTTTGGCTTCTTCATTCTGGAAGGAGCAGGAAGGAGAAAGTTTTCCGATTTCGGTAAATTGGATGTGACTGTCTCTGCTATAGACGGCTTATACAGATATAGTTTTTTGATCCTCAGGTTCATGATTGTAGCACAGCAAAGCAGGGGGTTTCATAAAAGCTTAGTACCTCTCTCTTGAAGGATAGTTATAAGCTTTTGGCATAACTTTTGGGGTGTACTAAGGTTTGGCTTGAGGTTTTTTAAAGATCTTTCGATAATAGGCATAAGCGGGATAATAAGGCTAGCAATTATGTACTGGGAACTAAAAACCGTAAAAACCCAATAACCGGATTTTACTTTAAAAATAATAAACCGGTTATAACCGGGACAAAACCGATAAAACCGATAGGGTTTTCCCATCCCTACTATAGAGGCTCATACAGAACTTGTTACAATTCGAGGGGGCAATTTAAGTGCTGAAAGGTATGAAAGATTGAATAAGGAAACTTTTGTCTGATGCAAGATAAGGCTTGTCCGCACATTACAAAAATAACACGGGATTACTTACTTAATAGAGCATACATCGGATATTTTGGGACGACGTATTTGACGTAACCGTGTTCAAATCATTAATGCCTTGGAGCAAGCAGTTCGTGAGGAATGGGAGTGAATCCTTTAGGAAGAATTTTCTGCCTAAATCCGAAGTATACTTGATCCAATGAGAGTCGTAATTAGTCTCGTGGAGGTAAATTCTTAATATTTCTTTAAAAAAATTTTAAATTAAAAAAAATTAATTTTGTTAAAGTTTCCTCCTTTTTTTTTGTTAAATTCTTGATTTGTAATAAATTTTGCTTTTTAAATTTTGATTATTATTAAATATTTAATTGGGAACGGCTTGAACGTTTTTAAACGTCAGTTTTTTTGGAAAATTCTGCGTGTCCGGTTAATTTTGCACTCCAGTTAAGTGTAAAAACGCGATTTATACAGAAAGAAGGAAGTAATTTCCTACAAGATATTAAATATTTATCGATTTATATTTATTCAACATTCTCATTGACACTTTACCAACCAACAAAAACCTAATTCATTTAAAATCTTTTTTCTCTTCATTGATGCCTGTTTCTCTATTTTTCCATTTTTTGTTCTGGTAATAATCGTTTATTTAAACACATTAAAAAAAACACAATTACCTTCAATGCTGCAAACATAGCGAAGGTTAAATTTTTAACGATGTAACCTTAAACAAAACAATTGTAATGCATTGCAGTATTTCGTTAAAAACGTGGGTATATTTTTATGGAATGACTTGTGGAATAATTACAGTAATAATGGTTTGATAAAACTGAAACCTTCATTAAATTTTTTTCCGATGTAGAAAATAGAGAGCTTAAAATTATACAATATATCGATAAAAAAACGCTGCATTACTATAAAATTGTACGCAATTAAAAAATTTATTAAAGTACTGAAGCATTAAAGATAAATAAAAAGAACTAAATAATATGAAGCAAGTAGTGGATAAGTGGTTCAGCTAGACTGAAACTGATAATCAGAACAAACGAATATGAGAAACTTTAAGGAAGCACGGACGAGCTTAAAAAACGAAGAAGAATGAAAAAAATGTAAACAGAAAACATAGAGAATACGAGAAAGCCTTTTAAAAAGAGTTTAAAGAATATGGGTAAATAATGCCATTTTATAGCAGACTTGTATGTATGTACAGCGTTAACAGGCCTTTTAGGCGCATTGCTGGATGGATAATTTCCATCGTTTTCTCAGTTATCAGCTTCCAATCTCTGATTACCATCTCTATGACATCTTTCGTCACTACATATCTCCGTTTCTTTCTTGGTCTTCCTTTTTTTTGCTCTCAGGTACTCTCTAAGCAATATTCTTGACTAGTCTATTACCTTGCTTTCTTTCTAGATGATCGAGCCATTCTAGTCTACGTTTTTTCACCACTTTTGTTACTGTAGGGTTAGCATACAACTGGTACACTTCTGCATTAGTTCGTCGTCTCCATTCTCCCTTTACTACTTTTCCACTAAACAGTCTGCGAAGTATAAGAAGTGTTCTGTACGGTTTTGTTCATAGTCCATGTCTCGGCAGCGTGGGCAGCATTGTGGGTCTAATTATAGTTTTGTATATTCTTATTTTTCTATTACGAGATATATCTTTGACCTTAATCATTTTGCTCATGGCTCCAGCACACCTGTTGCTCTTGGTCAATCTCAGATTGATTTCAGTTTCTTTTTTACATGTCTAAGTACATATTATATTCATCCACCTTCTCGAATTCTACAACTGATCCATCCTTCACCTCCAATTTAAAGGATCTCCTAGTCTTTATTCCTTTTTTTGCTCGAGATCTCTATGTACTTCAATTTATTAATATTAACTTTCAGTCCCATTTTAGAGCTTTTCCGAATTAGTCTTTTTGCTATATTTATAGTTCTTTTCCATTTCTTGCAATGAGAACCACATCATCAGCGTATGGTAAGCATTGGTGCTCCTTGTATAAAATAGTTCCGGACCTATTTATCCCACTAATTTTTTCTAGAACTATATTGAATAGCAATGTAGACAACGGGTCTCCTTGCAGAACACCTTTTGTCACTCCGAATTCTTCTAAGACTGTACCGTTGCATTTCACAGCACAAATGGTTTGTCTAATTGTCATTTTTACCAATCTTATTATTTTTGTTTGGCACTTGGAATTCTTTTCTTTTGAATTTGTTTCTGTCTATTGTATCGTAGAAGGCTTTGTAATCAATGAAAAATACTTGTGATGAAATGTTGTATTCATAACAATTGATCAGGATTTATTTTAGCATAAAAATTTGATCGCTTTTTGATCTTTTGTTCCGAAATCCTTCCTGGTATTCTCCTAGATTCTTCTCTATATATATTTCTAATTGTTTTTTAATTAGTATGGCAAGTACTCTATATATTACCTCTAATAAGGATATTCCTCTATAGTTTGCGCATTCAGTTCTATCTTCCTTTTTGTGCATAAGAATTATAATCGACTTATTCCATTCTTAATAGCTTAGTAATATTAGCTCACCAAGTTGGTTTATTAAGGCCTTTCATCCATATTTTATCTTCTCTGCGACAATGCAGCTCTCCCTGGGGCTTTTTTGATTTTTCATATCTTTTATTATTTTTTTAATTTCTTCTCTTGTGGGGTATTTCTTCTATTTCTATTTGAGGTTTAGAAACATAATAAGTTTCTTTAGTAGTCATTCCGTCATTTACCATCTCTTCGAAATATTCTTTCCACCTTTCACATATTTGGTCTTCGTCAACTATCAGGTTTCCTTTTTTATCTTTACATTCATCGTTCTTCCCTGATACCCAGTTTTAATGCTTTTTACCTCTTTGTAAAAATTTTTCTTGTAATTTTCTTCATTGCGCTTTATTTTTTTTGCTTTCGTTTCCGTTCCCGTAGGACTATTTTTACTTTTTTTCTTTGTTCGGCATACCTTGCTAAGTCGTCTTGTTTTTGCAATCGTAAACTTTTTAATCTCAAATCTGATCTTTTTTTTTAACTCTGTTCTACATTCGTCATCAAACCAGTGGTTTTTTCTAAATATTTTTGTTTTTGGTATGTTTTTCGACATTGCTTCATTTAGCAGACTTATAAGACTTCCATTATATAATGGAAGGAACAGTGACCTAGGGATTCTAACCAAAGACCTAAATCATCTTATTAGCTGAAAAGCAAAGGTAGTGCAAAACCAGGCACAATATTTTGAACAAACTGGAATGCTTGTGAAGAAAATAATTTTGAAAGAAATGAAACAAATGACACCAATACAAATGACATCCAACCACTTACTTTAAGCGAGATATGCCAGGTTATCAAAGGTATCATCAAATAGTGAGCAGAAGACGAATTCCTAATTGAAATATAGAAGATAGGTGATAAAATTTTGGCATATTTTGCTAATTCATTCTACAAATTGATGATTCAATTATCCTTAATCGGAAATTTTACTACTTCACAGTAATCAATTTTTTTTTAAATTGTTAACAGCCCCGTCGTCATAGAGTTGACCCCTAAAAATCATACGAACAAACTGAATTTTGCAGAGAATATTAATTTGGGACTCAAAAAAGATGTAAAAAAATTTACCACATTTATCCCCGGGCTTTCCCCTAAAACTACCCTCACAGGTGGTTAAAAACGCGAAAAAAGGAATTTACGAAGAATCTGTACACCGTAGAAAAAAATGATTTAAATAAAAAATGTAGTTGAGAATACTTTAAAGAAAAATGTTTTTTTTTGTAGAGTGAACCGTTCTCGTAGAAACAACGCTTGAAGTGACCGTCGATTTTGTATGTCAGTTACGCGCGCGAAATCAATATTCAATAAAATTTGTATCAACTAGACGGTAAAAATTCGATATATTTTGATCCAAATGTCTTATCGACAAAAATCAAGATGACTTTTAAAGGTAAATAGTGCAGTTTCTTATGCAGTTTTTGTATTTTGCCGAAATATAACTCCTATTTTCCATTTTTTACGATTCTCGTAGCCGTGATAGTCGTCCAGTAAGAAACCCAGTAAGATTTTGTTAAGGTTTTGTCATTTCAAAACAATTTTTACTTCCTTCTGTCAGCAGTTGGTTGTTACCTCGTAGGGTATATGTTCGTTATGTTCCCTCTTTAATGACAGATTAGGGGTTACATAAAGAACGGTACTAGGCTCGGGCTTCAGTCTGGTAGAGGTATCTTGGTCGGGGCTCTTATTACAGCTCAAAGATAAAGAATCAGTTAAAAAAGTACTGACGATACAGATACGAGAAGTTAGAAGAGAAGAGAAGTTAGAAGATAAGGGTAGGGAATTCTTTGGGCACCACCCTATTTTTAGAGGAACAGGGAAACCTTAAGACATATAGAAGACGATAACAAGAACGTTAAGATACAGTTAAAATAACCACGCGAGAATAAAGTAAATCGTGAGGGAAAAGGTATTATGATTGTGCGGTACACACTTAATATTTCGACACATATACACTAGTTATACGATAAAACAAATAATAATATAAATCAATAAAAAATGCCAGAAAGAGATACACAAAAATATAAATTCATATTATAACAAAAAATAAAAAGCAAATAGTTCGTCAACGAAATTATATTGAGGTATATTAGTAAAAGAAAATACACTATAACAATTTTTACGGCACAGTTAAATGGCACGAGATAAGTGATTAATTAATTTATAGTCGAATAAAACAAAAATTATCTTTTTTGGAAAATCATTCTGCATAATGTATTATTCTCAAGAAAAAAAAAACAAGGAATATTATGATTGTCAATATTCGTCAAATAAAATATTATTATGCCCTGAGAATGCTTAAATATTTACTAAAATTTTTTATTGAATGAATCTATATATGAATCTATATATCTATATATGAAATCTATATATGAAATTCAACATAAATCTACAATACATTAATATAAAAGAAATGGTCCGTAATTTATACATATATTATATCGTAGGTTTAAACTCATCATAGTTCGTTCCGTTTAACCATAAACAGCAAGGTCACTAACTTGAATGTTATAAATCACCTTCTTACGATTTAGGTATCAAAGTTTTTAGTCAATAAGATTTATTACTCACAATTAGTCGTGGGCCACAGATAGTGGCGTTAGGCCTTCAATAAAGTACTTGACTCTTGGTCCTGGCAACAAATATGTACAGCAACGCAATTACGGTTTTCTCAATCCGTAACCCCTCGAATTGATGTCGGCAGACGAGAAGAAAAACAGCATAGGTAGTAATGGGTGGTAGAGATGTACGATGAACGATGAACGATGAATAATAAATACTGAATATTGAATAACAAATAAAGGCTAATGAATATTGGCTAATGAATATTCGTCAAACAGAAGTGACATCGTTCCTTCGAATTGGAACACGTCTGTTGGACAAAAGAGAAAATAGTTAATATAAGATTCACTGTGTAAAGATATTTTATATAGATAAGGGTGAATTGAAAATACACTTACCGCCATGTGATGGAGACAAACCACTTGTCACTGGAACCAACTCGAAAATAAATTCCAATTCTGAACTTAGGCAAGCTAAAGATGAAAAGAGAGTGGGGGTATTGGCTGAAGGGTGCCACGCGAAATTGATATTAAATAGCAGGGCTACTGGGGTCACTTTTGTAACATAATCACCCTCTCCCGACAGGAATTATACTTTCTCTGAAAAACAACTCTTCTGTTTTTCTGAGAAGGTAGAACGGAGAGTTCACAATAGGCACTGATTTATTTGTTAGTAGGAAAGATATCTATTGAGCAAAGCTAGATAAAGAAAACAGGGAACATTTGGCGAAGCTATTTCATTGTTAAAAAAAAGCGTAACAAATCGCTCGTTGCTGTCAACGAGCGAACGAACGAACGAAAAAAAATATGTAGACATAGGCGGCGTGAAAGTAATTTTCTAAGGTGAATAATTTAAAGAAATTTTAAACATGCTTCAGTTATTCAAATTATGTAATTTAAGGGTCATCTAACCTAATTATTTGGTTAGTTTCAACTACTTTTTAGACGTATTTATTAACCAAGCAAGCAAGCAATTTAATTAAACCCAGCCTGTGAGAAATGCTCACCCCTAAGAATTACGTTCGAGTGTAAAACTTCATTGGAGCGAGGTGTATTAACTCGAGTAAAAACAGGAGTCACTCCACTGCGCTCCAATGCTCCAGACCATCCCTTTCCCCCTATATTGTATTCTGACGCGCGATAGTCGCACAACTATAAGCCAAATGCTCTTCATGTGGAGGTTCTGGGTAATAGAACCCCAACATGGTTTTCTAACCGAATTTAAAACTCAGGACAGCGCATTGTCGCTATATTCCTGTTATCTTAATGTGGTTTATCCGCAAAATAAAATTGCTTACTTGGGCCTCAAGTCCCCGCTCTGAGGTAGGCTCAGATCGGTGACTTGGTGCTTAAGGGGTTGGACCCTACGTGCCCGAATTTTTGGAGATTTTGTTAGTTTTTTTGTTGGCATGCGCCGGTTTTTGTTAGTATTTTTTTATTTTTTTGGTGGCCGAGGCCGTTTTTTGTGTGTTTTTTTAAATTTTTGTTGTAGGTAGCCCTGAAACAAAAATCATAATTAGTACTATGGCTATTAGTTAGTACTAGTTATGAGCTACGAACTATCTTCATTGTGCGTTGTTGTTGTTTTTTGTGTGGTGTTTTGTTTTCTCTCTGGTGTGAAGTATTAACCTCATTTTTATTTTAACAGTCTAAATTTACACTTTTGTTTTCATTTTTAAGTGGTTATATTTATTTGTAGGTTTTTCACTGTTGATGATCTGATTATTAGGATTAAAAAAGTTCTGAAAAGTTATAAATCCATTTTGGATAATTTTTAAAAATTGTAGTAATTAAATTTTATACCAAAAAAAGTTTTTTTTTTCTTTCTGTACTAATTTCTTACGGTGTCTTATGGTATTGGACTATAATAATCCCTAAGGAAAAACAAGGTAACAGTAAAACATTGAAGAAAAGAACGTTATCCGGTTTTTAACGCTCTTAATTTACACTCGATTTACAGTTATCAATAAAAGTTACAAATTGATCAGAATGTTTACATTATTTATCTAACAAGTGTAACCCAGATCTGGCTTCCTCCTTCTTTGTAACAACAAAAAAGGAAAGTTAATTTCAGAAGTATCATAACAATTACTGTAATTGTTTTGTTGAAATGCTAACGTTTTATTTTTTATTTGCATAAAGAGAAATTCCATTGTGCAGTTTCGACCTCGCTCAGATTTTCGTTTAGATTATTTAGAAAAAAAAATGGTTTGTTATTAAATAAACTACTGTTATTTGGTACTGTTTGTCGGTATGACGTTAAGCAGAACGTAAATAAATATTAATTTGTTAATGTATGTAACTGTGTAAAATTTATTTTTATTTTTATTTTTATTCTTCTTAGAGTCAGTCTTAAAATCAGTAAATTTTTTGTAGACGCTCTAAGTTTTTAAACTGGTTTTAAAACCATTATCTTGTAGCATTTTAACACTTTGACCTCTATGTATACTAGAAGTGGTATGCAGTAAATTTTACCCACGATCTGTGTGTCTCATATCGACTCATGCAACAAAAACTGTAGTAACTCAATTTTTGTATAATTGGAGTTACGACCTTCTTCAGAATTAAGCTGGATTTTGACGTACTGTAAACGTAGACGCACTGGAAAAAGATCAACATAGAATTTTGTGTACTCTATTAAATAGAGTACACAAAATTCTATTTATAAATGAACGTAAACACTTGACGGAACGTAAGTGAAACGCACTGCAACGGAAGAGTTGGCCAACTTTGATCTTTTACAGTGCCTTACTTGCGTGTGGCCAATCAAAAGGAAGAATTTTGTGCTGTCAACCAAAGTGAACTGTATGGCCCGCCCACCATTTTGTAAAGTTGCTTATTAACATATTCGAATTTTGATTTTGTTGATTTTTTGTTACAATGGAAGTTAAGAATTTATAAAATAATAATAATAAATAATAAAATGATATTATAGTACCATGGTCACCAACTCTAGCAACTGTTTCTACTAATGCGCAAAATTATACTCCGTCGATTTATAAATTGAAATTATATTTACAGTCCGTTTGTTACGTCTCGTGCGTCTACGTCTACAGTCCGTCAAACTATAAATCCAGCTTTATTCTATACATAGTTGTAACATAGAATAGTGTGTGTACTCTATCCTCTATATAGCCAACTTAAAATACACAATTCAGTTTTATAGTATCTCAAATAACCTACCACATTTTCAACGATAACTGCATTAAGTTAAGTTATCTGTTATAACTTAACTTAATGCAGTTATCGTTGAAAATAAATAAATATTAACTTAATAAATATTAAGTTATATTATTACTGTAATCTTCGCTGCATACTCATCATATGTTTTAAACAATATTTGTATATTGAGTTACGTTTCCTTTGCAAAATGTCTAGTTAGTGCTGTGACTTCTTTGAGTTACTATCGACTTGTTTGCATTTGCCTGAATAACTTTTTGAGATTATGCACCTACATCAATATTTGCTTTAGCTTTGTTAGAAGAGTTTTGAAGTTTAAAATATGAATAGAATTAAACGTATATTGGAGTTATCTAAGAAAATTAGTAAACAACTTGACCCTGGTAAGTATATATGCAAAAGCAATAATATCATTATTTTGGTAACACTTCAAATTTGCTTTTGCCATTATAAAAGCTATTATTACCTATTAGGTATTGTTTATATCTGAATTCTTATGAATATCAGAAATATTATAAAATATTGTGCAGGAGCAATATAGTTTGAACTCTTGTTTCTAATTGTTACAGAGGTGTCTTCACCAATACCCGTGAAACCAACAGGAAAGATAGAAAGTGATTCTATCGTGATAACTGAGGTGTTAAAAAAAATTATTAATTATGCAGAGAAGCAATGTCCTTTCAACTATCATGATATCGAAAATTTCGACTGTTCTGATGAGGATCTACATTATGTTCCTACTCATGATAATGCTGAATCAGAAGGTGAAAACAACCTAGTAGAAATAAACCTAAATAAACCTAATTGCCATTGCCTGGCAATTCCATCTAGGATTATGAAAACACCATGCAACGAGAATTGCAGAAATGGATGCACGGAAAAAATTTCGGAAAATATCGAGGCAAAAAACATTTAAAATTATTGGGGACTAGCATATCATACCAGACAATCAGATTTCATCACAAAATGTGTTCATCAAAGAAAAAAGAAGCAGGTAATAAAGAAAACTGAGTCAAAGCGCAATTTTTCCCGAAAGTATAGTTTGCTGCTTGATGATAAAAGAATCAAAAATTGTAAAACGATGTTTTTAAACACGCTGGGTATATTGGAAATCTGGGTTACAACTTGATTGAAACAAATTTAAGAAGGTGGTACTTTAGAAAAGGATATGCGGGGACGCTCCGATAAAATTGCAGAAGATATTAAAGAAATTGAGAGAAATATTAAACTGTTTCTATTAGTGCCTTTCCATTCTAATAAAAAACATTCAAAGAAAATATATCTGGAAGATGGTTTAAATATTAGTAAAATGTACAGAATGTACAAAGAACATAGTAGAACCAATTCAGTACAGATGGCAAGTGAACGGCAATATCGTGATTTTTTCAAATCAGAATTAATATAGCATTCTTTAAACCGAAAAAGGATTAGTGTCAACTATTCACGGGTTATACAGATGCTGATAATGACATAAAATTGAAATTGCATAAAAAATATAATCAACACTTAGCTAACAAAGTTGCAGTCCGAAAATTGAAACATGTGGATAAAGAACTAGCTACTGGGAATAAAATTTTTGTGTTGCGTATTTTGACCTGCAAAAGGTATCAGTTACCCCTCAATCAGAAGTAAGTACATTTTATTATAAAAGTTAAATTGCAACCTATAATTTTACAGTATACGACATAGGTAACTATAAAGGATTCTGTTACGTTTGGTATGAAGAGGTGGCGAACGGGGACAAAATGAAATTACTCGTTTTTTGTTCTTTGACTCGTAGTTAACTTTCTGAGGACACAAAAAACTAAAGGGGTTGAAAGTGTCATCTTCCACGTTTGCATATGCTTCTAAAATTCTTAACATAAAGATAACACACAGGTTTTTAGACTCATAATGAAGAAGATAGTATGCATGCAGTAACTGAGGCAGCTAAAAAGCGACACGGTGCTGTCTATACCCCCACTCAATGGATCACATTAAAAAAAATGGCGAAAGTAACTGGAGAACCTTACACAGTAAAAGAAATGTACCAAGCAGACTTTGTGAATGTTTCTGACATGGTAAAAAATCAGAACTGCAGAATGAACGAAAGTTTTAATCGAATAAAAATTATTAAAATGCGGAAATTGTCGTGGCTACCAGAAGAACCTAAGAATGTTCAATTTAAATACGATTTTGCAAAAACACCAAAAATTCTATGTCTGAAAAAAAAAGTAGGAGTAATCAACTTCAAACTCATTCCACTTAGTTGCCGAAACTGTATACTTCTCCTTCACCTATTGATAGTAAAAAATTAAAAGGTTTATTAGAGCTTTGCAGAGATGATCCACCTTTAATACCGCGTTTACCATTGAAATTAGTAATTTCACCACCAGAGAAAAAACCCAGTACCTTCTGCTCGGTTACATATACAGGCAATATATCAGCAAAAAAAAAGAGAAACACATAAATAGAAGGGAATAAAACCGGATTTTAGAACAAACAAATATATTAAAACCAACAAGAGCGGAAATAAAAAGCACTTACACAGCAGTGTATACAAACTTAAATGTGGCGAATGCCCAAAAACTTACATCGGTCAAACTGGTAGAACTTTTAACAAACGTATAACGAAACATAAAAGGGCTTTCAATAATAGAAAAACAGATTCTGCATACACACTTCATTTTCTAAATCATAATAACTCTTTTATTAACGAATTTTAAATTCTTCACATCCAAAATAAAGGCTTTAAGCTATCGTTATTAAAACCTATATCAATTAATAAATAAAAAATATAGACATAATTCTGTATGACCACCTAGAGACAAACAGTTCTCCCCGTCTCAACCTATTCAGTTAAAGACTATAAAGTTTAAACACATACCAAAAATAGATCACTTTAGAAAGGCACTTTGCCGAAACAGTTGTGGTGTTATGAGATTATAATAAATTTTGTAGAAGTTTTGAAAACAAATATAATTTTTTATTCTTAACTAACAAACAAAAATAATTTGTCTTATTTGTATTTTGAGAGCGGATTCCGAGAGAAGTAAAGTATTTTAATTGTAATTGCTTTTTATTCCTAGAAAATATTGTTACGATAAATATGACTCATAAAACTGTAAACATATTATTTCTAATTCTATTATATTCTAGAAAGTTCGCCGCTTAGCTGAAAAACCGGTCTGCCTTCCATGCTTTTCGAGAGGGTCGCCGTCCAAGTTCAAAGGGATTCTCGATTACCGGTATTTTATATTTAAAGAGCGAATTTTGTTGATTCTATGTCTGGAAAAAAGTAGGAGTAGTCAACTTTAAACTCATTCCACTTAGTTGCCGAAACTTTATACTTCTCCTTCACATGTTGATAGCAAAAAATTAAAAGGTTTATTAGAGCTTTGCAGAGATGATACACCTTTAATACCGCGTTTACCAATGAAATTAGTATTTTCACCACCAGAGAAAAAACCTAGTTTTGAATATCGAGTTTAAATTGTAAGCCGGAAATAAATATAAGTAAATATTGTGAAATTAATTACTGAATATTGTAATAAAGACTTTAACTAATTTGTAAGTGTTATAAATAGAACCTTTGAGAATAGATAAAGACAATAAATTAGATTAATAAAAATACAACAATATAGTAGTTAACATATACATATTTTCTTCAAAAAACTTGTCCGAAATATTTCATGAAATGAGATTACAAAAATAAGTAGGTATATGTTATAACTAGTGAGAAATGCAAACCATTTCTGAACAACGTGTAGATCGTAACAACACAAAATCCATAAATCGAGCTTTTATACTTGGGGACTATTAATACTTGGTATAAATACTTGGGATTATTGTACAATCGGCGCAAAAACATTTTGTATCCTCCTGGTACGTTTAATATACAAAGCCATAAAAACCGCTACAGCCAAAACCTTTTAAAGCAATAAGGGCCGCCTGATGAACACCTCACGATCGTAAAACTCGAAATATTCGAAAATTTTCAGCTTCATCCCGATATTACGACGGCAATTAAGAGTATATTGAACGCTCGATGATGTTGTTGTTTTTTCCCTATTATTATTCGGATGCAGTCTTGCCAACACCGATAGATTTATTAACGCCGCCAATTTTAGATGAAACTAATTGATTCGGCTATCATTTAAAATTCATGACCGTGATGTTATAAATACTTAATTGGAACAGCAGAATGTACAGAGTCGAATTTTGATACAAACTGACGGAAGTAACAAGTACTGATAAATAATTTCGACGTCTCAAAATCGTGTATTAGTTGGACAGACACGTTTATAAAAAGTAAAAAAATTTTTTAAGGTGGACAAACAGGAATACGCACAATTAAACTTATATGAAATCACCCAGTATTTCCGATTTTGTCAAGTATTACTAAATTTTTTTTAATGGAAAATGAACTACATTTTATACTAAACCAGTTTAATTACTATAAAAAAAACAATCAAAAAATGTTACAAATGCTTGAAATTAACAAAAACGCAAAAAAAACACGAACAAATGAACAAACGTTGTAATGGTTGACTAAAGAAAGATACAGTCGTGTTGTTCATTTTAATAGTTAGATTTGCCACCTCTAGCTCTAATACAAGCTTCAATCCGACGGAGAATGCTTCTAACGGGGAAATCAAATAGTCAACTTGTTCTTGGGGTAAGTTTGTAAATTCTTCTAGATCGGCTTGGATTATCCCTTCGAGCTCTAATCCTTCTTTTAATGAGGTTTAAAATGAAAATATTTCCCAGTGCACCTCGTCACAGTATAACTGTGGGTTAAACTTTGCCGTAAGTGACGCAGAGGTGTTTTTTCTCCCGTCATAATACCTCCCCCAAACCTTACAGTTCCTCCTTTATATTTTGAAACGAATCTGGCAGTTTGCAGTCTAGTCTACCTCGATCTCTTAAAATCCGAATTCGACGGTCATCTGATCTCAGGCCAATTCTGGTTTCATCTGAAAAAAAGATATTTTGCCAATATTCATTTGTCCAGTTCTGGTGTTCTAGACACCAATTCAGCCGATCAATTTTGTTCTGTCTGGATAACAAGGGAACCCTCAACTGCCTCCTGCTGAATAAATTTTGGGAACGAAGTCTCTTTCGTACTGTTTCAACTGAAATGTCAATACCTGTAGTCTGCAAAAGTTGCCTTTGGAGCTCCGGATGAGAAGAGGTTGGATTTCTTCTAGCTATTTGACCTAAAAACCGGTATTTTCAATCACTAGTTACTCTACGACGACTTTCTCTAGGTCTGTTCTTGAGTTTACCCAATTCTAATTGCATACCTTTTTGAAACAACGCTCTGCGGAACGTGTAGCGTAGCTGAAATTTGCCTTTGTGACATTCCCTGCTCAACAAGAGCAACAATTCTTCCCCTCTGAACATCTGACAAACCTACGCAGGGCATATTACGTTTTTTGAACACAAACTTAACTTCACTAGTAGTAGATGTTGCGACGATTGGGGCTGGGAAAATTTTACCGACCGTGGGAAACAGCGGCATTCTTTGATGTTTGCACCTGCTCATGTGTTCGAGTGACGTCACGCTCACTGACAAGTCGAGTCATTTCTTCTTTTCGTCTCTTTCGTCTTCTTCTTTTCGTCAGCTGATCTGTTTTTCGTCCCATGTCACCTTCTATTTACTAATTGAACGTCCACTGCTTGACAGGAGAACCCAATATTTTATACAATGCTACATATAAGCTTGCATTCTTTCGTCTAGTACTCGACGCATATTTTTCGCCCAGTACTCTACATAGGGCACTTTTCATCCAATTTAGATTGGAATTGGATAAAAAGTGCCCAAAACAGAGCACAATGGACAAAAATTAGTGAGGCCTATGTCCAGCAGTGGACGCAAAGGGCTGGGTGATGATGATGATGATGACTCTACATAGGTCTACGATTCTTTCCTCCAGTGCTGTACATAGGTCTACGATTATTTCCTCCAATGCTCTATATAGCTCTACGATCTAGGAAGTAAAGGTGGCTGTGGCATAGGCCATCGTCTTGAAGCAACTTTTGTAGTATAAATACGCGCCATTTGGTCCACTATATCAACCCCATATTTAGTTTAGAGATTATAAAAACTTACTGTTTCAGGAAGTTTTTTTCCTTTAACATTAACATCCAGTGATAAATGTAACGAGATAAACAAAACCACATTTTTGTGATTTTTTCTTGGTATACAATAACTGATATTTTTTGGATATTGATTTCAAGTCCCCATTTTTTATACTCCTCGATTAATTTTCGAGTCATATACTCAACATCTTCATAATCTTGTGGTATCACTAGTTGAACTGCAAATGACAAAGTGTATATGTGATTGTTGTTAATCGGCATTTCCAAATTTCTATATTTGCGCTTCCACAGTTTTAGAGCTTGTTCTAGATAAATTTTAAATAATGTCGGGGAGAGACAGCAGCCCTGCTTAAGGCCTTTATTCATTTGGAGTCCACTTGACAGATTATTTCCAACCTTTACCTTCAGCAGTAGTTAGAGTTAGCATTAGCGTACAGTTCCTTCGTCGCATTTATCAAATTCATGCTTATGTTTGTTTTCTCTAAAGCTTCCCATAATTTATAATGTGGTACGCTATGATAAGCCTTTCGTAGGTCTACATACAATAAATGTACTTCTTGATTAACGGCTATTTTCTTTTCCATAATATGTGCACTGCAAAACAAATGGTCAACAGTAGATCTACCTGCCCTAAATTCTGCCTGTTCCTCAGCCTCTAAGTCTTTATATTCGCTTTCTATTCTGTTTTTAATCACTTTTCCGTATATTCTACTGACCGAGTTTGTCACGGCAGTGCCTCTGTAATTGTCACATTCATCCCTTCTGCCTTTTTTGTGTATGCACCTATACAAAATTATTCTAAAGTTAATAGTTCTTGAGATATATACAGAAAATGATGAAAATATAGATTTTTTTTTTAATTTAGCAAGTAATTGTCGCTATAAGAAAACAAAAATCAAAGTTGGTAAGAAGAAATGCATTTAATAGTGTTAAAAAAAAGGTAGTAAATTAACGATATTTCTTTAATCCTATCGAATTTATTGTTGTCTATATCAGGTGAATACCATATTTCTACAAAACCATTAAGCTATCTCTCCAATACAGTTCGGATTCGGCTCTAATATAATCCTAACTAGCAATCCATTAAGTTAAACGAAATAGAAAAACTAAGGAACAGAATATGGACCAACGTATCGACCTGATGTTGAGTAATTTATTGCGGCTCGATTGGAAAAGAATCTACGAAAAAGGGAAGTGGTTGCCGGTGTAGCTGGAAACGGGATGGAAATCGGGAGGAAAGAGAAAGATTGATTCGATTCAAATTTTCTCGGAAGTGTATTAATGTTTTTCTTTCTGATAAATTAAATTAAAAACGAAATAGGTTCTAGTAAGCGGAATCCGTTTTTCGACGGAAATTGGGTAAGTGGAATTTTGCGGTAAGACGCGTCTTGTGAGTAAGCTGAACAATGAAATATGTATGACTGATTCAACAGCGTTACAATACGGTCTTCTAAAAAGAGAAGATACAGTTAGATAGTTAGGTATTTCTTAAGTACTATAAGTATCATTTTGATATATTTATAGTTTAAAATATTCGTACAAGATGACAGCGGCTTCGCCGCCAACCAACATTTCTCAAGTACAGTTAAATTTACACATATCTAAATATTCTAAAATGCTATTTGTAGAGAGTAGAGACGCATTGTTTGCAGTGTGTAATGAGTGAATTATATTGAAAATGCTAATTTGTGATTTTTTGGTTACAGGTAATGCCCTGTGCCGTTTGTGTAGGATATTATCGTAAGTACCATTTATATTGATCACAATTTTTATATTGTTGATATTCACAATGATATTATCATACAAAATGCGAAAGAAATTAATTTTTTTGTTAAGTATACCTATTTTATTTCATAGTTTGTTATTTTCTGACCGTTTTTTTTTTCAGCGAACGAAAAAATATTTTTTGGTTAAAATGTACTTAAAACAGTTCATATAACACTTTTTGGACATTAATAAAAATATAGCATGTATACATAAAAAAATTTATTATGGGTTCATTTGTACCCAAATGAACTTAACAAATCTAAAAAACTAGCGCATATGAAACATAAAAAAGCAATTTCTTTCCTTTTGAAGGCACAAATGGACATTGCACTTCTGACATTTCCATCTTGATTTTCCTATAAAACCAGGGTTTTTACATCTTAAAGGTAAAGGTAGCTGAGGGTGCTCTGGAAAATGTCCAATGTTATCTAATCGCACCTCAGTAAGAGGTCCAATTTCAATGTTTTGGCGTTTTTCAGCTACTACTGCACTAGATGTACCGCTTGAAGGTCTTTCCCGTTTTCGGTTATTGAAAGAGTTGACTTTTATGGGGGCTTCACCAACTTTCACCCTAAAGTGTAGAAGGTCCATGATATATTTTTTTGGAATTCCTAAAAAATGCATATCTTTTTTATATTCTAACCATGAATTTGTTAGGGCCATGTCAACTGCATGGAAGATTAGTCGAACAGTCCACTTTCTGCAACGGATTTTTACTCTGTAAAACGCAATAAGAGCATCTGTTTTATCTATGCCACCCATGGACTTATTATACTTTTGTATAACTTCGGGTCGACTTACATCAATGAAACACTTTGTTTGTTTATTCCAACGTTTTACAACATCTTCTGTACCAACCCCAACGAAGTTGGATACCAATATCACTGACTTGTTATCTAACCATCTGGTTACTACAATTCCATCAGAAGAGATAATTTGTTCCGTTGATCCTCTCTGGTTTTTTGAAAAATCTTTTACATTAGTTAAAGGTGGTTTAGAAATTCTATTGATCGTCGCAGTACCAGCAACAAGTATTGATTTTTGGTTGAGAATTTGTAAAAGATTATAGCTCGTAAAATAATTGTCACAGTACAATGCATGCTTATTAGGTTCAAGTCCTTTTGTTAATTGCAATACGATAGCTGCACCTTGTCCATATTTCAAATTGGAAGGTTCTATTTCTGTGGTACTACCTTGATGGATTAGAAAATTGTAAATTAGTCCACTTTCACCACCTAATAAATACAGTTTTACTCCCCATGGATTAGGCTTATTTTTGATGTATTGTTTTATAGACAATCTCCCTTTGAAAGGCATGATTTGTTCGTCTATGCAAATATTTGTTTCTATATGCAGTTCTCTACATCTCTTTAGGACTGATTCAAAAACTGGTCGAACTTTCCACAGTTTGTCGTCGCTCTGTCTGGTTTGCAGATTGTCAACACAATGTATGTGCGTGCGAAGTTTGAAATAACGATTCAATGTCATTGTGTCCGAAAAAATATCAATTTTTAAAGATCTGTCCCAATACATTCGCAGTCTTGAAAATTTTAGACAGCCTGTTAGAATACTAAGGCCAAAAAGTGATTTTATTTCTTGTAGATTACACGGTACAAATTTCTCATTTTCAGTTTGCAAAGCATACCTACATATTCGTATATTGAACGAAATTTTCGAATATACTTTCGGGAAAATATCTTATAAAATATGTAACTGGATATTCCTCAGAACAGTTTTCATTAGAAATCTGTGTTATTTTATTAGGTAATTGTCGTATTAGATATTGAACATTCTGTAACCATTTTACATTTTTTTTCAGAGTAATGAAGTTATCATAGTTACCATCGTTTTCGCCCTGTTCATCATCATCCTCCTTTTCTACCTAATTATCCTCTTCCTCGTCCTCCAATTCGTTTTGATTTTCTGAGACATCATCTATCATATGTCCAACTCTCTGTCTTACTTGTATTTTTTCTTCGCAGTCACTGTCGTCATCACTAACAAATCCTTCTATGTCGGACAGTTTTTCCAGCTCTTCCAGGAGTTCCTTCTCAGTTAAATACTTTTTTGGAGGCATTTTACTCTGAAACAAAAATAACACTGAGTCATTTTGGCTACAATTGTGCCCATCGAATTTGAAGCACACTTCTATATTTGAAAAAAATCTAATTTCAATAAAATATATTCACAATTAGTAAGAAGTAACACTACTTTCAACATTGCACTGAAATATAAACGACGATTGACTTTATTCAAACTAATATTTGAAGAAACAAGTACACTTACCTCTTATGAACAATGCAATTGCCGACATATTGCTTTTGACATTAATTTTCTTGTAGCACAAAACCATCCATGCGCAATCTAGGTACAAAATGCAGAAGTATAGTACTTATAGAATATAGATTTCGATAAACTTACCTAAGTTGCAGATTCCTGTAGAATTATATATGCATTCAAATTAATGGGTACAATTATACCCAGCATGACTGAAAGGATTAAAAAGAAACTTTTTTATTTCCTGGGTTTGTCGGTCTGATGTAAATAAAACTATTTAAATTTTGCTTAAACGTTTCGGCAAATTTGTCATTTTCAATAAGCACTTTATTAAACTTTAAACATTATATTTTACAATTAAATTTCATGTTTACACTTTTTTAAAAAGTTTAACATGGATTAAAAACTGATATCTAACATAGACAGATGACATCTGGCAGGTAACTTAAAATAGGAGTGGTTCAGGGTCGTATTTTAAATATCTGCCATAGTGGATTTAAAAAACAACCCAATTTATTAAATTAATATAAATATTGGAAATATCTTTGATGTTAGTCATATTATTGATGGAATTTGGATCTTTTTTTATGTGAATCATCTCCAATATGCAGCTTTTGTTGTAATTTTGTTCTTTTTCCAAAACCTGTAGATTTTCAAAATCAAAAGAAATCTTCCACCTCATCGCTGGCGTCGTAAAATTTTCAATATGATTTAATTGAGCCTGAAATGCCAACCATAAGTCGTTAATTTCAAGCGAAAGCGACTCATCCCAGGTTAGTCCAGATTTCCAACACATTTGTATAATTATTTTTGCTTATACGAGAACTGAGCCTAACAATCCCAGTGGACGAAAACATTTTGAGCTTGAAAACAAAATAGTTTTTTGTTAGAGTTTTGATAGCTGGAAATGCCGGTAGCGAATTGTAATGCCTAAAATAGCGTTTTAGTCGCGATAATTTCTTTGAATTCCTAATGCCCTGACGGTGGTATCAAGAGACTTGTGAGTACTCTTAGCTTGTTTATTTTGATCAACTATTAAAGAGATTAAAGAGAAGAAAACTGCCCTTTTTTAATAATGCGATACGATCTTCCCGCAAAGCAGAAACTTATGCGCAAGTCTTTGTACTAATGAGAAGATCGTTGAAGTAAAATTCTCTGTTTAATGCGATATTTGCGAGGGGTTGCGCGGAACCTTCTTATCTTGAGTTAATGGCATAAAAGTACGTGGTGCTATCCGGAGCGCTACCGTATGTGACGGTATTAAGAATGAACGTTTTTATTGGTTCTTGTGGATTTTTTCGAAACAAATTTTTTTCATATATATTGTCATCGGGATGTACGAGAATTTGGCGTTTTTTGGCGAGAATTTTTTCTCTGCGTCGGCTGCAAATTTGAATATATATTGACGATAATAAAGAAGAATGACAAATAAGTCATCCTGCAACTTAGGACCGACCATTACGGTATCATTAAGCTGTATTTCCGTTGACGTTTTTGCAGAACCGTCAAAAACTACGCTTGTTTTAGTTGTAAGACTATCTTGTTTTATTACCGCGTGATAAGGCAGATAAAATCCGATTTTTATATAATTTTTATCACTTTTATATGACATGTGATTTAAATTCTTATCTTCTTTACGTGATATATCAAAGTTATCTAACGTTAGCAATCACCACTGCGAAGGCTTCTCGATCTTTTGCAACATGGAGTAATTGTCCTACATTTGATATCTGAGTCCATTCACGAATGTTTTTTTTAATCAATAAACCTGTTTTATTCCTACAGCTCTACGGCCTTCTATTTTTCCTTTAAGGATCAGTTGTAGTATTCTATATTGATTTCCCCTCACTATATGTCCCAGATAAGACATTTTCCGGTGTTTAACAGTCTTTAGCAATTCTCTATCTTTTTTAACCCTCCTTAGTACTTCCTCATTAGTTTTGCTTGTTGTTCTAGGTACTAGGGCGGTGTGATAAGTACTTAGCCTACAAAAGAAAAACGAAAATTTTGGTAAAATAGCGATTAATTTTTAACATAGTCTCCGTTTAGCTCGATACGCTCAACCCAGCGATTCTCTAACGTCCTTAACCCGTCTGAAAAATACGATTTCTCGAGGTGTACAAAGTAGGCTTCTGTGGCGGCGATGACCTCCTCATTCGACTTAAATTTCTGCCCGGCGAATGCCTTTTTAAGATGGGAAACGAAAACAAGTCGCACGGGGCCAAATCTGGAGAATACGATGAATGAAGCCACAGTTCGTAGTCCAATTCGACCAATTTTGCAATGGCGCAGATGGAGGTTAAGCCGCTGCTTTGTCATGAAGGAAGACCACTTTTTTCGCCAAATTGGGTCTTTTTTGCAATTCGACGTCGAATTGGACCAATAATTTGACGTAGTCGAGCCATGTGACTGTTTTGGACTTCTCCAGGTAGTCTTTGTAGAGCAGCTACTACTTCTTAAAATTAATTTATTAAGTTTTAAAAATTGAACAAACAAACAACACAAACAAAAATCAAACTCGAAGGACTAAATACGGAATCGACGGAATACTTATACAGGAAAACAATATCAGAGAAGATCGCTAGGAATGAAATAGAAAACGGTAACATCGAGAAAAGCTGGAAAAAACTCAAAAATAATATAATTAACGCAGCAACAGAATATTTGGAGAGATGAAAGTAACAAATACTTACATATCAAAAATGAAAACACCATAATTTAGAGAGGAAGTGAAGACAAAATGTGAAGAAAAGAAGAAAGCTATTTTACAATACAGAACACAACAAACACAACAGGCATACAATCACTATAAACGAATCAGAAATGAAACGAATACTTTAAACTGTTAAACAAATAAAAAAAGAAACTAGCAGAGTTTCTTAAAACAGATGGAACACAAAACGAACACAAAAAGAAATATGGAAAATGATCTGAGACAAATAAAAGAGATGAACGAACTAATAAAAACGAAACACATTCAGAAGGAAACATGGGTAGACTATAGAATTTCCAATCTCCGAAAATTTTGAATAATGCTGGGCCCATAACGATTTCTTAATATTGTTCTGAAGCTATTTTCTGTTTGTATTTTGAGAACAATTTCCGAAGTGGAAATTGAAACGTCAATAAACGTATTTTTATCTTTAATTGTGGCTTATTCCCAGATAAATAGTAATTAATGGGTAGACTACTTTCGATCCCTATTTGCTAAATGTGACGATGATGAACATCCAACACCAGAGGTGACGACAAACGAAGAAATAAACATTGAGGAAGAAGAGGTAGAGGAATCATTAAGGAAATTAAAAAATAGAAAATCACCAGGAGAGTAAAGAATACCGAACGAACTTCTTAAGTACGGAGGACCAGATCTGACCAAACAACTATTAAAACTAATAAAAAAATTATTAGAACAAAACAGAATTCCTTAAGAATGGAGATCAAGTATCCTAATATATCTCTTCAAAAAGGGAGACAAATCGGACCCAGAAAATTACAGAGGAATTAATTTATTAAACACAACACTAAAATTAACAACCAAAGTGATAACAAATAAATTGAATAAAATTATAACACTAGCAGAAGAAGAACAAGGTGTTAGGTTGGAGAGATCATGCACCGACGCTATAGAGGCAATTGCAAGAGAAATCATTAGAATACAACAAACCGGCATATCTATGTTTAGTGGACCTTACAAAGGCATTTGACCGGGACAAATTAAAAGACGTTACCCAGTTACTGTATGCAAGAAAGATACCTCTAGGAATAATCAAAACGATCAAAAATATCTACCAAAACAACACAATAAAAGTAAAAGTAGAAGAAAAACTAACCGACTCTATTGAAGCTGGCAAGGGGGTAAGACAGGGAGATTCCCTGAGTCCTCTTTTGTTCAACCTTATTATGGATGAAACAATAAAAAAAGTAAGATCTAAAAAATTATACCAAATGGGAAAAAACAACTTAAAATAATCTGTTATGCAGACGACGCAATACTACTGTCTCAAAGTGAAGATGACTTACAACGTATGCTGCACCAATTTAATATAACTGCCAGAAAATTTAACATGTTAATTTTCCCAAAAAAGAAAATGCATGCTTACAATAGCAAATTTACTCAGATGCAAATTGGAGCTGGAAGGTCAGATAATAAAACAAGTGATACAGAAAGCTTGAAACCGAAGTTGAAGATCAAGTAAATAGAGCAAACAGAGTCGCAGTCATCAGACCAATAATGACATACGCTTTAGAAACAAGACCTGGCACAGAGAGGACAAAAAGGATGTTAGAAATAGCAGAGATGAAAACGCTTAGACAAATTGATGGTAAGACACTATGGGACAGAGCTGGAAGTGCAGATATACGACGTAGATGTTGACATTATCAAAACCTGGGCGAGGAATAGAAAAGTAGAATGGAACTATCATATAAGTCGAATGACAACAAATAGAGTAGTAAAGACGACAAGAGACGGTTCCTCAATAGGAAGACGATCATTAGGAAGACCACGAAAACGATGGAATGACAACTTACTGGAGGAATATTGAAAAACAGACAGAGTCATGTCTATATAAAAACAAGAAGAAGAAAAAGAATTTTAAAAATATTATTTAAATTTTAAAAATACAGAAAAAATAGGGTGAAGTTTTGCATTACTCTACAGTCTAGCCTTTTTTTATGGTTCAGGCGAGAATTCCGCATAAGAATGTCTTCAAAATTTTGTAAAATTTTTAGAACCTTTTTTAATACTTCCATTTTTTAAATATTTGAAACACTGTTTCTTCCTTTTCTAGATTATCGCCGTCTACTCTGTTACGGTTTATATGTTGACGGTTAAGCTTTATAAAACATCAATAATTGTAAAAAAAGTAGTCAATACGTTTATACCTCGCCAGACGCTTTGTATGTATAATATATTTTAAAAGTCTTGGTTGTGACTGCACAGCTGCAGAAGTCTCTTATACCAGAAAAGTTTGTTGAAAAATTATGTAACTCTTTATGTAACGTCGTATCATTTAGAAAGAAAACCTCGGGCGTTTCTGGCGAGAATCGACCACGTAACAACAGCAAGAAACGTTTCGTAGACGAGGGAACGTCTTGTCGAAGTTGTAATGGTAAAGTCGGAATGTAAAAATTTAGTTACATTGTTGGAAACTTTGGCCATGCGAAGAAGTCGAGATGGATCGCAAACTTGCAACTCAATGAAGATTTAATTGCTTCTGAAACAACTTTACCTAATCAAGTTATCCATGGAAGATATGTGGTCTATTTTTGGAACACTAGTATCTGTGAAATTAAAGATTTTTTTATTGTTCGAATCAATATATTTCGTATTATTTTCATATCTAGTATTTTTTAAAGGCAAAAATACAGTATTGTGCGAATTAATGGAATCACTGTGAATTTTTTTTCATTTTTTCAATACTTACAGTTGGCAACACTACCTACACAACTGACAGCTGACCAGGCATTGAAAACATAACCTTACTGTGTGTTGGTGTGTTTGAGTGTGTTTTAGGTCATTTCTTACCAAGCTTGTGTTGTTTTGAGGGTTTTGTACTATTTTGTGTTGTTTTTGGTTTTATTCCAACATGGATATTACGCCTAGGAAGCGTGAAAAGATTGTCACGTTGAGTGAACACACTAGTATGTCACAAAGAGAGATCGCTAGAACGTGTGGAGTGAGTCAGGGGGTAGTAAGCAAAATTTTGAAGCGTAAACGAGAAACGGGATCAGTGGATGTGAAAAGGTTAGGAAAATATGGAAGAAAGAGAAAAACAACACCAGCAGATGATAGATTTTTACTTCGAAAGAGCAAATTGGACCCAAGAAAATCCCAAGCCAAGATCTACAACAAAATCTAGCAGCATCAGCTATAGTGATTCATGACTCAACTGTTCGTAGAAGACTTTTGGAGAATGGTAGAAGGGCAATTCGTCCACAGGAAAAACAGCTTCTAACTGAACGAATGAAGAAACAAAGGCTACTGTGGGCCAAAAAATACTCTAATTGGACTGTAGGCGACTGGAAAAAAGTCCTATTTACAGATGAGACCCACTTTATAGTTCAGGGACAGCGGTCGAAATTCGTCAAGAAGTCTGACAATGAAAAGCTTACACCATCTCATATTGATCAAACCGTAAAACATCCAGTCAAGAAAATGTTTTGGGGAGGTTTTTTATACATGGGGGTTGGATCTTTGGTGCCAATTGAAGGCATGATGAACAGCCAAAAATACAAATCCATGTTGGAAAAGGTTTTGGACAAACAACTCCAAAAATGTCAACCCCAAGGAGGAGCGATTCTTCAACAGGACTCTGCTCCCTGTCACAAATCAAAGGAAATGATGGCATTTTTCAAAAATAAGAAGATTAATGTTTTAGATTGGCCCGGTAATTCGCCCGACCTCAACCCCATTGAAAATTTATGGGCCATTTGCAAAGCTAGACTGCGAAAAATCGACTGTACCACTAAAACAAAAATGATAGAAGCGGCCATTCAGGTTTAGTATCGAGATGAAAGTATATCTGACAACTGCCAGAAACTCATAGAATCTATGCCAAAACGGGTAAAAGCAGTAATTGCTGCCAAAGGGGAACATATTTCCTACTGAATGATGTAAGTTTACCTTTATAGTTTTGTCAAAATATAATTTTTTACTAAATAAATTGTTTTTTCATTAAAACAGCCTATGATTCCATTAATTCGCACAATACTATATTAAAACAAAAGCTAAAAATTTGAAGATTTATACTTGGTCGAAACCAAAATTCAGATTCTTATCTAAATCTGGGTTTTCTACAATTTACAAAGGAAACAGACGATGAATGGACCGAAATTGGGAATCTAAACTTCCATTCCACATCATATCGATTCATCTAAATAAGAAACTTTCATGAGCTGGCTTCTAATACTCAAAATACGAGTAAATAAATATACAGTATGTAAATTTTGAAACTTACAATGTGCTATATCTCACGAACAAAAGCTGATATCGCAAAATACTTGAAATCGTTTCTGGGATAGAAAGGAAAACTAAAATGATATGAAACAGAACTCATCCCAATCAACCTCCTAGGTCCCACCCACCACAACCAAAAAAGTTTAAATTGCAAACCCCTATTTGTGATATACCATTGAAAATACTATCAAAAATGCTATCCAATGGTATAAATAATAATTATACAAGGTGAAGCAATAATTGTGAAACTTTGGCTTAAATGGAAAATTTAATGAGGTTTTTGTTAAACTACAAATTTGTTAAAAATTGTTAAAAAAAGCAAATGCTCCAAGTGGGTTCCGTTGTTTTGTAAACATTAAGCCTACAGAATATTTTCAAATTCTGCATGAACTTTGGCAAAAGTAATAGCGCTACATGCTTACGGAATTCTTTCTCGCAATTCCCTAAGTGACGCAGGTTGAGTTTTATAGACAACTAACTTGAGGTAACCGCAGAGAAAATAGTCAGGTGGCGGTAAGTCTGTTGATCTTATTGGCCACTCAATAGGACTTCTCCTTCCAAAACATTTGTTCGGATAATTAGTATCCAACCAGTGCCTAACTGGAGCTGCATAGTGACGAGGTGCTCCATTTTGTTGGTGCAGCAAATTTAGGTTGCCTAGAGTCTTTATCGTTCCTTTGGTTCTCTAATTTATGCACAATTAAAGATTCGATGGTATTTTCCAGCATATCGAGATAAATGTGGCCACATAAATTGCCTAGTATAAACAAGGGGCCAATTATAGCATCGCCTAATATTCCTGCCCAAACATTCAGTTTTTCAGGACATTGAGTGTGACCTTCTCTAAAGCGATGCGGATTCGCATCACTCCAATACCGATAGTTTTATTTATTTACATTAGCATTCAGCATAAAAGTACATCCATCAGTGAAACAAATATTTTTTAACATTCTCGGTTCAACGTGAATTCTTTCAGTCATGAGTTCACAAAACTCAATTCGTCGGTCTGGATCATCATCGCCTAGTTCTTGAAGAATTTTTGTTTTGTAATGGTGAAACTTATATTGATGCAGTAGGCGCTATTGTAAAATTTCCTGGACCTAAATTTGGGATGCTTCATTTAGTAACCTTGGGGCATCCATTTTTTATTTTGCACTGATCCCGTTTCTCTAAACTTTTCAAGTGAATCGTGGACGTAATCGTGACTTACATTTTTGTCCGGATGCCTTTCATGAAATATTTGAGCTAATCGTAAATAACACTGGTTCTGGGAGCCAAATATAAAAAAGATCTCCACGCGTTTCAGGTATACTGTAAACTATCGTGACAACTACAGCTGAATGACAGTACTGATGGTACAAATGATGAAAACTAAAGACATTTAAAATTATCAAATAAACTAAAAATGATTGAATCTAACAGAACCAAAAAAAAACAGATATTTTCAACTTAAGCAAAATTTAATTCAAACGGCAAATTAAGTTTTTATTTAACAAAAAAAAATCCGACGGCACTTATCATTAAAAATAATAGTCCGGGAGATGGCATTACAGATACAAAAGTCGTAGTAAGCCGGCTGATATTATATAACACTGTGTATAATTATTAAACAGTAATTATACAGGGTCATCAACAGAATCAACAAAAACCTCATTAAAATTTCCGGTTTAGTTTACCGAAAGTACAAGCAGTCAAACAAAATGTTAAACATGGAACAAAAAATTTTGGTGTAGCAGTGTTGGCATGTTTTTATAATGTAGATGCTTTATTCTTCAAATATAAAAACATAAAGCTTTAGAAAAGTACATTTTGTTTATATTAGTTTATAAATTTTACAATTTTTAATTTATGTAAGTAAAACAAGAATGAGTAAATATTTGCTTCGTTAAAGATTAATTGCAGTTAATTATTAGAAATAATTTTTCAATTACCCTTTGATAGATTAGGGGAGAGATTTGGTAATCGTCAAATCAGCAGTTGCCAAATGTTTGCAATTAATCTCGAAAGAGACAAATATTTACTCGTTATTGCTTCATATATAATAAAAATTGCAGAATTAATAAAATAGTATAATCAAAATGTACTTGGTAAAAGCTTTCTCTCTTTATATTTTTGAAGCATATAACATATGAATTATAATAATATCCCAACACTGCCAAACCCAAATATTTGTGACATTTGCAGCTATATTCAGCTTGTACTTTCGGTAAACTCAACCAAATTTCCATTTAAGCCAAAGTTTCACAATAATTATTGCTTCACCGTGTATGAGGGTAGGATCTTTATTAAAAATTTAGTGTTAAAACATGAGTTATTAGTCCCTGTTTAGAATTTTGTAATGCTCTTCAGAGCTGACTATAACTTAAAAGATTTTACGTTCCACACCAGTAATTTATATATTTTTTTTATTAGTGTCGAATTATCGCCTTGCAAATTTTTATTTTGGTACCTTGTAAAAGAAGTTTTGACCTTCTTAGAGGTTGAATTGCTCAGAAAGATCTGTTTCTTACCAATATTCTAAGTAAAGATGAAGAAAATGTTTTATTCAATGTTCATTTAAAAGAACTCTTTAAATTGATAGACGGAGCACATAAATCCATTGGGCATGGAAGTAGAACAAGAATGTTGAAATAATTACAACAGAAGTACAAAAAGTAGAAATCAAAGCAATCTATTTAAATCTATGTTTTTTACTACTAAACCAACAAAGGTTTAGTAGTGTCAATGTAAAATAGATTTGACAAATTGTGACTTATTCCCATTAAAAGTAGTAATTGCATTAAGATGCCACAAGAAAATAGCTTCAGAGCAATATTGATAGATATATGTACTTCTCTTTTATGAACTTTTCCATGGCTGGTTTGGAGAGGCGGGTAATGCGTTTCGCTATATCTTCTGTGTTTGGTCATGAAGAGTTAGTTTTATTTTTCGGGATATTAGGGCCTGTTTTATGTTTTCTAAGTAGGTTCCAAGCAAAGGGGCGTTAAGGATTTCGAGAATTTCCCGCCACATGGATGATCTTGCAGAAATGGATGAGTTGTATGAGATTATTCGGTTGAGAGAGTAGATGGTATACTAGGTTATGTGGATTGACTGATAAACTAGCTGAATATAAGAGATGAAGGTATTATCGTCTTAACCTTCATCTTACCACTCCACTACCTTCACCACTTAAGTATAGTTTTTAAGGCTTCACAATACATGCTTTTAGCTGTGCTTGATCTAAAAACACCTAGGCAGGTCCTAAAACTTATGAAAGCCTAAAAGCTAAAAAATCTAATACATGCTATAGCTAGCAATTAATTTCTATTCAACTTTTGTAAAAGTTAATATGGTCTCCTGATTATAGTATCTTATATACTATAACGCTAAGCCCTTTTCTTGTCCACCACTTTACTCAAAAGCCATATTAGATAATTAAAATATTTTTTCGGAATATTATTAGTCTTACGTATAAGATTGTCAAGATATACTTTGGTACAAAAATTCACTTCCGGTTTTGAGATGATCGGAAGTTAAAATTTACTTTAAGTTTTAGACCCCACAATTTATATATGGATCGAAAGGTCTCGTCGAAACGAATCTAAATATGTACTTCCGGTTGCGATCCAACACCGGAAGTGACCCGAAACGCGCATAAGACGTCAAGATAGAGCAAATCTGACACCGGATTCGTGATCAGCATGCAAAATTAACTGCTAAATGATATCCATGTCGACATTTGATGAACTAAAAATTGCATTCCGGTTTTGAGGTCGACTTCCGGTTTCGTTTTTATTAAAAAGTAAAAGTTTACATAACTCCCGGTGCCAAGCAAAAGTTTTCAGAAAATGAAGACATTGTAACAAAAAACATTGTTTTCGACGAAATATTTCGTGATATTTAATACACTTTTTACTTGCATTATTATTGATGAATGTTATGTATATTCTTGCTTATATTGTTTGTATTGATCTCTTATTTTTTCTCGAAAAATAAAAATTTCATTTAAAAAACTCGATGTCGAGTTGGTCCGCTAGTTTTCTACTTAAATAGCTAATAGTTCTATTTGTATTGTAATATTTTTGTTAACTATTTCTGTTCTAGTTCTGTTCTGATTATTATTTGCTATGCAATTTCTCTCTGACTCTAGATGCGGATCATTTTTATTAATTTAATACTTCAACAACTCTTATCAGAAGTCATTTTGTTATATTTTTTGATACTACTGACATTATCTATATTTACCTGATCTCTATTTTTCCACAGTTTTATTTTGTGCCTTTAATTAGTAGACTTTCCATTTTCGATTTTTAATTAGGGCGTTGTATTTGGTACATCGATATCGGTACAATTTCCATTAATATTCCTTTGTCTCTCATCCACCTAGCAATCATCAACACTCTATTTTTCCAATCATCGTCTGAAAAAACAGAGAGGACAATAAAATAAAATCGACAAATATTCCCATGATTGCTCCATCCAATAATCAACTCATAGTTCATTTACTAAATCTCTTGAATATTGCATTTGAGGATGAACGGAAAAAGAGAATATTCAGTTTAAACTGAACTGAACTGAACTGAACGACACAAAGCAGGGCAGATATGGATTCGGTGATGGGATGTATTAGGGACTTTTCCATTTTGATGGAATTCGTTGGAACGGTTGATGCATAAATGATTCGTTCCTTGACATTTGATCGATGCCGCCGCCGAGTTGGGAATTTCAGAGGACAACAGACGGTGATTGATGATTCGGAATGGGATCTATACTTGGGAATAAATGTTTAGAATATTATTTAAGCGAAATTAAACAAAAAGCATTGCTGTTCTCATAAATATTTTTTTAATATTTTTTTACTTCTTTATCAAAGCCGTCTCTTACACATCGATTGGTCTTACTGGGTAAATTGGCACATTGCACATCTTCATTTACTTATAATATGGCCGCCCTAGCTCAGCTTACTTGCATTGTAATTCTGGGTACCTCTAACAAAATTTTTATTTTCTAAGAATTATACGCTGTTACTGTATTTCAGACAACACGTAAAGACATCAATCCTCCTGGGCTAGGGTGCATCAACACTAGTTACATGAAATAAAGGTTAAAGATGCAATTGACACCGGACCAATCCAAAAGAATCTTCTCGGCAAAAATTCCATACGAAATTATTATTATTATTTATTCATGATACTATTCCATAATTACTTCAGTCGTCAGAGACAAAAATGCCACTGAACCTCTAAAAATCATACGAACATGCTGAATTTTGCCGAGAATGTCAATTTTAAGACGCCAAAAAGATGCAAAAAATTTACCACTTTTACCCTCGGGATTTTTCTTAAAACCCTCCTCGTTAAGGAAAATGGAAATAATCGAGGAAACGAAAAAAAATCGATTGATCATGAATCTGTACGCCATAGAAAAAAAATGGTAAAAATAAAAATGTAGCTAAGATAATTTTAAACAAAAATATTACCATTTTTTATGTAGAATGAACCGTTCGGGGGAAAGCGCCCACCAAACTGGCGTGACATGTAACATGGCAGTGACATAGCACGGGTGGCATAGCAGGTAGCGCACACTTAAGTAGCATGAAATTAAAAAGGCTAGTTAAATTGAAAATGTCAATGGACTCATTTCAATTAACTCATCTAATCATTATTTATAACATAAAAGATATATTCATTATTAATAGCATGGTGAAATTAAAGCGCTCTGCTTGCTAGAAGCTTTTCTACTATTTTTTTAAGAGGACATACTACTACTATACGAAAAATGTTGTATGAAATATCTACAGCAATTTGGACAGTTCTCCAGCCAGAATATTTGATCAAACCATCAAGAGAATTATGGCTGACGTACAGCAAGTAGATACTGGGAACTTTGGAATTTGCCTAATTTCTGTGGCTCTATTGAAGGAAAGCCTATCAGAATTAAAGCTCCCGATATCTATCTGAGTAATCATGCAGATCGTGTCATGAAACTATATCCCAGAAAATAATTAACAAATGACAAACAAATATTTAATTACATACTTTCTAGAGGCAAAGATCTATTGAGTGTACGCTTGGTTTGCTAACTTCAAATTTCGTCGTATTGGAGACGCCAATATGTTGCAATATTAACAAGATTAATAGTATCATCCAAGCTATTTGTATGTTACACAATTTTATACGTGTGTATAATGGAGATTTTCCTAATCCGACATTCCAATTGAAAGAACATCCAATCTGGTTTATCTGGTCTTCTTTACCTATAACTTTCTCTCTCATAGTCCTCTGCCACATAGTCCTTCCATCTTCATCTAGGTTTTCCTCTATCTCTTCTTCCATTAACTTCTAACAGTTCTATCCTCCGTCCCGCAGAGTTTTCATCTCTACGTCTGGCATAACCAAACCAGTGCACTCTTTGTTCTTGAATCTTTTTTAAGACTTAAGTCATTCCGGCTATTTTTCTAATCAAGTCATTTCTGATCCTGTTCTTTCAAGTTTTACCCAACATGCACCGGAACATTTTTATTATTTTAGCTACCTCCATTTTTTTCTGGATCTTCTTTACAGAGCAAACCTTACCGCAGTACACCAACGCAGGTCTCACTATACTTATGTGTATCTTTTCCTTTAGCCCTTCCCCGATTTTTCGATCACAAACTACCCCGCCAGCATTTCTACTTCCACAACCATTACTCTTCCTCCCAATCACATATATTTCGTTTTCGACCTGCTTACTTTAAGTATTGTCCCTTCAATAGCCTTTCTTTAGCACTCCAATTTCTCTTCCAATATTTATTTGTTCTTCTCTACTTACAAGATATCATCAGCAAACAACAATGGCCAAGGAGCGCCCTCCCTTACTTTTTCTGTCAGTGCATCCATAACAGGATTAAACAGGTAAGGAATTGATGAAAAACCTTGATGCAAACGCTCTTGGCTAGGAACTGTGTCATACGCCTTCTCAAGATTTATCAATATCAAACGTAGCTTTCTTTTCTTCTCGCTGTATTTCTCTATGAACTGTCTCAACGCAAATAAGGCATCTGTTGCCCTCCTTCCTGGCATAAACCCAAACTGTTCTTCTATCGATGTCTCTCTCCTTAACTTTTGCTTTACTGGTCTCCCCCAAATTTTTGAAGAGCTAGAGAAATATCTTTCCTAGAGCCTTCCAAACCCCCACAGGTATTCTATCAGGCCTACTGCCTTACTGTTGTTTGTCCTATTTAACGCCTTGTTTTGAAGTTCTTCATTTAGCAACTTACTAAAGTACTCATACCAACTTTTCTGTATTTCAACATCGGTTCTGAACTTTCTTCTATCCACATTCTTAGTTTGTCTCACGTGGGTCAAGTCCTTTGATGACTTGTGCCTTTCTTCCTTGCCATGTTCTTCACACCCTACCTGTGGAACGTAGGTACATATGATGTTCAATTTGGTATTGCCTATATTAAGTTGGACACTCATTATTCTATGACTTCTTCTGGTTACCCTTACAAGATTCCTTTCATTCGTTGTTCAAAATAATACCTACTCTATTTCTGCCGTGACTGTTCAACCACCGTATATTAACTTGCATTGATCTCCAAGATCTCTCGACTTATTACCTTTTCAACGAGTTAGCTGCATACAAAGTACACCAATCCTTCTCTCTGCATGAAATCGGCGGGCTCCCTTCCTTTACCTGTCATGCTTCCGATATTGAGAGTTGCAACTCTCAGAACTAGCTTCTTTGTTCACTTCCGTCCTCTAAGGGGTACCTTAGCTCACTTTTCGCAGGGGTTATGCGAAGCCGCAACTGCGCGTCGCTTACGCTAAGCTATTTTCCTTCTCTTCATGGTTTTAGCAAGGTTTTTGTTGCCAGATGCCCTTACTCGCGCAGACCCTCCTCTTTTATTCGGGCTTGGGACTAGCACTGATAGTTACAGAGCTACTCAATTCACCCAGCCATTACCAAAGGCGGAGTTTCCCGCTATTTCTTAACACTTTTGTTGAAATTGCGTTTACATCAGGACTATCAGGAGATTTATGTTATAATCCTTTTCATCGATGTTTATTTCGTAGGTAGTATCGCTCTAATATAGTTGTTCGCAGTAATTACGCCATATATGTACTTCTTTGTTTATATCTGTTACCATTAACTCGTTATTGTATACTGCATAGTTTTTGGTTTAAAAACATCGTGTGATAATCTTAATTGTTTGAAACAAGTAGATTCTTCATATTACACTACATTTCCATATCAATTTTTATTAACCGTTTCAATAATTCACATAATGTATAAAAAAAAGTAATATGTAAAATATTTAGCTGCTTCGCAAACTTTATCTCTTATGTTAATTTTACTCTTGAGCTAGTTTTCCATCTACCGTAGACAAGTAAGTGAAACGGCTACTAGAAAAATAAACGAAAAACGAAATTTGTGAAAGGAATGTCTCGTGTGAATCAGGCCGTTTTCAGCCCATTCATTATCAACAAATTGTGGAATGGAAGCTCTTGGCAAAGAAAACACTCGAGTAGAACAGGACCGGATTCGAACGAAGGCAATAAACATTGTTCTTGCGGTTTATCCACTGCAATGGGGATGTTTATCTTGCGGATAACTTCAAGAGCTCGAAAAGAAACCGGCGAATAGTAGAATAAATAGTTTAAAAATTATTTTCTTTGATAATTATTTTTAAATGAGACTTCTAGTATTACTAGGATAAAGAGGCTAAAAAATAAAAACCGATTATTTAGTTGTGTGGTAAAAAATGGAAAAAATTATTATTAATAGACGATATAATAGAAAACTGTAACAGTTATAAGTATTTTGGAAGCGTATCCCATTAGCGTCCAAATTATTTTTTTTTATTTTCTATTATAAAATTGTGTTTATCGCATTTTATTACCTACTTATAATTATAGAAAGCTAAAACAAAAAAATACTGCTTTTAAAATCCCATATTTAAACAATAAATACAATTATTATTATTTTTTTTTATTTTTATTTTTTTTTATTTTATTATTAAATAAGGCCAACTATTGGTCGCGATTATCATCATCATCTTTGGCTCGACAATCCTCTGTGGATCTTGGCCTGCTCTAAGATTCATCGCCATTCTGTTTTTGGCAACATGTTGCCATCTTCTGATTTTTAATATTCGTAAGTCGGTTTCTACTCCATCTAACCACCTAATTCGCGGTCAGCCTTTGCTTCTTTTTCCTACAGGTGTTCCTGTGGTTAACTTTTTAGCAATGGTATTTTCTGGCATTCGTATTATGTGTCCAGCCCATCTAAGTCGCTGTGTTTTAATGAACGTTATGACATCTGGCTCATCAAAGAGCTGATACTGTAGCATTTTAAATTTGATTGATTCTTTGAAGTATATTTAAAGTCGCCTCGTATATGAAATCGTCTTAATAAAACGAAGAATGTTTTCTGTTTTTTAGTTCGTATCTTTCGAAAAGTGTTTTCAATCATTCTAACGTCGTAGAGTAATAAATCCATTTAATTGTTGTTTATTTTACTGCGGCGATTTCTTTTCATGTAAATGCGTTTCAAAGGATATCTACGTCGTTCGTTGGTTTTGCTATTTCAGCAGTTCGTTGATTTTCAAGTTAAGCGAACAAATTTTTAATTTCGTCACTATCGGTGGAGCCGCTGTCAAGGGCAGTTGGTTTCGTTTGTTTAGTCCGAATTTTCATCAAATTCGTAATGTTTTTTTTTGTTATTAGTTTTTTTCATCAGAAGTATTGAAGTTTGGTAGCATGTGTAGTTACAATTTGAGGTTGGTTTATGATATTGACGGAAAAGTGCTTGGGTGGTATTCTTCAAGGAACCGGCAAATTTATATGTGGAGAAGTGAATATTATACTCAAATGTAATGTGTCAGTTTTTGTCTGAGTTAATCACCGATTTGGGTCAAGAGCTTTGTGTTTTGAGAAGTTTTGAAAAGCCAAGCTTTGAAGATTGCAGTTTAATTAACCCGAAGTCCGATGGTCCAGTGCCCAGCTTTCATCGTATATTTGTTGTCCCTGGTCATTCCAGACCATTTTGCAGCTTGTGAGAAGCATTTGTTTGTTTTGCAGTGTTTTTGAGTAAAGTTCCAGCCCCAAAACTTTTAAAGGAGATATAATATTCAGTGATATCAGGTACTCTTTTTTTTTTCGTAAACATTTTTTAAAGTAAAAATAGACAGTTTTCATCGATAATTGCTTTCATGACAAGTTACAAAAATTGTAATAAATAAAATTATAAATATTAGGGATTGGTTAACTGTCATATTAATTATTCTTATAGTTTTAAAAATTTAATCTTGACATATGACAGTTAGCATTATTGTCTTCGGATATTTGGTACATACATAACCATAAACTTTGAATTTGTTTTGTTTTTAAAAAGGTTAACCTCAGTAAGTAAGCTCCATTTAAAAATATGATAATAAATATTTAAATAGTTACCGCTACAAAATGTCGCGCAAATAGGGTCCCCAACGCCCAGAGTTGTAAACCGAAAGCGCCATTGTAAGTCGTTTTTTTTTGTATTTTGTTAGTATTATTTGTATTTGTAACTGTTTGTGGTACACATAATTAAAGGTTAAATTTTATTTTCTTAACTTTTTATTTATTTTTTTAAGCTAACCCTTTTTGAGTTTATTTGAAAAAGATATGTTTTGATTTGTTTTCTAATTATTTCCCTAGTTACAACTAGTGGTTGTAATAGGCATAATTAGGCACCTCAAGTGGCGCCCTATAATCAAATTTCTTGAGGTGTTTTCTTGTTTATTTTTATTTTGTTTGTCCCAAGAGCCCTTTATTTCTTTTTTTGTAGTTCCCCCATTCCAATGCCCATATCTTTTACTTATCCACGACCCCAGCTCTCCTACGAAACCCTGAGTGCCGTTCGCACAAGTAACGTATATTTTGCTTGCCCTATCTTCACCCCCAATAGTTTTTTCCCCCAATTTTCCATCTCCCATATTAATGCCCCCTGTGGTAGGCAAAATACTTTCGTTACAAAAATGTCGCCCAACGTGTGTGGCATCTCTTAGATTTGCGCCATTTGTACTGTCGTTACAAAAATGGCGCCCCGACGTGTGGCATCTTTTAGCTTTTGATTCCTTTCTTCCAAGCCATATCTTTTTCAATTCGTCCCTAGTTTTCAGCCATTTTTATGAAACCCTGTCTTCCGAATAGTGCCCTGGTGTCCCACAAACAGTTTGTTTCTGTATTTGTATCAACATATGTATTGTTGTTTTTTTCTATGTATTGTTCTTGTATTAACATATGTATTCTTGTATATCAACAGATGTATTTGTTGAATATTGACATATGTAATGTTGTTTTTTTATTTCGTGTACTGTAGAAATTTTTCTATATGTATTTTATGTGTATTGGTAAATGAAAGCAAATATTTTGAGTTTGAATATTTAAATCGAATTTTAAATAATGTTTTGATGTTGAAAAGAATTTTAAGTTATTTACAGTAACAAATTAAGTATACCGTTATTGTGCCATTTATTTTTGATTGATTTGACATTTCTTACAGAAAAATCGGTTTTTGTAATTTTGTTTTGTCCGGTCATTTTGAGTAAATGTGTTTATTGTTTGAGTGACTTTTCTTTGAGCTGATAAGTATAGTTGTGTTTTGTTGTTTGTCCCTTGTCCTAAGACATTTCATTGTTTCCTCTAGGCCCTCTCTGACGGCGTTTGTGTTATGCCACGGGCTAGTAGGAGATTGTGAATGTGAAGAGTAGTTCCCTGTGTTTCCCTGTTGTTCCCTAATTAACCCTCTTTGACGGCGTTTGTGTTATGCCACGGGTTAAATAGGAGATTGTGTTCCCCTGAGTCCCCTTTTGTGTTTCCTGTCTTGTATCTGAATGATGACAAGTGTAATACTCGTGATCGGAGGTGCTGTTTAGTTTTGCCTAGGAGCAGTCTCATTTAGTTTTCAGAACAAGAGCAAGGTGTTTTATGTTGTGTTATTTTGTGTAGCTCACTCAAAAGTCAAGTTGTCAATATTATTAGTATTTTTGTATCACCCTGTATGTGAAGTTTATCGAGTCTATTGTTTTGTATACCCCTGTATGTATTTGCTTTCACCCAAACATTGTTTTAGTATTTTTGTCCCACCCTGTATGTGAAGTTCGTTGAGTTTGCTTCGAACCGTTTTTTTTTCTGTTATTTTGTGATTTGCTTTTATCCAGTTTTCCGTTAAATCAAGTCTATTCCTGTCCCAAGTTAACTGCTACGATTTCCATTTTCTGTTATGTCCAGTTTTCGTAAAATTATGTAGAAATAATTTTCGTCTATTTCCTTGTGAATTAAAAAATACGTATTTGGAATGATGTCATTCCTTATTGTCGGCATTTTTAAAATGTGAACGATATCAAGTTTGTTTATTCTTGTTCGTCTTAAGTATCATCCCATGTCTGAGAAAAGAATTTTGTTTACGTTAACGAAATAATTTATTTCGTATGTAGACGTTGTCCTTTCTTTAAGTGTTTATAAGTTATCTATTTCGTCTTCTTATTGAGTGTTTGAGCAATTTATTGCGTTTTTTAGAAATCAGCTGTTGTACGAAAAATATAGGTCAAATTTTTTCGTATCTTTAAAGTTTAATAGTCCAGGCAATGTGTGAAATTTTTTTTAAGCCCGGAAAAAGAAAATGTATTCTGTTACAGTCCACGTTTGTCCATTGTTTTTCCCTTGTTGTCTTTTGTTTTATAAGTAGGAGGAAGTAATAATGCGATTTCGTTTGTCCATGGCTAAGGCCGATTTGTTAGTGACAAAGCGAGGTATTGTTATTTCCCTTATGTTTGTTATTCCCGTGTTTCCCCGAGTTTTCTTTGTTCCTATTCTGTGTTATAAGTAGGAAGAAATGATGATACGATTCCGTTTGTCCTTAGCTAAGGCCGATTTGTTAGTGACAAAGCGGAGTATTGTTATTTTTCTTTTGTCTGTTAGTCTTGTGTTTCTACCTTAGTTCTTTTTTGTGTACACGTAGAAGAGAGTGATGATACGACTTCGTGTATTCCTGGCTAAGGCCGATTTGTTGAGAATACATAGCGAAAGTATTGTGATGATTTTTCTGTCTGTTAGTTTTGTGTCCTTTGTTTCTTTGTGTGGTCAGATGTTGTAGTGAAGTTATGTTGATGGTCTAAAACGTATTAGTTTGTGATTTGAGTATTGTATTGTTGAAATATCATATAGGACGTACAGGCATGTGACCTGGATTTGTGTTTCCTTGGATATTTCTGTTGTTGTGTAAGACTGCGTAGCAGCATCCCCTTTCCGTGAATTATTAGAAAGGATAAGCCTTTCTAAGTGTTGAAGTAAGACTATTGGCGATAGAGTCTCAATAGCATTCCTTCTTGTTGTAGTGTTTGTGATGTAATGTTTTTGATTTGGCAGAAGCGGAGGTACAAATACTTGCATTGTCCATTGTGACGTTTTGATTTGCTGAGGTGAAAGTACCTGGCCGCCGTTTATTGTGAAAATATTGTTTATGTCGATTGTGAGACCATGTTAGTGAAACATCTTAAGTTTTTTTAGTACTACCGTTGAATGACCCACTTAGAATTCCCCAGTTTTATGTTGTGACCCTGTTCGAGTTTTGTTGAAGAATAGTAAACGTTTCTTTGTGATTTGTATGAAGATGTTGTATTCGATCATTATCCGTGAAGTGATGAAGTTTATTTCTTGATGTTGTCCCTTTATTCCCTTCCCAAACTGTGTCTTTGACCTTATTAGTTGTCATAAGAGGAACGGCTAGGTCGATGAGTTTTGGATTCGTCCGCCAGGTGACCTGTTGAGCTTTTAAGGAAGATAAGTCATTAGTTTTTGCCTTGTGTATATATATACTCTTCTTCTTCTTCACCCTTCTTGCCCTGCTTTTGAGATTTTTGTACCCAGTTGGAAGTTTTATTGTTGATGACGGACTGTAATGATTTTTTTGTTCTTTTGGAAGATTATAGTGTTTCTTATGTTCCCTTGGAGAATTGTAATGAGGTTTCTGTTTCTTTAGAAGTGTTGTAACTTTTTTGTTTTCTTTGGAAGACTGTTACGATTTTTTTGTTTCTTTTGGAAGTATTTAGTTTGAGACTGAACTGATTGTGTATTGATTATGGCTTGTATGCCATGTGCCCCTGTTCTTTTTTCTTTTCCAAGATTGTGTATTAACGTTTTGGACTTATGTTCTTCTTTGGTCCTTTTGGGAGTTTCCTAACTTGGAAATTTTTCGATGTGTTGATCCCAGAGGATATTTCTATGGAACTATTGGCCATCCTGTTTTCTTCTTTTGTGTTGGTTTAATTTTCAACCAGTGGTTAAAAATTCATTGCTTGACTGTTATAGTCAAGTTTGTTATTCTTTGATATTGTTTTGGTTGTCTATTATGTGGATAACCATAGAGAAGCTTGTCTAAGCTGTGTTGTTGGCCACCCGCCTTTGTTGAGCTGGAAACACCTTTCTTTTCGCTTCCAGAAACTTCAACACTGGTCTGTTCCACGTTTTTGGTTAGGCAAGAGCCATTTTAGTAGAAATCTGCCATTGTGTCGTTGTGCTTAAGAGCCAACGAACTGTACCTGGTGCCGATTCGTCAAATCGAGCATCCAGTTTTATTTTGTATGTTATTATGTTAGAACCATAAACAGTTATGATGTGTAGTTTTGGTTATGATTTTTGTTTGTTGTCTTTTGTTCTGTTTGAGTTATTGAAGTCATTATGTGTTGTTGCAGTAGTTAGAAAATGCTACTGTTGTTCCAACCTGATTGTTGTTCGCCCTAAACGAAAACTTTTCCTGTTAGTCCAGTTTTCGCTCTTACGTGGGGGTATTGTAGCATTTTAAATTTGATTGATTCTTTGAAGTATATTTAAAGTCGCCTCGTATATGAAATCGTCTTAATAAAACGAAGAATGTTTTCTGTTTTTTAGTTCGTATCTTTCGAAAAGTGTTTTCAATCATTCTAACGTCGTAGAGTAATAAATCCATTTAATTGTTGTTTATTTTACTGCGGCGATTTCTTTTCATGTAAATGCGTTTCAAAGGATATCTACGTCGTTCGTTGGTTTTGCTATTTCAGCAGTTCGTTGATTTTCAAGTTAAGCGAACAAATTTTTAATTTCGTCACTATCGGTGGAGCCGCTGTCAAGGGCAGTTGGTTTCGTTTGTTTAGTCCGAATTTTCATCAAATTCGTAATGTTTTTTTTGTTATTAGTTTTTTTCATCAGAAGTATTGAAGTTTGGTAGCATGTGTAGTTACAATTTGAGGTTGGTTTATGATATTGACGGAAAAGTGCTTGGGTGGTATTCTTCAAGGAACCGGCAAATTTATATGTGGAGAAGTGAATATTATACTCAAATGTAATGTGTCAGTTTTTGTCTGAGTTAATCACCGATTTGGGTCGTGCTGTGTTTTGAAGAGCTTTGTGTTTTGAGAAGTTTTGAAAAGCCAAGCTTTGAAGATTGCAGTTTAATTAACCCGAAGTCCGATGGTCCAGTGCCCAGCTTTCATCGTATATTTGTTGTCCCTGGTCATTCCAGACCATTTTGCAGCTTGTGAGAAGCATTTGTTTGTTTTGCAGTGTTTTTGAGTAAAGTTCCAGCCCCAAAACTTTTAAAGGAGATATAATATTCAGTGATATCAGGTACTCTTTTTTTTTCGTAAACATTTTTTAAAGTAAAAATAGACAGTTTTCATCGATAATTGCTTTCATGACAAGTTACAAAAATTGTAATAAATAAAATTATAAATATTAGGGATTGGTTAACTGTCATATTAATTATTCTTATAGTTTTAAAAATTTAATCTTGACATATGACAGTTAGCATTATTGTCTTCGGATATTTGGTACATACATAACCATAAACTTTGAATTTGTTTTGTTTTTAAAAAGGTTAACCTCAGTAAGTAAGCTCCATTTAAAAATATGATAATAAATATTTAAATAGTTACCGCTACAAAATGTCGCGCAAATAGGGTCCCCAACGCCCAGAGTTGTAAACCGAAAGCGCCATTGTAAGTCGTTTTTTTTTTGTATTTTGTTAGTATTATTTGTATTTGTAACTGTTTGTGGTACACATAATTAAAGGTTAAATTTTATTTTCTTAACTTTTTATTTATTTTTTTAAGCTAACCCTTTTTGAGTTTATTTGAAAAAGATATGTTTTGATTTGTTTTCTAATTATTTCCCTAGTTACAACTAGTGGTTGTAATAGGCATAATTAGGCACCTCAAGTGGCGCCCTATAATCAAATTTCTTGAGGTGTTTTCTTGTTTATTTTTATTTTGTTTGTCCCAAGAGCCCTTTATTTCTTTTTTTGTAGTTCCCCCATTCCAATGCCCTTATCTTTTACTTATCCACGACCCCAGCTCTCCTACGAAACCCTGAGTGCCGTTCGCACAAGTAACGTATATTTTGCTTGCCCTATCTTCACCCCCAATAGTTTTTCCCCCAATTTTCCATCTCCCATATTAATGCCCCCTGTGGTAGGCAAAATACTTTCGTTACAATACAATTCAAAATTATGTCTTCTGCGCCACTGCCCTTAGTCGTTTACAGCTTCAAATATTTTGCGGAGTATTTTACGCTCAAATATTCCTAAAAGTCTTTCATCTTTCTGCGTTAGAGTCCATGTTTCTGCTCCATATGTGAGGACCGGCCTCAGCAATGTTTTGTATATAATAATTTTAGTTTTTCTTTGAATGTTTCTTGAGTGGAAATGCTTTTGGTGTCCATAGCATGCCCTATTTGTAAGATTTATTCGTCTTTTGATTTCTTCGCTTGTTTTATTGGTAGCAGTCAATAGCGACCCAAGGTATGTGAAGTTGTCAACACGTCCAAAGGTATGACTTCCAAAGACTGTTTCTCGTTCCTCATTTGCTATCGGATCCTTTGTAACCAACATGTACTTGGTTTTGTCTTCGTTGATGACTAGACCGACCTGTTTCGCCGCTGTTTCCAATTCTAGGAGATATTGCTCAACATCTCGCTTGCTACGCTCTACTATGTCAATGTCATCAGCATATGCTAAGACTTATCGATTTTTTGTAAATAGTACCGCCATCCTAATTCGTGTATCTCGGACTGCCTTTTCTAAGGCAATATTAAATAGGAGGCAAGCCAGAGCATCTCCTTGTCTGAGTCCATCCTTTGTCTCAAAGGATCTAGAACTCTCTCCCTGTATTCTAACAGTGGCTTCTAAGTTAGACATTGTCATTCTTGTTAGTCGGATAAGTTTCTCTGGTATACCAAACTCATGCATTGATTGGTATAGCACTGTTCTCTTGACACTGTCGTATGCGGCCTTGAAGTCGACGAATACGTGATGGGTTTCAATATTGAATTCTAATGTTTTCTCGAGAATAAATCTGGTCAATTGTTGATTTTTCTGGAGTGAATCCAACTTGATATTTACCAATTATGCCCACTGTGTAAACTTGCAACCTTTCGTAGAGAATACTTGCTAGTATTTTATAAGCAGTTGTTAACAGGGTTATACCTCTATAGTTGTCACACTGGAGCTGGTCACCATTTTTATGCAACGGGCATATCACGCCTTGAGACCATTCACAAGGCATGGTCTTATTATACCAAACAAGAAGTAAAAGCTTATGCAGTGTCTGTAGTAGGGCATCGTCACCATTCTTGTAGAGCTCACTGCAAATTTGATCAACTCTTGATGATTTATTATTTTTAAGCTTTTTAATGGCTTGAGCAACGTTTTCGATGGTAGGTGGTCTTTCGTTTGGGTTGAAAGGATTCCAATCATTTCGATTTGCTAGGGTATTAGTTGCTTCTTCGATATGATGGCCACTAAATTTTGCATCGAAAAATTCAACCCATCTGTTTAGGATTGAGGCTGTATCATTTAGGATGTTTCCTTCTACATCCTTACAGCTCCTTATTCTTGGCTTAAACTCTTTTGCGCATTTTGTTTAGATTTCTGTAGAACTTTCGAGTTTCATTTTGATTTCTTAGCCATTCTGTGCTTTCCAACTGCTTTTGTTCAAATTGTCTTTTTTTTCTTCTATGTAATCGTTTTTCTTCTCTTCTTAGTGTCCGGTATTCTTTCTTTGATCTTCTTGTGCATTCAGCTTGATTTGTCTTTAGGTATGCCCTGTTTTTGTTATCTGTTACTTCTTGGCACTCCTTGTCAAACCATTCGTTTTCTTTAACTGGTTTGGTTTTTCCCAATATTTTTGTTGCTTTCTCAGTTATTATGTTCTTACATTTTGTCCACAGTTCCTCTACATTTTCCCCCACCTCCAAGCTCTCCATTTCCTTGTCCATTTGTCTCCTATACTCTCTCGCAACGGTTTCAATGCGCAGATTATCAACATTAATTCTGTTTTGTTTCGTGTGTTTATCTTTCTTTAGGTTTGATATTCTTCCTCTGATTTTTGCCATTACAAGAAAGTGGTCACTGTCAATGTTTGGGCCTCCGTAGTTTCTGACGACTATGAGATCGGAGGAGTGCCTTGCATCTATCAGGATGTGATCTATCTGGTTAATGGTTTCATTGGCCGCGATTAGAGATTTAAAATTTCCGAAAAAATGGGTGCTGGAAAAAACCTGTTTTATAGCAATTACGAAAGCTGCTTGGCATATTATAAATACAACATATCTTCATATATCTTGTGTTGGTTGTGCAGCTCACACTCTGAATTTATTACTAAAGGACTTTATAAAAGAAAATTTCTTTAAAAAAATAAGAAGAGTGTAAAAAATTGTAAATATTTTGCTGCATTTAAAGAAGCACAGGCCGGAAAATACCTAAAAATAAAGTAATCTCCCTTAAATTACCTACACAACAAGATGGGTTTCTCTGTTTATAACCTTAGATCAGCTTTTAAGAAGTAAGGAAGCTCTGCAATGTACTGTATTAGTGGAAAACCTAAATTAAAAACAAAACATAAAAAAAATTGTATTAGATGATGCGTTTTGACAAAATTTACAATGTACTAAACAAATTCTGCATCCCGTATCAAAATCGACAAATTTAGCAGAATCGGGTTGATTTATATTTTCGAAGTGCTTTTTGTCTTTAAGTATATCTTCTTTTTCTTTTTATAAAGACATGACTCTGGCTGTTTTTCAATGTGCCTCTAGTAAGTTGTCGTTCCATCATGTTCGTGGTATTCATATTGATCGTCTTAATATTGGGGAACCGTCTCTTGCTGTCTTTACTATTCTATTTTATGTCATTCGGCTTATATGATCGTTCCATTCTACTCTTCTATTTCTTACCCAGTCTTGATGTTCTCCACCTTGCATCTACGTCGTATATCTGTACTTCTAGCTATGTTCCATAGTGTCTTACCATCAATTTTTAAGTGTTGGCTTTAAGTATATAAAGACACAATATTAAATATTCCCCAACAAGTTGACCAGACTAGTTCTCTTGTCAAAAGCTTGCTAAAATATGTTGAAGAATGCTACGAATTTTGTTCTAAGCCAATTCACTTTGCAGCCAATCTTCTTGATGCTCGCTTTAAAGGAGAACAGTTGAATGAAGACCAACTAATGGAAGCTATAGACTTCTGAAATGGTTCGTTCACTAAATGTAGATGTAGGGAAAGTGGTGTCAAATCTAGCCCAATTTAGAACAAAAACTGGACTTTTTAGTTTAAATTCTTTATGTGATAGTGCAAATAGTACTTATTGCGTTATATGGTAACAAGTTTTGTGTCAATCGCAGCCATTTATGCCAATTGCCTACCGAATTTTAAGTGGACCTTCATCTTCTGCTTCTACGGAAAGAAACTGGTCTTTACACGGCCTCATATATACAAGCAAACAAAATAGATTATCACAGGATAAAATTCAGAAGCTTGTTGCTATTCATTCAAATTTGTTTCTCAACAAAAAACAGACATTAATACACGATGCTAGACTAGATCCACTTTTAGAAGAGACTGACAAAAATCATCCAGGATGATAAAGCGGAGATCGAGTCTGAAGCAGATGCTTGGTCTGAAGATTCAGATTTAGACGTTTCAAATCTAAATTATAAAATATTTAAAATTTTTCATTTTTTCAATTTTTCCAATGATATATATATTATTATTTATAACTGGGAATAAGCCACAATTAAAGATAAAAATACGTTTATTGACGTTTCAATTTCCAATTCGGAAATCGTTCTCAAAATACAAACATTAAATTAAACAAATTTTGTTTTTTTTTAAAAAAACAAAATTTGTTTAATTTAATGTTTGTATTTTGAGAACGATTTCCGAATTGGAAATTGAAACGTCAATAAACGTATTTTTATCTTTAATTGTGGCTTATTCCCAGTTATAAATAATAATTAATTTACAATGCCACAAGAAAATAGCTTCAGAACGATATATATATATATATATATATATATATATATATATATATATATATATATATATATATCGGTTTTAGAACGTCTTTCGACGTTGTCCGATGCCTAACTTCCACGTCCTTCTATCATCCCATTGGCCGTCTCTAAGATCTCTTGTACTCATTGCTTTAGTTACCCCTTCTTTCCATGTCTTCTTGGGTCTTCCTCGTTTTTTGTGGTTTGGTGGTACCCACTGCATAATCTTCTTGGGTAGTCTTGTGTCTTCCATTCTTTGAACATGACCATACCAAATCAACTGTTTCCTCTCAATGTCTGTTGTTAAGTAACCATCTATTCCAATTCTTCGTCTTACTTCCTCATTTCGAACTCTTTCCCTGCGGGATATACCTAACGATCTTCTAAACACATCCATTTCTACAGCTTCTAATTTTTTTCTGTTGTTCTCGGTTATTTTCCAAGTTTCTGCTCCATAAAGTAGACTGCTTTTAATTAGTGACTCATAGATGTTATATTTTTGCTTTATTCCTATTTCAGAGCTCCAAAGTATTCCATTTAGACAGCCAATGATCTGGAGAAAAAAGAAAACGATGAGGTCGCGTAACAAAATTATGGAGAGATTTTAATGACAAATGTTTAAATACAAGATTTTATAATATCTATAAAAAGTAGATGTGTATTTGTGCACACAAATGTCTGAGTCACACTCACATACATGCATACAAAGATTCGACTGCGCGCGCATACACGCCTAATTCAATTTCACTGACTGTAGTCAGTGTAGAGTGTCCCAGATACCAGTTGTAGAGACAGACCAACCACATCATCGGACCAACAAGTGAAATCTTAGGGGAAAAAGCAAAACTGAATATTTGGTATAATTTTTTAAATACAAAAATATACTTGTAAAACTACCCATTGTAAAAGAAAACAAGGCTCAAAGAACCGATATAAAGCCAAGGAACCAGACGGAACCTAAAATGACAAATCGCCCAAAGAAAAGCCCACAATAAGATTAGCAACATGGAACAGTACTTCTTTCAACAACAAAGGCCAAGAAATAAAGAATAACTGATAAATAAAAACATAGACATTTGTGCAATCCAAGAAATCAAGAAGAAAGATAAAGGCAAAAGAAACTATAACCAATATTTTCTAGCATACAGTGGAGTAAAGACAGAAGGACGAGCACGAGCAGGTGTAGGTATATTTGTTCATAAAAAATTTAAAGATAACATAAATAACTGCCGTTATATCTCCGAAAGAATAATACATATAAACATCACAATGGACTCACAAAAATTAAATGTCATATCTATCTATAGCCCCGAGGACGGCAAACCTAAGAGAAATGATAGGCATTCTACGAACAATTGCAAACAAAGATTTAATGAAAACAATGTCAACGCAAATGGAGAACTCATGGTTCCTTTCTGTGCTTTTAACAAATTCATAATCGATGGATTTGACCGTTACTTGATGAAAATTTATTTTATGTAACAGTAAAACACTGAAAACTTTGTTTTCAAAACTTCCACAATATTTATTTTAAACTCTTATCACTACAGCTGCTTCGGCTGATTGCCGTTCTCAAGTGATCTATTTTTGGCATGCGTTTACACTTTATAGTCTTTAACGAAATAGGTTGAGGAGGGGAGAACTGTTTGTCTCAAGCTGGTCATTCAGAATTATATCAGTGTTTTTGAATTTGTTGATTTCCATAGATTCTAACAAAGATAGCTTAAAGCCTTTATTTTGAATGTGAAGAATTTTAAATTTGTCATTAAAAGAATGATTATGACAGAAGGTGAAGTGCGTATGTCGAATCTGTTTTTCTATTATTTTTCTATTATTCTGCTATTCGTTTATTAAAATTTCTACCAGTTTGACCGATATAAGTTTTTGGGCAGTCGCCACATTTAAGTTTGTACATACCACTGTGTAAGTGTTTTTTTATTTTGGCTCTTGTTGTTTTTATTATTTTTGCCTAAGTTGTTATTTGTTCTGAAAGCTGGTGTTATTCCTTTCTTTTTTATGTGTTTGGCTATTTTTGTTAATAAAAAAAATCAGTTGATAACAGTTTACAAAAAGGATAGAAAGCGACTTCTACGGTATACAAAAACAAATATGGAGATTCATAAGAAAACGACGAAAAAAAATGGCAGAACTAAAGAAAAACAATAACATACCCACAAACGAATGGGAAATATACCTGACGGAACTCTTTAAAGCAAAGAAAAATAATAATCAATAAAATAACGTACCTAAATTACGACACGAAATAGAAATCAGTTTTCAGGAAAAAGGAGTGAGCTATAATTTCACTTAAAAATAGAAAGTCATCAGACCAAAAAACAACGAGCTTCTAAAACACAAAGAAGAAAGTATAACCCTAGAGATGATACCAGACGCATGGAGAAACAGCAGAATGATAGCAATGTTCAAGAAATAGGATAAAGAAGACCCTAACAATTATTGAAGTATAAATCTACTGAACACCGCACTTAAGGCTGTTTTATCGGTGCACCAAAACCTCGGGACAGTACTTTCTCTGTTATTTACTGACAAAATGTCTCGAAATTTGGACACGTTATTCAAAATTATGTTGCTTTTAAAATGATGGTTTTACTTATTTTATTGTTTGAAACTTGTGTTAAAAAATTGGATTATATTATTTAAGGTTCTTTTATAACCAAACTTTTTACGCCTATCACTTGGGAGTTTTTTTTTCTGTAATCGTTGATTTTTGTTTCACCTTTCTATGTCCAGTAATAATCGAGAAAAGCGTGTTCCAACTTTGAAGAAAATTGCTAAAAAATAGTAAGATCTAATAGTGAAACGTGTTACACATCATTGGCGCTTAGATTTATCGTTATCGCCTTAGTGACGTCAAATCTCATGAACGTACAGTCAGTGAGTTCGTGTTAAAACTAATTTGAATGGAGAATAATGCATTTGTTGTCATTAAACTACCAGTCGGCCGGCGCCACTGAGTATAGATGGTCTGGCGTAAGCAGTGTAGAAAAGTAAGTGATACGCCCATTTCAATTCGCAGTGTGCTTGAACTGCTAAAACAGCCTTAATTAAGCTTACCACAAAAGTCCTAACCAACAAAATCAATAAACTAACAACTTTATCAGATGAACAACAAGGATTCAGATCTGGAACATCCTGCATGTATACGTTTTTCCCGTAAGACCTGACAAAGGTTTTTCATCGCATTCAAGTCGAAGACGTCTTACACCTACTGTATAAAAGAAACATACCAATCAATATTATACAAACCATCGAAAACAGCTACTTCACAGTGTATACCAGTACAAAGCAAGAGCTAGACAGGGTGACTTGTTAAGCCCATTTCTCATTAATATATTAATGGACGAAATATAATTTATATATATATATATATATATATATATATATATATATATATATATAAATCCAAATATAATTATATACAGACGACCTCACATTAATCGCCGAGACAGAAGACGAGCTCCATAAATCATCTTCAATACAACAGCCAAGAAATACAATATCATAATATTAGCAGAAAAAACCAAATGTAAGACATTAAACCTGTATTAACATATACCGCGGATACAAGACCTGACACATCTAAAATGAGATGACTACTAGAGACAACAGAGATGAAAATGCTGCAACGAATATCAGGGAAAAATTTGTTGGATAAGGAGAGAAACTAAAACATAAGAAGGGCATGCAAAATAGAAGACATAAATGGATGGGTGACAAAACGGAAACAGAACTGGAACGAACACATTAGTAAAATGGCAGAAGATAGGATAGTACGAATAGCAGCAGATAAGTCACCAAATGGACGAAGAAGTATTGGCAGACAAAAAAAAGATCGTGCAACAATTTAAACAATTTAGGAAGCTAATATTGAAGAAGAAACAGTTAAAGCCTACATACAACAAGGAAGGAAAAGAAGAAGAATTAATATACTTAATAAAATTTAATATTTATAAGTAAATTATGTCATGTATATGTAAATGTCGCTAATAATCTCAGAGGTTGATGCGACAATGTTTGTAAAATAAAAAAAAAGTATTTAAAAATTAAGTTTTAATAATTTAGTTTTTACTACTTTTAAATACGATAAGCCATATTGACTTCACGTGACTAATTATGTGTTACAAAAAAAGCAGCTTAATTAACAGCTTCAAATACAATAAGCAGTAAACGTTGGAATATACCGAATATTATATGAATAATTTCTCCGAGTCGGATCTAGCAACAGCACATCTCTTGAATTCAATGAATAAAACAAAATCGATAGGATTGGGTGACATTGTATGCACTCCTTAACAAACAGATATATTTCAAATGATTTTCGTACTATGTATCAATAGAGACATAAGCTTCCTGAGCTGTATGTTGCACGTATTTCGTGCACGAGTGTATATCTTAGAGGATAAAACAATTGTGGTACAAAGGCGAACGAGGACCGTTGAGGCTTTACTCAAAATCCAGGGTATATTAGATTATCCTGCCGATATTGGATTAGAAAGTTGTGACAAACCTTTTGTTGTTGAAGGATTAAATAAGAATTAGGGGATGGCATGTTTCGCCGTCGTACAAAGATGAGTGGTTCAAGATTAAAAGGTTTTTGTCAGCAACGAGACCTTTTGTTTCCGTGGAGTTCATATTGAAATATTTACAATATCTTTCCATGTTTGTTTTGCATGGAAGATGGATCATGAGATGTGGAAATATCAGTATTTATATTATAAAAGAAGTCCAGTCGTGATATATCGTCCTAAAATAGTAAAAGAATAAAATATGATATAGAATAATTTAGTAAAAAAAAGTAGGGGAAAGTGAGGCAAAATGTCCCTCTAACATTTATTATGGCTAGAATTAACAAAAAATAAACGGAATAATTACTTAAGTACAGTTTAATCATATATTAAGTGTGGTATAGCAGAACATATTTATTTTAAAAAATTATATTTTAGTAAAGAGTGAAAAGGAAAATAACGTTATTTTTGAAAAGCTCTAGAGGGACCGTAGTACACCATGGTTATGGTAAAATAACCCCGTCTATGAGGTAAAATGACCCCTGTAGTTCTTTTGTACAGAAAAAGTAATTTTTTAATATTGTTCTGAAGCTATTTTCTTGTGGCTTCAATTGAAGTGGAAATTGAAACGTCAATAAACGTATTTTTATCTTTAATTGTGGCTCATTCCCAGTTTAATAGTAATTAAAGTAATTTTTATCTACAAAAATCGGAAATATACAATTTCTGCTTTCCTGTTATGCCTGCACACAATAAATAGCACCATTTATTGTACAAATTGTACTTAATCCAAACCACCTACGCCTGTGATATACTTAATACATAGTTCTGATCAAAATATACAGGCGGATGCGTATTCATCAACATCAAATTTCTTTTTTTTTAACACCTTCCTGTTTACAGTCTTTCTAGCTATATGTAAAGTTGATTTAAATGATTTTTGCTCTGCTTTCATCAATGATAATTTGTTGTGGAGGTGAAAACAGTTGATCCTTGCGAAGGTCTAGAACTTCTTGCCTGATGAGGTGCTTGTAGTGGAATATCATATGGAGTTACAAAAGTATCCTCCAGCAATGATGGACTTTTATTCCTTGTAACGCTACCTTTCTGTTCTGAAGAGCTGACGGAAGTTGGAATTGATGTACCAACTGCAAAGCTTGTAATATCAGCTTCACGGTTTGCAGCAACAATTTCTTAATTTTAAGCTGCAGTGAATAAAATTTCATTTTCCAAAAATCTTCCTGACTATTTCCAAAAAGGCTGATATCATCTGAAGATTTTCCACTTGCTTCCCATTCCTCTGACTCGTCTAATGAACATACATTGCGAATTTGTCTTTTACTTATAGCTAAAGTACTTGGAAGCGAAGAAGTATCTCTTTGTGTAGATGAAGTTCATTGTTCATGGATGGGATCAACGGTTTTATTTTCCACTATTGGTGGATTATTTGTACACGAAGGTTTTAATTTCCAATCTGGGAATATTTTTGGATTAAAAGGACAAATGCCTGTTTTCTTGAATCCACTGAACCTGTTGTCAAGTATCGCAGCTCTTCGATATGATTTACCGATCAAGCTAGCTACGTTATACAGAGTTACAGCAGGAAAACTCGTTTTTCCAAGGTAAAATACGTCATTAGAGATGAAAATACTGCTATATCCAATGGCTGCATCTCGTGGGTGCAATATGGAGGAAACGACTGCATTATAATGCCATTTTTGTATAGTATTCTATAGGTTCGACCAACTTGCGGCTTGAATGACCATCAAGAAATAATTGGACCTTATTTTCAACTGAACATTGTGTATGTATTTTTGAAAATGCTTTAAGAACAGAAAGAAGGTGTCATATTTTATTTATCCACATTCGTTGTAAATAGAAAGTGTCCCATATGGGGCTTCTTGAAATATTACTTTATTTCGTCATTTGCGAGGGAATATTATTGCTGGAAGGATGAATTGACCTGCAGCATATACTCAGAGAACAACGGTAACATTTTGATTGTTAGGAAACCAATCTTTTTCCGCTCTTTATGTGCTAAAATTTTGGGTAACTTGCAAGGTACCGACTGGATACCAGACTCATTGATATTATATATTCTCAAAGGATTTATGTTATTTTCATTTTTTATTTCATCTAAAAAAAAACTTAGCGATTGTCTTTAAAGCTTCTCGCTCTGGCTGGTGAGGTGGCTTCAGAAGTTCTAAAAGAAATCTTTGGATATCTCTTTAGAAAGTCTCTTAATCAAGCCGTTCCAGCTGACTTTTTGTTTTTGGAAAAACTGTGTTTATTACCATTCTTCTCCACAAGGTCTTAGGCCATTTCACAAATGATTTTCTTCCTTGTACCAAATAGTCGGTCTTTCATATCTAAAACATACTCCTTTTTTGGGCAATGTTGTAGTGACTCCACCAAGGTTTTTCGAATAACCTGTTGCCTAAAAGAAAGTCCCGATTATTTTCTGATTTCTTTGTCGTAGATAGATAGATAGTTTATTGGTAATAAATGAATACAAAAGTATTTTTTACAAGTCAAAGAAAAAAATATATGTCAATATAGTTAATACACACATAAATATAAATATAAAACATAGATACAGTGTTTTAACTTATTTAACAATTACAAAAAATTAAAATCGGCAGTAAAATACTCCTCATATGTAAAAAAGGCAATCACTATAAGATAACTCGTAATTTTTGTCTTAAATTATAGAAAATTAAGAGCTTTTATTCTATCTGGCTCTAAGTTGTAGAATTTTATGGCTAAATACCTTGAACCATTTCTGGATCTTTCAAGTGGACCAAATTCTGGTATAAGATTATTGTTAAGTCTGGTGGGATAATTGTGAAAATCTACATGCGCGTTGTATTGGTTAAGATTTTGTTTAATGTGCAACAGACACTGCATAATGTATACAGAAGGTAAAGTTACAATTTTTAAAGCTCTAAAGGAGTTTCTACAGTCTGCTCTATAACTGAGCCCAGGGATAATGACAACACACTTTCTTTGTTGTGCAAACACTTTATCAATATGACAAGAGTGACCCTAGGAGAGAATAGCATATGCCAGATGAGAATGAAAATTACTTTGATAAGCTGTTAAAATAAATTCCCTGGAAGTCACTTGTACAAGGTTTCTGAAGAGGAAAAGTTGTCGAGAAAGCTTTTTCGATAAATTAACTATATGTTGTTCCCAGGTTAATCCTGTATCCAAATATTTCCCCAAAAACTTTGCTCCGGTTACACATTGTGGTAGAGCCACGTTTTCAACACAAGTGTTATGATTAAAGTATTCTACTTTCAGTTCACTTACCAATACATTTCGATTTTTGGACCTTTTTTTTAAAGTACTCAAGGTCAGATTATAAAGTCTGGCAGCTCTTTTAAAAGGCATGCCATTAGAAATATTTTCCAAGGCAAGTTTTTTTCAGATTGACAAAAACGACCACTTCCTCGAAATGGTCGTTTGGTCAAAACGATGGATCAAAACAAATTCGTACAGGTGCCACTTTTTACGATCACACCTTAAAATATCATGAAGAGTTCAGATTACCAGATGAGGCAACGATATATACAGCAGAAATGTTTGCAATAAGTGAAGCTCTAAAATATATACTTAGGACGTATAGACTCAAAAGTATTATATTTACAGATTGCAAAAGTAGATATCATAGAGAGACTAAAAAATATAAGTGCGGCCAAGAACTTAAGTCATCTAGAAGTAGAAATACTACAGACCAATCACGAAATACTTAGCTCGCAACGGAAGGTGCTAATAGTTTGGATCAAAGGGCATTCGGGTATTCAAGGAAACGAAATTGCTGATAAGTATTCAAGGAAACGAATTGCAAAATCCGCCTCAGACTTACACAGAGACTCTATTAACCAGTGTATTCCATATACAGATTTGAATTCCACACTTAAAGTTCAACTTAAGGCTAAATGGCAAGAACTATATGACAGCAAACAAATAGGATTAAATTATAAATCATGTCAAGTCCAAATCCCAATAATAAGATGGTTCTACAACGAAAACAACAGGAACTTTATTATTACTTTAAACAGAATAAGAGCAAATCATGCAATGTCACCAAGCTATAAATGTAAAATTGGTTGAATTGATGATTCCTCATGTTTATGTGTGGAACTTGGAGACTTAACACATATTCTACTTGGTTGTTCATTAAATAGTCAAAGCACAGATAAATTTTATAATGAAGTTTTTAATAACAAAATTTGCTTACCTATAAATTTAAATTGTATAATTTTCAATAAGAATATTAATATATTGTACTGCTTATATAATCACACCAAACGGTGCAAAATGAAATTGTAAATTACTAACTACCTCTTTGTTAGCAATCCTGCAACTAGTTAGATTTTGTAAGTGGGCGACGAAAAAATTAAAAAAAAAAATAATAAGAAAAAAAAAATAGTGCACATAAAAAAACAAATAAAAATAAAAACAAAAACAAAGCAAAAAAAAATTGAAAATAAAAATATATATAAAAAAAAAATTAAATTCTACATAGAAAAAAAAACATAAATTACACTGCTCACACTTAACTTTAAGCACTACTAATACTTTAAGCATTGTTATTGTGAAGAAGGATGAGTATTCTTTTAAAGTTTTCTTTTTTAAATTATTATAGTTAAAAAAAAATCGTCTGGCTAATTGGTCCTTACCAAAGCCGTCTAATTAAGTAAAAAAGAAGGCAAGTTTCATTGTATTTGAATCCCATTGCTGCCTTCTAGTCTTCCGAACATAAGCTCTAACCATTATTTCTGTAAAGATAATATACCTGTAATTAATTCTTATAAAACATATTCCACTATAGCACAAAACTTTACTTGGTAGGTTAAGCTAGGGTAAAATGGTCCCCGGATTCATTTTGCCTTAATATGGAGGGGCCATTTTACCTCAAAATCTGATCAAATATAAAAACTAATTTACATGAGTGACTTCTGATAATTAAGTACCTTTTTAAATCCTATTAAAAAATTCTACTTACTTTAATTAACATTATTATTGTTTTTTATAAAACTAGAGGTCGCTGGTTAAATAATTTTAGAAAAATAATCGAAGAAAAAATGCAATACTGTGATTGTAAATAAATTAGCGAAAATAGTAAATATTAGTTGTGAATAAATTACGATAATTTGCTGGCTTTACTCATCACTGTTATATAAACAAACCGATAAAATAATTAACTAACTAGCTAGGTTAAAAATAGACCAAAGTCTATTTTTATTTAGTTTTGGTTAAAAAGGACCCAAACATTTTTAACCGTAGCTTTGGAGATAACTTTTGGAAGCTACATGTATAAGTGTTTCAGTTAAAACGATTCGAAAAACGATAAACGAAAAAGACTTCGTGTCCAAGGATTATACAGCAGATGACAGTTACGGGTTCCTGAGATATCCAGGCAGCATAATATTGGTGGCCTAAATTGGTGTCTTCATCACAAAAACTGGAACGCCGAAAATTGGTAAAAATGTGCTATTTTCAGTCGAAACAAGGATTCATGTAAAATCAGATGACCGATGAATTCGTCTACTTAGGTTGCCATGATGAAAAGCAAGAACAGGAACTGCCAGATCTATTAACAGATGTGTAAGTGTCAAATTCTGGGGAGGCATTATGATGGGTAAAAAAAACTCCTTTAATTTTCATCCAACCAAATTTGACATCTGGCAAGTATGTTGATTTTGGTTGTAGAACCTGTAGTTAGGCTTTGGAAAGGTGCAATGGGAGACTTAACCCTATGGTTTATTTGTGGGATATGCTTAAAAGAAGAATTAGAGCTCCCCAGGATAATCCGCCAAAACACCGAACAACTTGAAGAATGGAACAACCCACCACAAAAAAATGTTAACAATTTGATTAGTAGCATGTCCACGCGAATTTAAGATTTCATTAGGACTAGGGGCTTTAACACATACTACTAAAAAGAAAACGTAAATAAATAAATCCAATTTAAACATTACAAATGTTTATGCTATTGACTAAAACAATTAGTTTCAATTTATTATTTCAAGAATTTATTGTTTTCTTTATTTTTTATGTATTGGTGATTAAATTGCTTTAGAATAGATATTCTTTGACTAGGTTGGTAGGTTGTTTTTTTTTAATTCACTTAAAACAATAAGAAATAACAGATGATTCCATATACGTTAGGTTGTATGTACGTTATTTGATAACGTTACTTTTGTTTACTTTGCAGTAAAGTTCGGCTCTGTAGTCCCACACACATACATTTTTCCGACACCTCATATCTCTAATGGTTCGCATGTAAATATCTTTCAAGATACTTAAGAATGGTATGTTATATTGCCACCGTCAGAACTCCCACACCTTTCTACCTCTACACCAGTCTACACGCTTTCTTCCCAATTGAATTTTTATCTCATCTTTCTCGATTCGTTCTCATTTTAATTTTGTTAATAGAAAGATCGCCTTATGATCAATGATTATTACATTGATGATGATAATGAAAATGGCAAGATGGTTTTTTAGTATTTCAAGAAAACTTGAAATGAAATAATATAAGGCTTGTTTCCTAAATACTTTTATTTTATCAGTTAAGTGAAATCAATATGAAAATATTTCATATTGTTTTTTTATGGGTATCTTTACCTTTTTTGTACTAGTGTTATGGCGAGCACGCCACTGCATGTGTGTGTGTGTTTCATCTCAATATTCAAGACCCTTTGGAAGATGATAAACACCCATGCCGAGAATCTCTAAGTGTTTACGTATTATCAAGAACTATGAGAGGTTTTTTGTAGATATAGTGTGTATTTCTTAAGTTAGTATAATTCTGTAACCTAAACTGTAAACATCTGAATAAATTGGTGCATTTCCTTCAGAGTTTTTCGTTACTTAATTCTCCATCGAACACATATCATTTTATAAAGAATAAAAGTGGCGCAGTCAGTAGGATTTCCAATTAGAAGAAGTAAAGCCTTTTTTTAATCGATTTTAATCGTTAATTGGAAAATTGGAGAATTAGTGACTTAGTATTTGAGTTCCGAGTGTAAGGCCACGAGGAAGGAAAACTGAAGGAACCCGTAAGCAACTTAGAAGAATTCCAAGTGTAAGGCCACTTGTTGTGTAAAGCCACAAAGTAATTCGGAAGTTCTGGGGAGGCGCAACCAGCAACTTCGTGAAATCTTCTCAACCAGCTTCAGTGAAAAGCCACTCGACCCTGGAAACGGTGAAGCATTTCCACAGAAGAAGCAACAACATCTCTACAGTTTAGAATTTCAACCAGTTCCAGTGAAAACCCAGTTGATCCAGAAGATACAACGTTCTCCACCCGTTCTCTACCCGTTCCAGTGTAAATCCACTTGATCTGAGACGTTTGCTGCAACGTTTTCGACACGTTCTCACGGAAGTACTTGAGGTTAGTCGAATTATATTCATTTTTTATTTGTTTTCATTTTTTTATTTACTCTGTTTCGCAATTTTCAAACTTTTAAGCTATCATATCTAGTATTTGCATTTTTTTATTTGTTTAATTTATTTTTGTTAATACAATGGCAACTAACGACGTAACAGCAACTACGCCAATAATTTCCGCTACCACCTCTAATAATTATATTAATTGTGACAAAGCTATCAAGCTTATAAATGTTTTTGATGGGTCTTCTTCAAAATTACATTATTTTATAGATTCTGTTGATTTTATTTTTGCAAAATTTGACCCAGCGGAATTGCAAATTTTTCCTTTTATTGTAAAAAGCAGGTTAGAGGGAAAAGCTCTTGATTTCATTGGCTCGAAAGAATTTTCGACATGGCACGAAATAAAAAAGGCTCTCCTTTCTCAGTTTGGTGAAAATTTGGATTTGCAGTGTCTAAATTTTGAGTTATGTCACTTTAAGCAAAGTTCTAATGAAAAACCTACAAATTTTGTTGATAGAATTGAAAAACAATTAATTAGAATCAATAAAGTTATCAAATACGATTCAAATTTGAACGATGTTGAGAAAAAATGTTTAAATAATTTTCACAGTAAGACTGCAATTCTGACCGCTATTACGGGCATAAAAGAACCTTTGTGTCAAATGCTTCGCTCTTTAAATCCTAGTTCGTTAATTCAAATTAAGCAAATTTTAAACGATTATGAAAACCAACAATATTTCAAACAAACAAATGACAAGTTTTCTAAATTAAATATAAATGATGACAATAAAATTTCGTCAAGTACTGCAGGTACTCAAAAAACATTTTCTGATCCCGGTTCAACAAATCAATCGATAAATCCACCGATTAAATTAACTATTCCAAAGTGCACTGTTTGCCATAAATATGGACATAAAGCAGAAAAATGTTATCGTAAACCACAATCTCACAATGTTGTTCATAATACCTATTGCGACAATGATAGTTCAGAAAAAGAAATAGAAATCGAAGTTGATCATGATTTTTTTAGAGCAAGTGCCGCTGACAACGTTACAGTTTACCAAGTAGCAAATAAACCGCTTCTTTACGCGCATATTAAAAATTTGAATATAAAATTATTAATTGATTCAGGAGCAGCTATATCAATATTGAAACCTGGTAAAATTTTAGATTCTTATCACTTTAATCATGAAGATTTTAAAATATTTGGTATTAATAACGAACCAATTCAAGTTACAAAGAGCGTAAATTTTAAGTTATTTTCGAGTGTTCAGAAATTCTATATAGTAGACATAAATTCTCCTTTTGATGGAATACTTGGTTATGATTTTTTAGAAAAGAATAAATGTGTTGTTGACTTTGGTTTAAATACTTTATTTGCTAATCATGAGGAAATCCCTTTGTTTTCATCTGATCGGGAACATAATATATTGAGTCTAAATAATATACACGAACATCAAGTTAGAAGTAATAATGTTATCGACTTAAGTGAAAAAATCGATACTACTGTAAGTAAACAAAAATTAGACGCTCTGCCAAGAATTCGATTAAACCATGTCTATCAAAAACAAAATGAATATACGGAATTTGAGAATATTAAAACTAACGTAAATTTAAATAACTTTACCTACTCTAATGAGCAAATCTTAGACGTAAACAATAAGACTATTTTATATTTATACGATGAGAATGACAGAAATGTAAATCATTTCGAAATAATCAATGATAATTTTCCCACTGTTGGTGACTCGGATTTTGAAAAAATATTAAAGTTATATAACGAAAATCGTAGTAGAGAGATTATTACAGTTAAAATTAAGCCACACCATTGCCTTGAGAATTTTAATACTTTGAAAAAACTAGTATTAGTTAGAAATAAAACTTATTGCATACCTTATTTTGAAAGTAATATTTATTATAAAATGCTCAGTTTCCTTTACCCAGACGTGAACTTTATAATTTGTAAAAATATCGTTACTATGTCGTCTGTAGAAGAAAGGCAAAAGATAATTTTCGAATATCATAACGACCCGGGTAATTATCACAAAGGAATTAATGAAACTGCAGACAAAATTCGACAACTTTATAAATGGAAAAATATGTATCGAGAAATAACCGAGTTTATTACTTTATGCCCTACTTGTCAACTCTCAAAATTTGATCGTAGGAATCGTACTCAAGGTTTAAATGTAAGGCATTCTCCGGAGAAACCATTTGAGGCTTTATCTGTAGACCTGTTCTTTTTTGATAAACAAAAAATGCTCACCGTTATAGATAATCTAACAAAATTTGCACAAGCGTATATTTTAACTGATAAAAACCCAGAAACGATAATTAGTAAATTAAAAAATTATTTTTCGCTTTTCGGCCTTCCTAAGATGATTATGTCAGATCACGGGGGTGAATTTAATCATAAAAAGGTGCAAAGTTTTATTAATTCATTGAATATCGAATGGCACCTTACTTCGTCTGAGTACCATGCCTCTAACGGTATAATTGAGCGCGTCCATGCTAACATAACAGATACTTTGCGAAGTTATCTTTTAGAACATAACCAGTGCGACTTAGAAGATGCACTTTTAGTCGCTATACACTCATATAATTCTAGTAAATATCATTCAACATCCACTACACCCTATAGTTTAGTATTTCCATATAAAAATGATAGAGAATTTGAAATTTCGTATAATAATCAGTTAGAAAATATAAGGGAAAAACAATGCGACCAAAGGAAAAAGCAAAAGAAACGCTTTGATAACTTAAGAACGAGCAACTTGGAAGTAAAGTATAAAGTTGGAGATAAAATTCTCTTAAAAAGACCAAGAAATCCAAATACACCAAAATCGGTATTAAATACAGGACCATATGTTGTTCTTGAAGTCAATGAAACCAATAAAACTCTAAAAATTAAGTTAGATAACAAGGTTATTCGAAAATTTCATTTTAATAATGTAAAACCATTTTATGATGCTATTAACTAAACGAAGTTGAAGTGTAACACGGCAAGTAGTAGATATGACCTTTCATTATCCATATTATAAAGGGATTTTAATCAATAATAACTGCAACATATAATTCGATTACCTTGTGGTACACTTCATCTACGGCCTTCTCATAACAACAACAGTAGAATGAGTTATTGCCGGTTGGTTTTTTTGTTCCATCCGGTCTTCAGGAGGGAGGTGTTATGGCGACCACGCCACTGCATGTGTGTGTGTGTTTCATCTCAATATTCAAGACCCTTTGGAAGATGATAAACACCCATGCCGAGAATCTCTAAGTGTTTACGTATTATCAAGAACTATGAGAGGTTTTTTGTAGATATAGTGTGTATTTCTTAAGTTAGTATAATTCTGTAACCTAAACTGTAAACATCTGAATAAATTGGTGCATTTCCTTCAGAGTTTTTCGTTACTTAATTCTCCATCGAACACATATCATTTTATAAAGAATAAAAGTCTAGTAAGGGCCAAGAAAGTTAATCAAACAACGAAAAGAATGTAATGTAGAAAAGTAATATAGAGACAAGAACAAGAAAATAAAAAGAAGTTAAGCTTATCTACTATATCTAATGAACATTAATCACAATTTTACTTAAAAATTACACAATGAACACACAATTTTGCCGAAACCAGCATATTTTATTTAACCCCTAACCAACGTGGTGAATTAATTTTACACAAACGACGTGGTAGAGTCCCTGTTACTCCATGTTGTCAAACTGACAATTTGTGTTCTGAATGCTATATTAGAGTTATTCTTTTTCTTCTTCTTCGTCTAGCCATTCACGTCCACATCTGAACATAAGCCTCTTCAAGTCTTTCTTTCCATTGTTTTTTATTGTACGCTACTTGTAGCCAATTTTTTTTTATATTTTTTTTTATATTTTTTATATTTTATATTTTTTATATATATTTTTTTATAAATATTAGAGTTATTGAAAGTTAAAAAGACATTTCAAGAGAGCATATTTATTAAAAAAAATTAAACAATACAAAATAATACCAACTTATATGAAAATAAAAATTGAATGAACCGAACGTTTGCGTCAATAAAAAAAACAAATTATGTTATATAAACATTTCTTTTCTTCAAAAACTCGTTTTTAAAACTATATCGAATACTAAAATAATATTTTTCATACAAAAAGTTATTCTAAAAAAATTGTGCAAGTCCTAAAAATTGGCCAGTTGATCACATTTCTTCACGCTTTTTTACACATTCACTACACATTTTTTTGCTACATTGCAAACAGATCGGTTGTTGCACTGTATACACAGAAAAATTGTCTTCCTTTTAAATTTTGGGTTACATAAATAGCAGTACTTCCTAGCGTTCATTGGTAAGGTATCTGTATCGTCATTTTCAGTTGGATTTATTCTAAGCAACTTTTGAATGCTGAGTCTTAGTTTTCTTGGAAGACGTTGGTTAATTTCTCGTTCTCGAAGAAGTGGTTCATATAGCTGCTATGCCAAAATCTTCAAAAACTCTAATCTGGTATATTTTGTTCTGTTGGCACAAACCTGGTGAATAATATATGCATTTTACATCTACTGAATCTACGCCTGCATTTATATTGTTATAAAAGGCATTTATTTCCGGTAACATAGTTTCGATATCATCGTCTTTCGTGTGATGCAGCGAGGATACTAAAAGCACAGCCCTATTTTTCTTTGGCGCTCGAGAGATTATAGTTTTAGTTTTTGTAAATCCGTATAAAGTTGAGTTTACAGATCTTGATCTAGATGGTAGGAACTCTTTAGGAATTTCTCTCTTAATCCTTTTCATAGTACCCACATATGTTAAATTAATATTTAATAAAACATCTACAAGTTCCACTGTAAATGTAGACTGTACCAGTTGTCCCCTGTAACATTTCTATTACTGCCAAAGATAGGCTTGCAAAGGTGAACCACTCCTTGGGAGGGAATGACATTTTTTTCCTTCTGTAGCGGAAGTGTTGTATTCATAGTGGGTGCGGGTATCTGCTAAACATTGAATCTTTATTCCATACTTTTCGGTTTTACTAGGTATATACATTTTAAACCTACATCGTCTCGAAAACCTACTAGGATTTCATCTACTGTAGTATTAGCACCCAGTACATAAGAATTTTGGTTGAATATCTTTAAAATGTTGGCAATTGCGGCAGCTGCATCAGTTTTAGCTAGATTCACTCTTTATTCTCCATTATCAAATCGTAGGCATATTAGCAGTACAGCAAATCTACGTGCTGAGAATGCCATTCTAAATATTTCCCTTTTCATACCATCAGTAGCAAACTGTGCGTTGATGAAGACTGATGCCAATAACAGAAGGCCCAAAAATCCATTGATCTTTGTATTATTGGTGTTTTCAATTGTCGCGATATTCCCTCAGTTTAACATTTCTGTAATATACAGCAATGTCAACAAAATCTTTAGAAAAAATTTTAAGCCACGCCACCACTGGTTCCATCTGTGTCAAAGATCCTTTGATAGTAGGCAATCTCAATAAATTAGAAGGAGGTGTTTTAACATTGCCAGTAGGTTTAACTGATGCCCATTTATATCTATTTTTTCAATTAAAGTATCGTCTGTTTGAATCCACTTCACTCATTGAATCTTCATTAGACTTTTGACTTTCGTCCAATTCACCATCGTTAGTATAGCTAGCATAAAATTCGCTCCCAGAACTATGGTCACTCAAAATTGGTTCTTTGTGTTTACTGTTTTTCGTGTCGTCACTATCTTGGACGAAAAAATCACTATCGGCCTCTTCGTTCCATCACCCAACAATTTCTTCAAAATTAGCATCGTCTGGATGCACACTTTTTTTACTTTTAGAAAACGCCATTGAAATAAAAACTATCACAAACTACGTCATAGAGTTCCTCGGATCCTACCATAGACCCAAAGCATAACGGATCTCCTTACTACCTGAAGGTACTGTACGACACCACTCGTTTGGATCAATAGTGGGAAAAAGTGAAGCGTAGTTTGAACTGCGGAGTCCGAGGGACCCCACGACGTCAGATAAGGGTTAAAAAAAGTTTACAATCCTAAAGTACCTTTATTTTTGTCCTTGCAACTCCTGAAAATTTTGTGGTTGTAGTATATCTACATAAGCCTTTGATTTTAAATAATGTCACAGAAAAAATCTAAAGGTGTAAGAACTGGAGGTCTTACCAATCCACCCCCAGGAAAACACTGGTTTAAAAACTCCCGAACATCACGTGCATAATCTTCTTCTTTGGGTGCCGTGTCCGTATTCCGACGTTGGCCGTCATCATGTTTACAATTTCCTGAAACCTTTCTCTGTCGGCTGCTGCGCGAAATAATTTTTCTACTGTGAAACCACACCATTGTCTAATATAACGCAGCCATGAAAGTTTCTTTCGACCAATCCATCTCTTTCCTTTCACTTTTCCTTGTATTATAAGGCGAAGTAAATGGTATTTAGGTCCTCTAATTATATGGCCGAAGTATTCTGTTTTTCTCCTCTTTATGGTGTTTATGAGCAGACGTTCTGAGTTGATCATTTGAAGAACATCTTCATTGGAAGTGTGTGAAACCCACGATATCATTAGGATTCGTCTATAGCACTGTAACGATGAGTAAAAGCCATCACCGTTAAACCAGCGTGCGCGCGAACCAACCCATGAAGTAGGAGTATATCGATAGTAGAAAGGTCAAAACTAATTACCAAGCTCCGCTATATAAAACGCAACATTTCCTCATAGAGGGGGAATCGACAGGTGTTGACTGAAGGTTCTCTTCTTCCCTACCCCGGCTTGTGGACGTGTTGAGTTCACAAGTTGTTCCGTCCCATACCGCCGTTACCCGAAGAGCGTGTTGATCTCTTCACTACCCATACTCTGAAGCAGTCGTGTTGAGACTGACGCGGAGTGTCCTGTTAACCCGAATCACTTAAGGGACGTGTTGAGTTCCTTTCCTTTCTTTGTACCTATCGTACGCTGTTATTAAATCGATACAACGTTCCCATAAAATTTCAAATACACATTCGCTTGCCGATAAAACTAATTTCATATGACAAGGTCAAACTTAATTTGAATAAATAGGCCAGGTACTGAGAAGACTAAACCAAATTGTAAATATGTACATAAGATTTTTGTCAATTTAATTTAAGGAAGACAATAAAGTTTTATTTTTGTTTTGAACTCTGTCTCTGACTGTCTAAAAGCTACCCGGATAGTGACTCCTACGAGAGGACATCACAGCACCACAATTCGAATGCTTCTAACTTGTTTAGCATTGTGGTTTTTAACGTCCATGTCTCACAACCATACAATAGGATCGACCACACATAACATTTCAGGACCTTCTTACGAATATTCATTGACAGGTTTCTGTTGCATAAAACTGGTTTCCAGGTCATAAAAGCCTTACGTGATATTTCGATCCTGGATATTATCTCTTCATCAGAGTCACAATTTACATTTAACCAGCTGCCAAGGTATTTAAAATGATTTACCCTTTCTATCTCTTCTCCATTAAGAGAAAGCAGACCTTGATCTATATGGATCTTTCCAACTGCCATCCACTTTGTCTTTGAAATGTTGATTTTTAGGCCTCTCCGATAACTTGCTTCACTGACTAGATTTAGTAATGTTTGGAGATCTTGTAAACTTTCTGCAAGAATGGCTGTATCGTCAGCGTATCTAATATTGTTGATTACTTCTCCACCTAGTCTTACTCCCTCTTGTCTGCCATCCAAAGCCTCCCTAAAAATTTCTTCAAAGTACAGATTAAAAAGAGTGGGTGACAAAACACAACCATGCCGTACTCCACGTTTGATGGGTATTTTTTCAGTGGGACTTTCTCCAATTTGGATAGAGACTACTTGATTGTAATATAAGTATTTCAGCAGTCTTATATCATAGTGGTCAAGTCCTGCTGCTCGTAGGCAGTCGAAAAGTGTATTGTGTTGGACTCTGTCGAACGCCTTCTCGAAGTCGATGAAACAAACATAAACATTCTTTCGGAATTCACAACTTTTTTGTAATAGAACGCGCATACAGAATAGTGCCTCTCTAGTTCCTAGACCCTTTCTAAATCCAAATTGCTTATCACCCATCTTACTTTCGCATAGAAGGAATACTCGGTTTTGTATAATTCGTAAGAGTATCTTCAGTGTGTGACTCATCAAACTGATTAGTCTAAAATCGCTGCATTTGGTGGGCCTGCTTTTCTTTGGTAATGTTATAAACAGTGACTCTAACCAATCATCTGGTATTTTTCCTTCGTTGTAAATTTTGTTGAAGAAAGTGGTTAAGCAGGCAATGCTTTCCTCATCCAGAAGTTTAAGTAGTTCGGCAGGGATTTGATCTGGTTCAGGTGCTTTATTGTTTTTGGCTTGCTGTATTGCCTTTTCGACTTCCGAATTCAGTATATTGGAACCTCTGTCCAACTGGTTGTCATAGGCAGTATTTGGAGCATTTTCCCTAGAAGCATCGTCAATAAGGTCAGTGATGTATCTCTCCCATTCTTTGCACTGTTGTTCGTGATCACAAATTTTTCCGTCCGCGCTTTTAAGTATGTGAGCATTTTTCTGTTTTCTAATTCCGGCAGTATATTTAAGTTTCTTATGCAGGTTGAAGCTGTCATGCTTTTTTTGGAGGTCTTCTATTTCTTTACATAAATTTTCAAGCCAGGATTCTTTGGCTTGCTTAATTTTTCTTTTTATGCGTTTATTAATTTCACGATATTCGATAATATTTCTATTTTTGTGTTGCCGTCGAACTTCCATCAGATCTAGAATTTCTTGTGTCATCCACTCATTTTTTGTAAACATGGTAGGTGTTTTCAAAGACTCTTGTACGTTCTCTAAAATCGAGTTTTGAATGGCATACCAGCATTCGTTAATGGTTCTCTTTTTGTTTGGTATATTTGATATTCTGTGTATTTTACTATTTATTTGCTGTGATATGTGTTCGCGCGTTTGAGGGTTTTTCAGGGGGTCAAGATATATATTACAAGGCTTAGTTGGCTTTGTTAATTTCTTCAATTTAATTTGTATTTTGGAGCAGAGTAAATTGTGATTTGAGTCTATGTCAGCGCCGGGGTAAGTTTTTACATCTTTAATATTGTTTCGAAATCGGTGGTTTGTTAGGATGTAGTCTATTTGATTCCGTACTATTCTGCCTTGATGTCCATCTTGAGGGGATTTCCACGTGTAAAGACGCCTTTCTGGAAGTTGAAACCAGGTATTTGTAATGGCGAAGTCATTTTCTTGGCAGAATTCTATTAGCCGTTCACCTCTTTGATTTCTCTCTCCCAAGCCAAACTTTCCGGTGATGCCCTGCGTCATCTTCTGTCCAACTTTAGCGTTAAAGTCACCCATAATTATTATTGCTTCGTGTTTCTTTGTTATTTTTAGCACTTCTTCTATTTGATGGTAGAATTCTTCAATATTCTGCTCATCTGCGTCAGCAGTAGGAGCATAAATTTGGATGATATTTATATTTATAGGTTTAGCATTCAGCTGTATTAAAATTACTCTGTCTGATATTGGGATGAAGTTAGTGACATACGTATTAATATGCTGTTTGATAATTATTGCTACTCCATTTCGATGCATATGGTCTGCATAACGTGCATAATGCACCATCTTATTTATTGTAACCAAATACTATTATCTGATAAGTTAGGATTATTAGAGTTTGGAAACATATTGGCAAGGACTTATAATTCTGTTATGAAGAAATTGCAGATAAAGTCCCTCTGTAAGATTTTCTTCTGAAAAATAAAGTTCAATAATTTCGTCATTAGTTATTCTTGCCCAGACATTGATCTTCTGATGGTGTAAAGTATAACCTTCAGTCATTCAGTGAGGATTACTCTTAATCAAGTATCTGCAATTTTGACGAATGACTAAACCATTTAGACAAACTGTAGCCTCATCAGAAAACATAATTTATTTAATAAAATGTGTATTGCGGTTACATAAATCCTGAAAAATGTTGAGTTCTTGATTCTTGATGTAACTATTTTTTTTTTTTTTTTAGAAAATCGAGCTGCTGTACACGATGACAGATTTACTGATTCACGTCTTTATGTATGGTACGCTCTACAGCAGCAACAAATTCTTCTGTACGCACTGTACGCTGTGTCTATGGATGCATAAAATGAGCTAGAGTAAACGTGGTGCAAAAACGTTTCATGGTGAATGCAATTCCTTGCTCTGATGGAATATTATGTTGACCATAAAACAGACGTAGTGGGCGATACTTATTTCGAACAGAATCACAATTTTCAAAATAAATTTGTACAGTTTGGAAGCATTATTTAAGCGTCAAGTCTATTTATGCTAAAATGCCAAACCCAACTTAACATAAATCACTTGACAGTTGTCAAAATGGCCGACAGTTAAAAAAGTGTTACCAACTTACATTTCTATACCTCTAAAAAATATCCTTTACAACAGCTTATTGTTAATAATTTTTAACAGTAGTAGCAAATCCATTAGTTAAAAATTAAAATAAATTTGTATTCACTCTATAGAAATAATAATTAACCAATTAGGTCAGTACTGAATACAGAACTTTAAAACAACTTTTAAATGAGGTATTACACATTTCAGTTTTAGAAAATCACCAATTACGTCACCACGTCAAAACTGGTGACGTCATCATATATTATCTAAAAAATCGGCAATTAAAATTGAAAATCAACCTATTTCTGAATTTTTGTAAAAATTAAACTGTTTGCAAAATAATGAATTTGTTCCATAATTCAGCCGCGCTCTGTATGCAAACAATAACAAAAACAAATAGAGTTGCAGAAAAACAGTTAATATTCCAATGGAATAAATTGAACAAAACAATTAGGTATACAATATCCAAATTTTTGTTTATTTCATTTAACAATTTGTTATATATACATTATGAATAGCATGCGTGGATTTTCATTAATATTCATAAAATACATGAAGCTATTTTAAAATGTAAATTTTAAAACATTTAATTTAAACTTTTATTAATCAATACCCAAATTTATAAATCAATTATTAATTAAAAATCAATTGCTGCTTTGTGCAAATTGTCGAATTTAAAACATTTACCTTTTTTATTTAATCGAGTCTCATATTAAAGTTTTTTTCTTAATCTACATTTATTCTTTCTCTTAGGCTGCTTGTCAGTTCCGAACGTTGGCGATCATTCTGGCTATGATGACTTTGTTGGTTGCTATGTTGCTATACGAAATAGCTGTGTTGAGGTCTTTCTATACCATGCTCTCAGGTTAGTAAGCCAGGATATTCTTCTTTGTCTTGGGGCCCTTTTTCCTTCAATGTTACCTTGCAAAATGAATGGAAGTGCCTTGATTTTTCATTATATTTCCCAAATACTGCAACTTACGGCCCTTCACGATGTTGACCAAATCCGCGGTTGTGTTCATCCTCCGCAGTACTTCTTCATTGGTGACTTTGTCTGTCCATGGTATCTGCAGGATCATATTGTATAACCATAGCTCAAAAGCCTGAAGTTTTGATAGAGTTTCCGCCTTCAATGTCCACGTTTTTACTCCATACAGAAGCACTGAGTACACATAACATTTAATTACCCCTATTTTTGTTTCTAGGCTAAGGTCATGGCTCTTGAACACACAGCTCATAGCCAAGAATGCACTTTTTGCCTTTTCGATACGACATTTAATCTTTTGGGGATTGTCCCACGACTCATTGATTATAGTTTCCAAGTAGTTTTATAGTGAGATACGTTCAATTTTTATTTGGTTCACATACAAATTTGTTCCAGTTATGTTTTCTTTGCTGGTATGAGTTATGTTATCATTAGCATGGTTTTGCTGGTATTTATATCCAGTCCATATGTTCTACTTGTTTCCGTTATTTTGTTTCTTATGTTTTACAGCCCTTCTATGCTATTGGAAAACACTATTGTATGATCTGCATATCGCAGGTTATTGAACTTGACTACATTTATTGAGATACCTTCATCAAAATCTTTTAGAGCCTCTTCAAAAATGTGCACCGAGTACAGATTGAATATGAGTGGTGAAATGATGCACCCCTGTCTCACTCCCCTTAAGATTTTAACCTGATCTGTATATTCTCCATCTATTCGGAGCCCTGCTGATTGATTCCAATACAGGTTAGCTATTATTTTTAAGTCTTTTCGGTCCATTCTTGTCCTCTTCAGCAGTTCCATTATTTGTTCATGCCTGACTCTATCGAAAGCCTTTTGTAGTCAATCAGACATTCAAAAACATTACAGCTGACATCTCTACATTTCTGAAACAATACCTGCACGCTAAATTTGTTTCTCGCATTTCCGGTAAATTCTTTTGTGGATGACTTTTAAAAACAGCTTCAGCAGATGGCTCATTAGGTTTATGGTCCTATAATCTTTACAAAATGTTATCAAGTAGGATTTCGGTAGGATTTCGGGACCTGAATTTTCTTCAATGGTGGGCTCTTCTATTGTTTATGGTCATGGAAAAGGCTCTCCAAGTATTCTTCCCATACTTTCTTTTTATCTTCTTTGGTTATGGAAAGATTTCCTTCATTAACTATTATTTTTCCGCTGTTGCGTTTTCGGAACTTTCCAGCTATTTTCTTCACGTGTCGATGAACATTGAAGTTATCATATAGACTCTGATACTCTTCAATTTCTTGACATTGTTTTGTTTTTAGTTTCTCTTTGGCTTCTCTTATTTTTCTTTTGACGACGGTATATATTCTTGGAGATTTTCTTTGTTTTTTTTTCTCTGATATATTAGTTCAAGTATTTTATCGATCATCCACGAAATGGACATTAAAATAAACTCAAACAAAACCAAGTTTTTAGTCTTGAATCGTAACCCATATCCAGATGCAGAGCTTCAATTAAATGGAGCCTAAGTTTAAAAAGATGTACAAAATTACATATTTGAGAACTATCATAATGGACCAACTAGATGCAAATATAAAAATAAAACCAAGAATAGCAATGACGAAAATCACTTTATGAAAATTAAGGCATTTTTTTGCAATAATCATCTCAGTAAGACAAAGAATGTTTAATTGCTATATTTGGTCTGTACTTTTGTCTAGAGCAGAAGTGTGGACACTTAAAGTATCAAGTAGTAACAGAATTGAAACATTGGAAATATCAATTCATAGACGGATGCTGAAGATACCTTGAACAGCAAGAAAAACTAATGAGGGTCGACAGATATAGAAAATTGCTAAAGACTGTTAAACACCCGAATATGTCTTATCTGGGACATATAGTGAGGGAAAATCGATAAAGAATACTACAAGTGATTATTAAAGACAAAATATAAGCCCGTAGAGGTATAGGAAGAGAACAAGTTTCTTGGTTAAAAAACATTCGTGACTGGACTCAGATATCAAGTACAGGACAATTATTCCATGTGACAGAAAATCGAAAAGCCTTTGTAATGGTGATTGGCAAGGTCAAAAAATACTCACATGGCACGTAAAAAAGAAGATCGACTGTTTCTTCTCTAAGATCTATTATTGTAAAATCTTTGGTGTTATCGATTTTGTTGCTGCCATTTTCTGTTGACTTTAATTTTCTTCAAATTTATTTAAATTTTTCTGACTTAACTATTTTTTATTTACTTTTTCCGTAATTAATTTTTTAACTAACTAGCTAGTTAAATACTTGACTACACACCCATCTTTCTATAACAGCACTGTTCAGAGGGTCCATCGCGATTGACCAGTCGATCGCCAAAGTTTTTGAAGTCGATCGCGAGTCACCACGGAGAAATAAATTGTGAGTGTGCTATATCAGCATTGTATTGCTGTTAGTCAAGCATTACTAATTTTTATAGTAAAACATTTTAGTAATATATTATTTACATTAATATTTGAAACTGGGCATGACTGCCGCGAAAAAGCATAAAATATATCATTTTAATAATGCGTGGGAAAAAGAATTCCTGTTTACTATGGTGAAAGATAAGTCTGTTTGTCTCTCTTCCGTTGCTCTGCCCAAACGCGGAAATTTTGAACAGCATTATAAAACTTTGCATAAAAACTATGAAAATAATTTTCCGCAAAACAGTTTGTTTAGAAAACGGAAAGTGCAAGACTTGAGAAGAAGTTTAAAGACGGAACAATCAAAGTTCACTAGGCCTGTTAAACAATCAGTAGCTGCAATAATTGCGTTGTTCAAAATTTCTTGTATATTGGCACAACATAAAAAATCATTTGAAGATGGAGATATAGTGAAGGAAGCATTCATTGAGGCTGCGAATGTATTATTTGAGGACTTCAAAAATAAAACAGATATTATGTCTGCCATCAAAGAAGTCCAATTATCACGTCCAACGGTTACTAGACGTATCGAAGTCGTGGGCAAAGATTTGGAAAGTCAAGTTAAAACTGGTATTATAAAGTGTATTTACTTTTATTTGAAATTTGACGAGTCAACCGATATGAGTGATACCGCCCAGTTATGTATTTTCATTCGGAGAAGATATATACAACGTTTTTATAAATTTTGTGAAACAATACGAGCTACCGATTTACAAACTCATGTGTATTACAACAGATGGTGCACCATCCAGGACTAGCGTTAACAATGGATTTGTTGCATTATGCCGAGCAAGCAAGTTTTGTGTTCCAAAGTCTTAAATATGGATTTCATGAAAATGACAACAAAAATTGTGAATTCAAACAGAGTGCGAAGCTTGCAACGACGTCTTTTTAAAGCGCAAATGGAATCTAAAGTACATCCCAAAGGTACTTTTCAGTGCGTCATTAATTATGACGTCATAGAATGAATTAGGTGTGTCGAGAATTATTTCATATAATTATGGAAGAATCTGACAGATGCCAGGATCGTATTTAGCCACAGGGGGTAATCCCGTATATTAATATAAATAAAAAGTAAACAATATTGTTTATTCAATTTATAAATATGGAAAAATTTGAAATTGACGACAAAATGATTCATTTATTAAATTTTTGTATCTTCTTCTCAAGCGGCTGTCTGCGCGTCGAAAGTTGGCAATCATCACAGCGATTTTTAATTTTACGCGGCTTTACGCGGATTTAAATTAGACAGCGGCTCTAAATAAGTTGTTATTAAATGAGTTACGTTTCCTTCAAATGGATCTTTTTCTCCTAATTTTTCCTTGCATAATGACTTGGAGTGTTAGATATTTATCTCCTCTCATCACATGACCCATATATCCCACTTTTCTTCTCTTAATTGTTAGTACTTCTCTTTCCTTATGCATACGTCACATTACCCCAACGTTGGTTATTCCATCTACCTATGAGATCTCTAGTACTCTTTGGTACATCCACATTTCGAATGCCTTCATTCTCCTCACGTGAATTTTCTTCAGTGTCCACGCTTCCATCCCGTATTATAATACGGAAAGCACTTAGCAGATCAGCAGTCGTATTTTTAATTTAAGGTTTAAGTTTCTATAGCAGAGAAGCCTTTGTATTCTTGTAAATTCGCTTCTGGCCTGTTTGATTCTGATTCGTATTTCTTGAGGGCTGTCATTGTTTTCATTAATAGTTGTATCTAATAATTTGAATTCTCTTACTATTTCAATACGCTGATTCTGTACATATATCTCACGAATGTCCTGAGTTGTCTTTGTTATTATCATATATTTCTTGCTCTGTTGAGTGATGGTCCATATTCTTCTTCGCTTACTGCGGTCACCTAATTAAGAAGTATCTGTAGGTCTTCATGTGATTCGGCTAAAAGAACTGTATCATTAGCGTATCTCAGGTTATTTATGATCATGTCATTAATTCTAATGTCTACGTTTCGTCAATTCATTGCCTTACTTAATATGTCTTCCTATATATGTCTCATTTATTAGGTAACTTATAAATTAATTACATAAATAAAACAAAATTCCATTTTGTACGTTTGTATGTAGACTTTTAGCAGATAAAATTATAGAAAAATACTGCTAGTGGGGATGTTTCCATAAAGATATTTCCTTAGACAACTCCATGGTCAAATATTTTGGCCATAACTTAGCTAAACGGTTAATTAGAAAGAAGCCAGTCAGATGTGAATATAAGAATTGGATGATAACTGGTCCCTCTGGATATGATGATGGTTTTCACGTTTGTTTACCGAAAAAAAAAACAAATGGTACTAATAAAATAGACCACTTGAAGCTAAAATAGTAATTGATATTTTGAAACAGTTGCCTGAACCATCAACAAATGAAATTTTTTCGATAAACATTTCATGACATATCAACTAATGATTTATCTGAAACAAAAAAATGTAAAGGCAACATGAACTGTAAAATGTCCAGTAATGGAGAAAGCTAATGAAGAAAAATGCATATGATTATAGATTTGACAAAACTAATGAAATTTTGTGTGAGAAATGGTATGACAATAGATTTCTATGTTATCCAATTATGATACCATTGAACCACTAGGTTAAGTAAATACAAAGGTCGCAATATGGTGAAAAAACTATGTATATTAAATGGTGTTTTGAAAAATATCATACAAATACCTAATGTCCCCATTACGCTGAAATAAACAGCAAATAAAACAATTTTATTTTCAGGGTAATTTTCAACTTACTTCACAAACAGCAGAAATTGGTAATAATGTTTGTCCAGCTTCCTTTTCCAATTAAAAATATTTAAGCAATTTTAATATTAGAACTTGTTCTTTTTCCGTATATCTTGTCATCTTGTACAAATATAAATAAAACCACAATCACAATACTATGTAAAACAAAATACAAAATCAAATTATACAAAACAAACACCAGAGAATATAAATATATTATATATCGTCTATATTCTCTGCAAATACTGACCTGAACGACAGCCGTCACTTGCTGTTGGAACACTTCGAAAGAATGACCAGCATGGACGAAATTTTACGTCAACTGTCAGTAAAAGGCGTAAATGATTGGCTATATAAAGCGCGCATCTAAATATCAACGAATCAAACGTAGGATAGAAAAGAACCTCTTATGTATGTAAGCTTATTCTAACGCTGCAATATAATTCTGTTTAATCACCGAACTATCGCTTTCTCCGTCACATCCAACTTAATGCATTAGAAAGAAATCGAAAAACCGTGACGCACTGAAAAGTACCTCTGGAATGTTCTATAGTGACTTTGATTTACTTATGCATACAGATGTGAGGTTGTTGAGACGTCGAAAATTTTTAGATAGGTTCCAGGAGCTACTTCCCGAAATAATTTCTTTTTTAGAAGACCGAGGGGATGACACTCATCTACATCAAAACGAAAAATGGCTTAGTGATCAGGCTTTCCTAACAGATTTAACAAATTATTTGAACCTCATTAATTTTGAACTACAAGGTAAAAATAAAACAGTTATCAATATGATGAGCGCAATACATTCTTTTGTCAACAAATTGAAATTATTGATTAAGCAAATTAGCAGAAAGGATTTAAACAACTTTCCATCGTTGAGAAAAAGTGTAGCCGCTCATTTGAATTATGTTTATTACGAGACGGAGCTGCAAGCTCTTTATAGCGAGTTGGAAAGACGCTTCGCTGATTTTAAAAAACTGACAAATATTGTAAAATTCATGTCTAATCCATTTTCTTATCGAGCCGTGGAAAAAATAGCCACTAAAATATATGTTACGTTCAATATGGAGATCATTTTCGTTCAAAGTGAGGTACTGAAAATAATTTCCGATATACACCTTAAATTCAGAGCGACCGATACGAAATTTTAGTTTTTCATATCGTCTGAGAAATATCCGTCTTTGACACAAGTAGCTCTGCAGCTCACAGCATTCTTTGGATCAACATACTTGTGTGAGTCTGCATTTTCCCAAATGAAGATAGTGAAATAAAAATATCGTGACCGGCTAACTGACGAACATCTCTCTTCTTGCTTGCGTTTGGCCCTCGTTAATTTCGTACCATCATAATACCTTATCTGGGTTATATATTTCGAAATTCCAAGTATCAACTTTTAAAGCTTATTATGGAAGGGAAGATAGAAGAAAAACGGGGCAACGTAAGAAAGAAATACTCATGGCTTAAAAACATAAGGGATTGGACAAACCTCGATGCTCATGCACTCTTTAGAGCCACACATGATCGAGAGGAGTATGCCAGAATTGTCGCCAACATTCACTAATTGGATAGGGCACCATAAGAAGAAGATATGAAATACTTGTGGATGATATGCAGTGACATGCATTAACATCAAATAAAATTGATATGAAAAACATGACATTACAACTATCTGTAGTTACAACTTTTTATCAACTAGAAATGTGAAATAAAGTTTTTTTTTTCAAAATTGTTTTTTACTCTGTGTTGTTTTTTAACCGGAAGGAGTAAACTAAAGAGACAGATTCACACCCAAGAAAGTCACTAGAAAAGTTATCAAATGCATCTTCTTTTTTGTATGATCATAGTGGCCCTCGACGGTAATCCAACAATATTATATTATACTATTACGTCGCTAAAGAGTTCTAAAAACAACTGTTTTTTTTATATAAAAGCAGACTAAAAATCTAAAAATTAAATGAATAATGCAGAAAACACAAAAAACCGCCTAACCTTAATTAACCTATGAAATGCCATTACTGTCAAAATTTCATAACAGTGGAGTAAACTTGCCTGAGGTTGGACCAATTACTCCTCCTGGTTTAAAAACAGCATATAGCAGTCGATCTCAGGACGCTTGCAGTTTAAATGGTAGATAACCATTTAGTGTAAGTCTGAGCACCACTGATCTATAATAACTACTTAAGAAAGACCGCAGAATCGCCATGTCAGGACCGCAGATTTTTTTCAATGTTAACTAACTAAGAGAGAATAAAATAACATGTCTTTACTAAATAGCGATACAGTTTATTCCCGTTTCTCAGTTGGATATAACAGTGTATTCTTACAATTACAATCTTGGTCTAGTTAAACATTAGATAATATTTGATATTACATATAATTAATTAATTAATTAATACATATAAACATTACAATAATTACTCTCATTATGGATTCTAAAAATGGATCTTGTTATTAGCTTACAGAAATAATTTGTTTATTTTTTACTGTAAGCTAGTATTAACATAGTTATTGATAAACTACACGACAATTTATAAGGTGATGATTAGTGTAATGTATTTTAATTTTCTTGTGGCAGGTTTGTTGATAACAAAAACGTTTTTTAATTAGTTGATAACATTATCCTTAGTGAGGCAGTCCATGTTGATTATTGTGTTTTAATAACAGGTATTTTTATTTATTTTACAAACAACAAACAGTTGATATTGTTTTTTTTATTTTTATATGATGCTTGACATTTTAGTTTTTATTATGGTTTTCTTTATATTCTTAACGGAATGATCTTCATAACCGTTTAATTGTTTGAATAATTTTATCTCCTAAACTATTAGAAATATTTAATTTTTCCAAAATGAAAATAGTTCCTTTTTGAAAAAATTTACAAAATGGCATTTAGTAAATTTTATTGTGATTGTGTTTTTGAACATTCAAGTAAGTGAAAACGACAAATTTGCTGTTTATTCATCAATCCAATAATTTTAATTCATATCTAAAACTAGCACAAAGTTAATCACGCCTAATATATCGTTTTGCGTTAATTGTTCAAAGCTAACTTCTATCTCCGATAGAAAGCTCCAGTGTGATGGCTGTAAGAAACCAATACATTGCTTGTACGGATCTGTCGGTGGATGATCGAGTTCCAGGCAAAAAGTACGTGGGATATGTATACTTTGCAATGCATGCAGTTCAAACATTACGTATAATACTGAAATCAAGAATCTACATGCCGAGTTTAAAGCGGACATTAAGAAGAAAATTGAAAACTTTGATATTAAACTATCTGAATTTAGCAATAAATTAAATCAACTTGATTCTATTACAACAACAGAATTTACCGACAGCATTGTCAATGAAGCCGCTGACCGCATATCTCGTTCCAAAATTTTTTTGGTTAGAGGCGTCCCTGAACCTACAGGACACGCACAAAATAAAAAAGATCATGATAAGAATAAAATATATTTAGCCCTAGAAGTCATTGGATGTCAAGAAAGTCCTGTTACATTTTATAGAGTCGGTAGACCAAATCAAAATAAACGTTATACCCGCATGATAAAAGTGATAATGAGTTCTGAACACCACACTCGAAAAATTCTTCGTAACAAAAATAAAGTTTAGACACTTATGCAGCAACTTTGTTTAAAGGAACTTCGTACTGAGCTTGAAACTCGTAAAAATAATGGAGAAAATGACCTTACGCTAAATATGTGAATGGCTGTCCAAAGATAATGAAATTTCGTTCATAATTCTTCTGCACTAAAATTTACGGATTGTCTTCTTATGTATACCAATCTAAACTCTCTTATGTCCAAATTTAACGAATTCATAAGTATGTGCTGTTCAACTTTTACTTACTTCATTGTGTAAATGATTGGTCATTATCTTTAAACAATTGGAATCCTGTCGATGTAGTTTACTTAGACTTCTTCAGACCTTTCGACCGTGTTCCAAAACGTCGATTACTAGCTAAACTGGATCACTCTGGTATCTGTAGAAAGTTAAACATTTGGATACAAGATTTTCTATCCGCCAGTCAAGAGTGGAGTCCCACAAGGATCAGTACATGGACCGCTTCTTTTTTGTGTCTACCCTAGTGTTCTTCCGCTCATTGTATCCAGTAAGGTTTCCATTTACGCTGATGACACGAAGTTAAATGTAAATCCAACTATTAAACAACATATTCTTCAACAAGATCTTGACGCAATATTCAAATGGTCCTCAGAATGGTTACTTCCGCTTAACATTGAAAAATGCGTTGTTTTACATATCGGCAAAAATAACCCATCATTGCCGTACTTTATTAATGGACATCCTTTAAACTCAGTAACCTCCCACAACGATCTCGGAGTGATAATTAATAGTGACTTAAATTGGTCTGATCACATAGCGTCGTTGTGTAAACGTGCAAACTCGAAACTGTTTTTGATCCGTAAATGTTTTACACGTATATATCTAACCTCTGTTAGTAAACTTTACTCAATATACGTTAGACCTTTTCTTGAGTTGGCCGGACCAGTGTGGAATCCAGATCACAGTCGCGATAAAATCGGACTTGAAACATTAAAGAAGAAATACAAGCTAGAATAATGGCAGGCAATAGAAGTGTACATGTTCTTAGTGGAATGTTGAAGAGCAAGTTTTTATCAAGAAAGGCAAAAATACAGTTATAAAAAACAACTATACAACCCATAGTAACATACTGCAGTGAGACATGGACAATGAAAACAACTGAACAAAATTTACTGGAGATATGGAAAAGGAAAATCCTGAGCAAGATATATGGAGGAATAATAATCCAGTCTATAAGTGCATACTCAACCCCCAATATATCCCAATATATCAACAAGAATCTGTTCAGTGATTCAGTGTGCTATGAAAGTTGTCAGTGTCAGGATATTAGTAAAAATCTAACGCGGTACTGAATACCTAGTTACGAATTTTGAATTATATTAAAATATTTTTTGTGAGTTAGACTAAATTTGGACTTTGTTTGTGATGGCGTACGAGAGGGAACATCAACGGTTACTAGCCCTTTGAGAGGCTATAGAAGATTATATACAACAAGATGAAGTCGATCAATCGGACACCGATGTTTGATAGGCCGCTTTCTCAAGTGACGAAATAAATAAAGAGAATGTACAAGGCCCTGTCTCTACACAATTAAATTTAGAAAGATCTGAAAGAAGTGCTCCCTATTATACTCTTGGATGATACTAAATGGTTAGTGCACCAAAATCAAAATAAAGTTGGAAAAACCAGCATCCAAAATATTGTTACACAGATACCAGGTGTAAAAGGTGTTGCAAAAGAAGCCAAAACATTATTGGATTGTTGGAAACTTTTTTCTCGGAAGAAATCATTCAATATATTACAGATTGTACCAACAAAAAATTAGACTCACCAGAAACGCAAAACATTACAGTCTTACAGATTTTGATGAAATTAGTGCATTTGTCGGGCTTTTTTTATATCTTGCTGGTGTAAAAAGAGCCCAACATTTAAATACATCAGAACTTTGGAGAACGGACGGAACGGCCCCAAAATACTGTGCTTTTACTATGTCAGAATGCCGTTTTCACTCTTGGTACAAACTATTAGGTTTGATGATATTCAATTTAGGGTAAAAAGAGTCCAAGAAGATCATTTGGCGCCTGTGCGATACATTCTGGATAACTTTGTTGGGAAGTATTTACAACATTACTCGGTGGGTAGCTACATAACAGTGGATGAGATGCTTGGGGGTTTCAGAGGGAGATGCAAGTTCTGCCAGTATATTACAAATAAACCTGTGAAATATAGCATAAAAATATACGCTGTTGTAGACTCTCGAATGATTTATACACATAACATTGAAATTAATGCAGGTAAACAACTAACTGGTCGATATGAACTAAAGAACGATGCCCATAGTGTTGTAACAAGACTTTTAAGATATTGTAGTGGTACTGGAAGAAATGTAATTATGGACAATTACTTTAAATCTGTATTTTTGGCTAATAACTTGGTACATAACCACCGTATAACGTTATTTGGAACATTACGTAAGAACAAGCGAGAGGTTCCCCCAATTTGTTTAGATACCAAATTACAAAAAAGAAATAACAGCATGTTTGCTTGGGGAGTTGGTCCCAATAATGCGTTCTTAGCTCATATGTACTAAAACCTAATAGAAATATGCTGATTCTATCGACATTTCACAAAGATGATGACATTGATCCAGAAAGTGGCGATGCAATGAAACCTTCTGTTTCTGCTGAGCGGTTGATGTGGTAGACAGGATAAAGGTAGAATATTCGACTACAAGAGTGATCAACCGTTGACATTTAACTGTTTTTTGTTCTTTACTCAATACTGCTGGCATAAATTCACAAATTGTTTACTACAGCAATACAGACACAAAGCTCAAACGAAGAATGTATTTGACAGATCTTGCTAAGCAACTTACAAAGCCCCATTTTGTTCGTCGATCAAGTATTACATCACTGTCAATTTCACTAAGGCAAAAAAATAAGAAATATTTTAGGAAATAAAGCCATTCCAGTTAAATGTTGCCGAAACTAAATAATGCGAATGCGAAACTTCGTTGTTTCTTTTGCCCGAAGAGAAAAAACAGATTTACTCAGCATCGATGTCATACATGTTTGAAATCCGCATGTAAAGAGCATATTGCAGAAACAGTTTTGACTTGCTAAAGATTCCTAAGAGAAGATTCCTAAATTAAAAACTTGTTATTTTTTGTTCTTATATATAAATTTGTTTTAACAGTTATACTAAATTATATTTTATCTTACCAGTCGTTCAATTTTTCAATAAATATATTAAATACATAAATAAAATAACAATATAAGCTATGCAAAATACTGCCAAGTACCAAATACCTTAAAAAGGGAACATTATTATTGAAACGAAAATTGAAACGATGATAAACTTATTTTAAACTTAAATTGTGGCTTATTTTCAATAACAAAATACTAATTGTTTTAAAATGCGACAATCAAATAGCTTTAGGATATATTAAAAACAGTTGTCAATCTATCAAATAAACATTTAAATGCAACGTGGAGTTTAATACTGTCCAAAGGTCTAAACTTTGCTGTTACTCATGCATCCATTTCAGAATTAGACATAATTAGCTCAGAGAAGAAAATATCTCAATATTTTCCAAGGAACGAATTCCGAAGTGGAACTCGAAACGTCAAATAAACTTAATTTTAAAGTAAAATTGTGACTTATTCCCAACAACTATACCGGTAACAGCTTCTTATCATCTTTGTACTTCTATTTATAATCTATCTATATCTATCTATCTATCTATCTATCTATCTATCTATCTATCTTATTTATTATGTTTATTTGGTTACTTATATATACGCGCCTCTAGATCGGAAATTTGTGTATACATTGTCTAATGTCATTAAAGAAATCGAATATATGTACCTTTTGGCCTATCTTTTATAAAGATAGACTTCACAAAGGATTTTTTCGGACCATCCTTTGTTCGACCAAATAGTTCGGATCGATTAGGTTTTATCGTTCACTCTATTCATCCGATGTTCTAATCCGTAGACTGTTGTGCTCTAATTGGGATGTGTGTTCGTTAATTTGTGTGAACAAGCAAGAGGGCGCTTGTTTTCCGACGGAAAAGGGAACCAGCTCCAAAAATTCCGATAGGAAGCGGTAAAAAACCTCTGCCTGGAGAGGGTTATATCAGTTTTTTTATTACAATCGTACAGCTAGTAAAGTGGACCATGTATTTGTATTCAATGAATAAAATTTCAGTAATATTCTTATTATTTTAATATATGGTGAGTAATTTTTTACTGGTTCGACACAGTTCGCCGATGTCATTTTTAAGAGCACAACATTTCTATAGTTTATCATGATTGTGACATTTGTATTAGCATAAAAACGACCTGATATTTCATATCGTTCTTCCGGAATTTTATGGTCGGCTCCTCTTTTAATTTTCTGTTCCTATCTCTCCTATCGCCTTTTGCAATTGTCTTTATTTTTTCATTTTCTTTACGTTACCGTACCATATTATTTATTTATTTTTTTTTAATAAATTTTGCTATTGGTTTGAGCTGAAGATAATTTTGAACAAAGATATTTATTAGCACTTTTTTGTAGAATGATCCGTCCACTCAGAAACAACGATTGAAACCATTGGCGATTTTGAATGTCAGTTACGCGGGAGAAATTAATTTTTTAAATAAACTTTGTATCAAGTCTACGGTAAAAATTTGTAATAGAGTATTGATACTCTATCGATAAGAATCAAAATACATTTTAAACGTGAAGACAGCTTTCATATGTAGTTTGTGCATTCTCCGGTAAATAAAATTAGTTTCTATAAAACTGTGAAATAAATAAATATTGCGTTATTTTTGATGCGCTAATCTTGATACAATTTTAAAGAAAATCAGCTCTTTAGTTTACAATTGTATGATGTGCGAAGATTTAACAGTTGTTTGCTTGCTACTTGGCCAACAAAAGGAATTTACAAAGGGTAAAGCAAGAGATAAACACTGGTCCACAGAAATGGTCCACATAAGAAATTCTTTAGCACCTGACGAGAAGAACATTTTGTACAAAACTTTAACGAATATATTTTTCCTACCACATGGGGTACCAATACAAGGGGTAGAAAATTGGGGACTGAAACTAAAGGGGTGGAGATAAGGCAAGCAAAATAATCGCTACTTGTGCGAACGGCACTCACGGTTTGTTAGGAGAGCTAGGGTCGTGGATAAGTAAAAGGCAAAGGGGTTTGGAATGAGGCAACTACAAAAAAATTAAATAAAAGGGGTCGTTAGTCTTTTGGAAGAAACAAAATAAAAATAAACAGGAAACACCTCTAGTAATTTATATAGACCGCCACTTTGAGGTGCCTAATTATAACTAGTACAACAACTAGTGGTAACTAAAGAAATAATTATTAAAAAATCAAAACATAAAAAAGCATATCTTTTTTAAATAAAACTCAAAAAAGGGTTAGTTCAAAAAAATAAACAAAATGTTAAAAAAAAAATTAATATTTATTAGTGTTTTACTTGAGACAAGAAACTTGGATTGCGTTTAAAAAAATTGTAACCAAGGTTTTCGGTAATGTAAAAGACCCTAACTACGAGCTTATATTAGCCAATTTAATAGATAAGTTTAAAGATCTGGGATGTCTCATCAGCCTCAAAATCCACTTTTTGCATAACTATCTTGACTCGTTCCCTGAAAATCTTATGATCTCAGTGAAGAAGAAGTCAAACGATTCCACCAGGATATCAAGGTGGTTGAAAAACATACCAAGGACGATGAAACACCAACATGATGGGTGATTACTGTTGGTCACTTTACCGGGAACAACAGAGTTGTTCTCGTTGTAGTTTCCAAGAAGGAGGGGTTCTAAACTAAGTATTGAATTGAGCTCTTCAGTACTCTTGGAAAACACACTCGGAGGGGGTAGTTCACAACCTCAGCACGGCGCGTCCCAATGACTGATAGGGAACGATCTACAGATATGTGGGACAGGTGTGAATAAGGCTTTGCCAAATAAATACCCGCGGATCAACTGAGAGCATGGCATAGAGTAGCACCTATGTCACTACAGGATCGGAGCGGTAGAGAAAAATCTCTTTACCGGTCTGATACTGAATAATCACAGACGGTAATTATTTAATCAGTTGTAATACTACGAAGTAACTGAACGATTACCGTTAAAAGTAATTCTCAATTTGTTGGTTATCGCGGAGACAAACGCGGAAGAGCTAAATTAGTCGACGGGGTATTGAGATGTGGAAAGCCACATTACTACATTACATGCCTACCACATTAAAGATCCATAAGGATATCCCCAGGACACCATAATAGCTGAAAATCCAAAATAAAAGTCCCTCAGTCCCGGGCACTCCTTAAGTGGAGAGGTGTGCTAAGAATCCCCCAGTCAGCCAATAATGCCCCAAAAGTTAAAAGGATCATACTAGCATATACTATTTAAAATAAGACTCATACGTAGATGTAGATATAGATATATGAACATAGATATTTTAGGATGCAGTGAAGTTCGATGGCCAAATTTTGGAATAAGAATTATAGATGAACATGATGTCTATTATTCTGGAGACGACACAACAAGAAACAGAAATGACGTAGTGATCAGACAGAGTTGTGCTATTGAAAATTAACTCAATTCCTTCTAATATAAACATCATTCAGGTCTACGTACCGACATCAGAATCCACTGAAGAATAAATAGAAAATTTCTATCACACTCTGGAAGACTCTCTAAAATTGACCAAAAAACATGAACTTACTATTATTATGTGCAGTTTAAATGCCAAAATTGGACAGGGTACAGTCGAGAATGTCGTGGGATCATATAACCTTGGCATAAGAAACGAAAGACTAATCCAATTCTGCCAAAAGGCGGATATGGTTGTAACGAATACACTTTTTAAATTTTATCCAAGAAGACTTTATACATGGAAAGCACCCGGTAATACCATGTGAAAAATTATAAGATAAAAACATATCCAGGCGCAGATGTCTTCTCAGATCATATTCTGTTCCTTGCAAATATCAACATATGACCCAAAATAATTCATAACAGAATGATGCCCAAGATAGATATAAAACTACTAAGAGAAAATGACATCCAGAAAAAAGTAAAATCAGAAATTAATAAGAATTTTGCGAGAATAGTTAAAGACAATAATCAACAGCATGCTAGCCGACCGAACGATTTAAGTAGTCATGGGAACCGACATCGGCACCCCAAGAAAACTGAAGAGTGGACTGCCTCAGGGATCTGTCCTAGCTCCTCTTCTCTTTAGCCTGTACATCGCTGATATACCAGAAACCAGATCAAGGAAGTTTGGTTACGCCGATAACTGGGTCCTTGCAACAAGGTGTAAGTCAATTGAACAAACAGAAGAATTCCTTACGGCAGACTTACATACAGTGGGAAAGTATTTTCGTAAATGGAGGCTCCAACCAAACGCTACCAAAACAGAGGTTTCCAGTTTTCACCTAACTATTAAGCTTGCAGGAAGAACACTGAACGTCCAATTCGAAAACACCACACTGGCCTACAATAAAACAGCAAAGTACCTTGGGGTGACTCTTGATAGAACCCTATCCTTCAAGGAACATCTGTCAAAAACAGCGCAAAAACTTAAATCCAGAAACAACATCATCCAGAAGCTGTGCGACACAACATGGGGAGCATCGGCTTCTACCTTGCGATCATCTGCCCTGAGCCTTGTTTTCTCAACCGCGAAATACTGCTCTTCAGCCTGGCTTAATAGCCCACATACACACAAAACAGATGCCCAATTGAATAACACAATGAGAATGATTGCTGGTGTTATCAAATCCACCCCTACGCAATGGCTCCCAGTCCTGAGCCACATTCCACCACCCAGACTAAGGCGTATACACTCCCTCACTAGTGAGTACCAAAAGATACTTACCAACGAGGCTCTGCCAATTTATCAAGATATAGATGCTGCCAACGGTAACCGTTTGCGCTCCAGGCGACCGCCAATAAAAACAGCACAGATTGCAGTGGAAAATGAGTTCAACTTAACGACCACTTGGACTCGAGAATGGATGGAACAACAAAATAGCAGCTTACCCTGCATCACACAAAAACCGCCATGTTTTGACTTACCATGCAACTCATGGACTATGTTGAACCGAATCAGAACCAAACATGGCAGATGCGGTTATATGATGCACAAATGGGGTAAACGACCCATCCCCACTCTGTGACTGTGGACAACCACAAACCATCTGTCACATCACAGAACAGTGTTCCACAAGATCCTATCAAGGCAGGTCAGAGGATTTCCTAATGGCGACTCCAGAGTCGATAGAATATATAAATAAGTTAGATGTTCGTTTGTAAACATATATGTATTATGTTTTATACAAATTATGTGTAAATTTAAATGTAAATGTGTCAAATGCCGTACGCAAAATAAAAAAATAAGTTGACGACACTTCTAGATGCATAAAAGAACAGTGGAACAAAACGAAGACATCTATTACCACAATATTTTGACAGATAATATTTTGCAAATGATGAAAGAGCGAAGAAAATTAAAAGGTGGAAATAACAACGAATACAAAAAGTTGCATATGACTATACTAAAGGAGATAAAAGGAGCAAAAGAAGCATGGCTGACGGAGAAATCTATGGAAGTTAAAACATCACAACGCAAATGTAAAGATTTCCATATGCACAAAAAATAAAAGAGGTACAAAATACCAGAAAACAACGCAATATAGGCATAGTTGTAGACATTGAAGACCAAATTTTGACTACCATTGAAGATAAATTACAAAGGAAGTAGAACAGTCCATATGCCCCAGAAATAACAAACTAAGGAGGAACTATGGCCATTAAGCGGATTAAAGATGGGACCTGATGAGGTGCATGGTGAAATTTTAAAGCTATTAGAGGTACACCAAATCGCAGCTCTTACGAAGTTATTCAACAACATCTACGAGACTAGTTACTTACCAAAAGACTTGCTACTATCAATATTCATTCCACTTACTAAAAAAGCCAACGCTAGAAAATGTGAAGAACGTAGATTGATTAGTTTGATGAGCCATGTACTTAAATTAGTCCTTACTTATCATTAACTCGCACATATACACCAAATTAGAAGAACACCCGAGTGAAGCTTAATTTGGATTCAGAACAGGACTCGGAACGAGGGAAGCACTTTTTAGTTTACAAGTTCTAATACAGAGAGCCAGGAATGTCAACTGCGATGTGTATGCATGTATCACTGATTTCGAGAAGGCATTTGATAAAGTCCCACATGAGAAACTAATTGATATCCTAAAAACATCAGGAATCGATGGTAAGGATATAAGACTGATCTCAAAATTATGTCTCCAAAAAAAAAGCAACAATACGATTAGAAAATGAACTAAGACAGGGTTGTATATGGTCACGGATATTATTTAACATATACTCTGAAAACATAACATCTTTAGAGAGGCCTTGGACGAATTAGATGATGGGATTGCCAATTTGTAAACAACATTAAATATGCAGACGATACAGTGTTGCTGGCAGATAGTGCGCAGGGGCTTCAAAGGATGATGGATAACGTTGTAGAAACATATAACAAATACACAGCTACGAAATAAAAACTCGTATTGAAAAAGCCAGAAGCTCTTTTAACAGCCATCGGAATATTCTCTGCAATCTATCTTTAAGTATCAATATACGCATAAGACGAAAAGCTAGCCGAACTGGAAGAAGAAGTAAAAAAGATGAAATGGGATATATTAGGATTAAGTGAGATAAAAAGAAAAGGGGAAGCCTGTATGAAGTTAGAATCTGGAAATGTACTATACTATAAAGGAACTGAAAAAGAATCATTAGCTGGTGTCGGTTTTCTTATTTCTAATCAGCATGTCCATAAGATTAGACAATATATTGGAATTTCAGAAAGGATCGCAGCTCTAATAATGGACATAAATAAAAATATAAGTTTAAAGATCATAGAAATTTACGCCCCTACATCATCACATACGGATGAAGAAGTGGATATATTCTACGAATCATTGACAGAAACAGTGAACAAATACAAAAGCACCTACACAATCATTATATGAGACTTCAATGCCAAATTAGGGAGAAAACTAGAAGAATCAGAAAATAAAATCGACAACTTTGGATATGGAACACAAAACGAAAGAGAAATTGATGAACTATATGAAAACGAACGGTCTATATGCGATGAATACCTTTTTCAATAAAAAACCACAGAGAAAATGGACGTGGGTCGCGCCCAATGGTTTAACAAAAAATGAGCTTGATTACATCCTATCCAAAGAAAAGAACATAGTACAAGACGTTACGGTCATAAACATGATTTCCATAGGATGTCATCATAGAATTGTTAGAGCCAAAATCAAAATTAACTCCACAACAGACAGACAAAAATTTAAACCATCTAAAAAAGAGATAGATACAGAACTTCTTAAAGAACACAAAGAACAAGACATAAACCAGCTAAAAAGAAGTGACATAGCTAAAGGGTTTGCAACTAGACGAATTAAACGATAAAATAACAACAGAACTACTAGAAGCAGGCCTGAAGATTGCTAATAAACAAAAGCGAAAACAACAAAAATTTAGAGCTAAATCACAAGATATGCTAAAAATACGACGACAACTACTGAATGATAACAAAAGAAATACAGTGGAGTTTACCGAACTGAACAAAACCATAAGAAAACAGATAAAGGAAGATTTAAAGAAATACCAAGAAGACCGCATTAAGAAAATCATAGAGAAGAACAAAAGTTTAAAAACAATGAAGAAAAATATAGGAAAAAGAAAACTAATCATGCTTAAAGCTGAGAACAATGAAGAAAGAGATCTAGGAGAAATAGTAAAAATCACAGAAAGATATTACACAGACCTATACAGTTCTAAAAATGACCCAAAACTATGATCTAAACAAAATCTCTCGAGGAAAGTACAAAATTTTGGCTCAGAGGTATTACCAGAAATAACTGATGATGAAATCGAAAAATCCATAAACGACATGAAAAGAAATAAAGCGGCCGGTCAGGACAAAATACTGGCGGAACTGCTAAAAGAAGGAGGAGACACGATAAAAAAAATGCTAAAAATACTGTTCAACAAATGTCTGTTTGAAGGTAAAATACTTGGATATAATATTGGATATTTGAAGGTAAAATACTTGGAATACAAAACAATGGAGAAATGCCAACACAATCTTAATACATAAGAAAGGAGACCAAACAGACCTAAACAACTACCGTCCTATTTTCCTTTTGTCACAACTATATAAAACCTTCACAAGAATAATAAACAACCGACTAACCTATAAACTTGATAACTACCAACCAGTGGAACAGGCCGGATTCAGGAAAGGATACAGCACAATCGACCATCTATATGCGCTTAAAATCTTAATTGAGAAAACCAATGAATACAACCTTCCGCTGTACTTAGCATTCGTAGATTATGAAAAGGCTTTCGACAGCATTGTTAGAGGATAATATATATATACAGGATAATATAAAAGTTAAACGAGGAGTCCGACAAGGCGATATAATTTCACCTAAACTGTTTACCTTGACCCTCGAAGACATAATAAAATCAACAGATTCTGAAAACAGAGGAATATGTATTAACGGAAAATACCTAAATCACCTTAGATATGCGGATGATATACTCCTGATCTCCTCGGAACGAGAAGAACTGGAATTAATGCTGAATGAACTTCATGAAAAATCACTGCAAAAAGGCCTAAAAATTAACTTCAACAAAACAAAAGTAATGACAAACACGGAAGACCAAGAGGCAATAAAAATAAAAACCGAAAAAATAGAACAGGTAAATGAGTATATCTATCTAGGACAAGCAATCAGAGCTAACAGAGAAAATCAAACAGCCGAAATATCGAGACGAGTAAGAATGGGATGGGCAGCGTTGGGCAAACTTTCTTACGTTCTAAAAAATCAAACAATCCCTCTATACTTACGAAGCAAGGTATATAACTCCTGTATAATACCGGTGCTCACCTACGAAGCACAGACATGGACATTTACACAGGCCAATTTCAATAGGATAAGGAAGGCACAAAGAGCGATGGAGAGACAAATGTTGGGTGTATCACTTAGAGATAGAAAACGTAACCAGTGGATCAGAACCAGAACAAAGACAGTAGACGCGATAGAACAAGCAGCAAAACTGAAATGGAAATGGGCTGGACACAATGAACGTCTCCAAGACGGACGATGGAACAATGCCATCGGAATGTGGCGTCCATACAATGCAAAGAGATCAAGAGGCAGACCACAGATGAGGTGGAAAGATGATATCAGAAAACAAGGAGGTCCCACATGGCAGAGAACAGCTCAAGATAGAGAAAGATGGAGAGAACTAGGGAAGACCTATATCGAACAATGGAAGGATAGAGAATAGGTTTAAAAAAAATACGCATAAGAATTCTTAGATGTTACGTCTTTAGTGTCCTCCTCTTTGGAGTAAAAATGGAGCCTTACAGAAGCCATAAAACGATTGGAGACATTTTAAATGTGGTGCTGCCTACGTATATTGAGGGTCTCATATATACACCACACAAGTAACATAACTATTCCTATAAAGGGAGGCCCTGGACGTAGACGTATATTCTGGCTGGTAAATTTTAGGAAATGTTTAACGTTAACTGATATATTTCGAGCTGCTGTTAATAGAACAAGAGGGGTCAATATGGTCACTAACTTCTCTAGAAGATAGGCACATTTAGAAGAATGCCCTATCTTATCCGTACTGCACTTTTAGTGTCAATTTCACCATAGTTTGTAGAGTTTATATTTTCAGTTATATGTTACTATACGGAAATATATCTTTAGTGTCTTTGTTAAAATCGACGTTTTTTTAGATATTTTGGGTACATCTCACTACGATGGCCAGACGGGTTGGTAGGCTAGAAGAACGTGTAACGTCGACCCCTCGGGAACTCGGGTAGGCCACACTCACTCTACTTGATGCAAGCTTGGCTATTTGAAACGCATCTTTACCCATTATATCCCCGTTGCTTATTTAATCAATGAAAAAAACCCTATAAGTTCATCTAATAGACTTTATATTCACTCCCATTACACAATCGCAGCAGGTAACATTTAACTAAATTGTTCAGCAATTTTTTATAAGCATATATCATTAAACTGTAGTTACAAATCCTTATACATATAATACTCCACTATAATAATACTGGATAAGAACCTTTTAGCGTAACGTTCAAATAAGATCCTGAACGAGATGTCCCCGAAGACGCACTTTCGTTCCGTTTGACTTAACATTTAAAAAATTCAAATGTCCCTGAATGTAAAATATGTATTCCAAAGTCGCGTTTGTTCATAATGCATAAGGCAATTCTAGAAATTGTTAACATACATGTACATACATTATTGAAACCCCAGGAGAAATACTTCAAATATCTGCTTTATGTACCGCTTTATTTAGCTTCCAAAAAAAAACAGAAAGAGGCAGAAAGAAGAATACGTGATGTGATACAGAATTCATAGGAATCGTTTTTCCATGATTTTATTCTGATGTACGTTGCTTGTGTATACATTGGATAAGATTGTAAGTTCTACACTGAAAAACTTTCTTCTGCTTCGTTAGAACGAGCTCTCTTACTATCTTTAGTTGTTTTTATAGTGTACATTCATCTTCTGTAATTATAAGATTAATTTTGTTATTCTTTAATTGGGTGTAACATTTTATAATCTACTTTTTGCTCGTATAACAATTGTTAACATAACCTTTTTGCAATATGAAAAATATTAATAACCGTAATAAATATTTTAAATGCTGGTTTTATGCATTACAATTTTTAAAACAAATTTAGCCATGCATAAAACAACGCTGATAGGTGTTTATAAAAGTGATGTCAAAATTCAAAACGAATAAATTCCATTTTTAATATAAAATGGTCAACATTGCGGAATATAGAAAATGGAATGCATTAAAATATTGTTTTGTTTTGTTTCGTTTTTTTGTTTTTTTTAGAAGAGTTATTACAGAAAAGGTCGGGCAAACATTTGCATTTAGAGATGATAATAAAATTATTGTAATATTAAAGGAAAGTCTTTTCACCTTTTTTACTAAAAAACATTTTTACATACCTATGTATTTTGCTCTCTTTATACTAAATTATACCCCCTTCGCCCTCCTCCAAACGCAGACTTCCAAATACATTTTATACATCGTTAAATTCGTAAATTTATTCCAAATCGGATAATCGAGTTTCTTTTTTCTTCGTTTTCCATTTATCGCCACATCAGAATAAAGAACAAACATAATATTATCATCCTAATCAAGTTGGAGATTCAGGTAGAAAATTTTGAATAAAATCGTCGTAAAATTAAATTTGGAGTTTGAATCGAATATCTCTTTAAATATGACAGCACCGAATAAAATATGAATAATTAAAATTAAAACAGGAACAGTCGCTTCGAGGATAGGGGGCTTCAAAAGAAGGAGATGGTCTTACAATTTGGGAAAGATAATTAATATTCTTTGTTCAAGGATTTAAGTGTTTTTAAGACTGGTTCTCTTACTTTATTAAGACGTGGTTAAATTTACTTAACAAGAAATTTAGATACGGCAAAACAAGTCGAAGAATATACAGAAAAATTTTGAGCTGTTATCGATTACTTTAATTCTTTATGTTTCTGAAAACTCTAGATATAGGTAGAGTGCTAAGAATATGCTAAGTCTAACCTACTATGTAAAGAAAATAACAACTATTTATATAGTGACATACAACTGCTGGTCACTATCAAATCAGTCCAAACTTGTGTAACTAGAAATATGTACAGATAACATAAGGTAGACATCATAGGAATTAGCACTTCTTCTTCTTAAGGTGCCGTGCATTTCTGCGTAGGCGTCCACCACACATCGTCTTGTCAGGTGAGATGTTAAATATTCTGGATTAAATAATTTTGTTTTTAGCAGCATTGCGAAGCATTTCATAGCTGTGGATTCCTGTCCATTGTCGAATATTGTGCAGCCATGACATTTTTTTACGTCCGATACCTCTCCTACCCTCTATCTTCCCTTCGAGTATCAGTTGCTGAAAAGTGTATCGTTCTCCTCGTATTATGTGCCCCAAGTATGCAGTCTTCTTACTTTTTACATAATTAAAAAGTTCCCTATCCTGTAAGCCCGCTCTTCTGAGTACTTCCTCATTTCTGACCCTATCCGTCCATGATATTCTGAGCATTCGACGCAGGCACCACATTTCAAACACTTCAAGTTTGTTAATGGAACTGGCCTTTAACGTCCATGCTTCCATTCCGTACAGGAGAACAGGCCACACGTAACACTTAAGCATCTTGTATAGGAGGTTGAAGTCCAATTTGCGATCAGTCAGAAACTTACGAAGCCTCAAAAAAGCATTTCTGGCTTGTTCAACTCTGCTCTTTATTTCATTCTCGGGGTCCCAACCCTCATTCAGCAAACATCCCAAGTATTTGGAATTGGCAAAGTCAGATGAAAAGATTAAGAGCTATTACAATTAACCACTGGGAAGTCCTAGTCATGAGTATATAACAAACAGTATTTCGCTTGTTTTCTCGGTATTAAAAACAAGAAATGGAAGAATAGTTGAAATATAAATTATCTTGCACGGAACAGCTAGCTTAACCTTATAACTATCGAAAAATACAATGTAGAAATCATAGACGTGTACGACTCATCACTTTATAGCCCATAAAATCATTAGACCCTCCGAAATACAGCAAACTGATCACTGGCATCCTTTGGAGATTTATTCCGTAAATTCATCACCGCAAATAGGTAAACTCATCACGGGCATTTTTACTACACAGTTTCTATAGTGTATTTTTATGTATGAGAGAGTAATAAAACAATAAATTATGTATGCAAATCCCTAAACTGTTGATACGGGTGACTCAATGAAAAACAGATATTTGTCAACAAGTTTACAGAAGTATATAGGAAAACAATTTTAAATTGAGTATGGCTACCAGGTATAAAGGTTGGAGCAGAATAGAATACAATAGTTGTGAGGGTTACTAATCCCTAAATAAGGTTGCCAGTGTCGGAGTGATGGAGGTTAACAGGTACTAATGAATTTGCAAGAAATGTAAGATGTTTATTTTATTGGTTATATATAACCAATAAAAGTTTAATAAGTACCTACCTATTTGCAAAATAAAGTTTAATCCTTTAGATAAAATAAAACGTTTTATTTTATCTGAAATGAGTGCATTCCACGAAGTAAGGGTTTCAACAATCAAACATTTAATTCTTTAATTCCAGGAATCTACGACAGTAATTGACTAGATAATTACCTTCTAAACTTATTCCACAGAAAATGTGATAGTGGGTTTTTCCATTTTGTAGGAAGGTCCAAGTGGAGTATTCAAAATTCTTAACAGTTCACTAAAAGTAGGTACTTCAGTTGCAAGGTGCAGTTTATATGTGTATACTAGTGTTATGGAAAATTTGGAAGTGCCGTGTAAACGCCGAAAAATTGGTCTTTTAACAGTTAATGAAAAAACATTAATATTTAATTGTTTTAAATCATTTACAGACAAACGTTTATGTGAAAGTGTTGATGAGACCGTTGAGTTAGTTAGCAGTACACTTGGTGTTGGGAAATCTACGATTTACAGAGTTATTAAAGAAGAGAAATGTGGTAGTTTTCAAATGCCACGTAATGCTCAGGGAAACCAAAATTTCAGATAGAATATGAAAGTGATAGATAGAAAGTGCATGAATTCTTCTTTAGACAAGAATTTCCAACATTGGATAAAGTTCTTGTCTCAGTTCGAGATGATAAGGATTACCCAGAAATGAGGCGAAGTACGTTATGGAAACTTTTGAAAGAAATAGGCTTCCGCTGGAAAAAGAATCCCAGAAAGTCTATTTTATTAGAAAGAAGCGATATTGTCATATGGAGAAGACATTTTCTAAGAACCATAAAGGAAATGAGAAACCAAAAAAGAAAAATATTTTATCTTGATGAAACATGGATCAACGAGGGTCATACACCAAATAAATTTTGGCAGGATGAAACTGTTACAAGTCAAAGGCACGCTTTTGTAAATAACTTATCTACTGGTTTAAACCCACCATCAGGAAAGGGACGCAGGCTGATAATAGTACACATTGGCAGTTCAGACGGTTTTGTTGAAGGTGGTTTATTAACTTTTAAATCAACTCGTACCGGTGACTACCATGAAGACATGAACGCTGATGTCTTTCAAGAATGGTTCGAACAAATGATAGATCTTCTTCCTAAGAACTGTGTAATAGTAATGGATAATGCAAGTTATCACTCCAGACTTATAGAAGGACTGCCTACAACCAAGAGGTTAAAAAAAGACTTGCAGAATTGGCTGAGTTCAAAAAATATTACGTGCCATCCCGGATCTATAAGAAAGGAACTTTATTCGTTGTGTGCCCTTCATAAAGAAAAATTTAAAAAATACGAAATTGATGAAATTGCCAAAAATCGTGGAATGACAGTACTTAGATCCCCACCATATCATTGTGAATTAAACCCGATTGAACTGGTATGGGTACAGATAAAGAGTGAAGTTTCAAGAAAAAATACCACTTTTAAAATTCATGATGTTAAACAGTTGTTTTTGGAGGCCGTAAATAATGTAAAACCTGAAAACTGGGAAAAGGCAGTAAATCACACTATTAAAGAAGAGGAAAAAATGTTAAAGCTGGACAATATTACTGCTAAATTAATCGAGCCAGTTATTATAAATCTTGGTTCTGAAAGTTCATCTTCTGAATCTGATTTGGATTTGTAACAAGTAGCTGTAAGTTTTATATTAATATTTTTATTCATCTATTTAACATACCTTAGACGGTTTTAAAAACTCTTTTTCTCTTTTGTAATTTTTAAAAATTAAAAAAAATGTGAATTTTTTAAAACCCTTTTTAATGTAGGTCAGTCAGTTCTAATATAGTATGTGATAAAAGAGGTCACTTTTGTTTACATACACATAACACTTTATAACACTGAAATAATTCATTTATTTTTTACAATTATTCAAAGTAATTTTTCAATTAATCTTGAGCACGCCCATGGAGTGGTAGGAGGTACCAGTTAAAATTATGCTAATTACTCTCTCGTTCATAAAAATAAACTATAAAGCATAAGATTGTTTGTTACCTGTTATACTTCTTGCTTAAATTCAGAAATTATTTTAAGCAAATTACTTCAAATAATTGATGGATTCGACCGTTACTTGATGGAAATTCATTTTATATAACAATAAAATACTGAAATCTTTGTTTCCAAACTTCCACAAAATTTTATGGAAGTTTGAAAACAAAATTTTCAGTGTTTTATTGTTACATAAATTGCTTTAAAATTTAACGGATATATTGATGTATATTAGGTGTCTCACAGTGTGGCCTATTTGACGTATTTGAGATAATCAGTGATCAATTCATTATCCGTGTTTAAGGAACAATGACAAATTAAGAGAAATTGTTCTTTTCGCATAGGTTTAGGTAGCTATTAATAGAATTTGGTGGAATTCCCAGATGACAGCTAATGCAATGCTTTTGAATTTAATACATTCGGACCTGGATTATACTTTTAAATTATCAAACCTTAGAGATTTGTACGCATTATAATGATCTTAAGCTGCCACTGAGTGCAGGCAAGTCAGTGATCAGTTTACAAATCTCTCCGGGTCTATTTTAAAATCTCTGGTTTTATTGCGGCAAATCATACGCTGCAGACCCATTTGTCTATTATATTGTAGTCGTCAATCATATACGAAATATTCACAGAGATCATTAAAAACCGATTAACAAACCCGTTAGGTAAATAGGTTCAGAAGTAATTCTGCAAATCAGCCACTCCTTTAATAATGCAGAGATTGCATTAACCGCTTTTTATATATAGAAGACGCTTTTATTAACGCACTACCAAATTCTCTTTATGATTTCGCGCCATCAAAAGGGATATCCGCTACCGTATGCAATTGGATCAAAGCAATGCTGGAAAATAGGCTGATTCTAATAGAGGAGTAGTTTTTCTCCTACTATGGTTAATTCCGGTGGATGACTTGATCTCGCTCCGTTACGCACAGGGGTTAGAACCGCTGGTATATTCCGATGATCTAGTACTTATAGTAAGAGAAAAATATGGTAATGTTCTATCCAGTGCACTTAAAAAAACATTTAATATATATGTATATACTAGGTTAGGATACTAAGATCCGCTCAGATGTAAGTTAGTGGTTGAGGACAACCCCATAGAACAGGTGATGCAATTCAGATACCTGGGCATAGATATATCAAGCACCCACGACCCAGTAAAGGACCTGAGGAGTCAAATCAACAAAGCATCTGCACTGTCAGGATGTCTGCGGGAGATAGTCTGGTCAAATCCGTATATGCGCACAGATAGTAAAATTAGAATCTATAAGACTTGCATACGACCGATCATGACATATGGCATAGAAGTGCGCGAAGATACCAACAAAACGAAACAGATGCTAAGGGTTGCCGAAATGAAAACCCTAAGAACAATAATGGGGAAAACAAGAAGAGACAGAGTGAGAAATACAAACATTAGAGAGCAGTGCAAAATTCAAGATATTGTAAGATGGGGAAGGCAGCGCAAGAGGATGTGGTACAACCATGTAAGACGAATGGATGAGAATAGACTCCCAAAAATTGCCCTAGAAAACAATCCGCCCGGTTCAAGACCCCCCGGAAGACCACCTAAAAGATGGAGGGATAGTTGGCAATCTACCTCCCAAGAAATTAACCAGAGGCAGCTTCAGAATTAAACAGATCGAAAGATCTACAAAAAGTAGAAGAAGAGAAGAAGTATATACTAGGTGGTGCAACAGGGAAAACTTTCTGACAATTCTAATAAAACAGTAGTCAGTTTCAGAAGGAGACGGAACCTACGTAGCATCTGCAGTAATATTAGGAGGAGTAATATTAGATAACCGCCTTAGATGGAACGCTCATTTGGTAAGAATATTTATTAAAGCAAAGCTTTCCCAGTGGACCTGTCGAAGGGTATATGAGAAAACTAGGGGTATGAAACCCAAACAGATGTACTGATGGCATATGACCGTAGTCAGACCTATGATTTTGTATGGCGCACTAATTTGGTGGTTTTAGCCAATTAGGCTAATTAGCCGCCTACATGGAGGTCATCCTTGACCTCCATGAGACGGTCAGACCTCCATTACATATATGAATGGAGAAGTAGGCGAAGTTAAAAGCATATACAAGGCGGATAAGATGCCAGGAAGCAGGACAAAAGGATACCGGGGTCAAATCTGGAGAGATAATTAAAATCATCCAGAGTTGGCAATAATGCCATTTTGCAATGTTACCTAAATATAATTTCATAAATCCCTTAGCCATCCTTTTTCCAGGAAAGGACGAATGTGAGTCGAATAGAACAAATCTTATAATGGCAGATAATGTTGGTATAGTAACGGTTTTAAAGCTGATGAAGGGGTTGGAGCTGGAGTATAGAAAGGAAAACCAAGACTAAGTCTTAGTTAAAGCCAAGATAATAACTCTACTTTCTTCCAAGCGGAAATTTATGCTGTACTGATGTGCCTGACTCCAAGTTAGTTTGAAACTGTCTTCAGGATTCAATTCGGATCGCAAACAAAGTGAGTTAACTTACTCTAATTCTTTTCCACTAAGTGCATAGTGAAACCGTCGTGTGGCATTATTTTCCTACAAGATGTAGAAATTCAACAACTTGTATTATATTTATAAGGGCCCGTAAACTTCTTAAAATTCTGTTATCTTTATCGGTCATACTTACAGACTGTCTGAACACTAACTCTTAAATCAAACGTTCTAAAGTCTCTCAATTTAGTACATCGATTCCTCTTGTTTTAATAAAGAACCCTTGGTATTGTGTCAATACGTGAAAGGTAATTAAAGGTACCGATATCCCCAATAGGAGACGTAAAGCCTTGAAGCTTGGTGGCTATATATTTCCTTTTAGAATATTGGCAAAACCACATGGTATGTCAAATTTGGAGTCAAAAGGTATATAATTTGCAAAAATAAACGTCTAGCATCGTTGAGTTGTATTGGTTTGTTTTTTCATGTTGTGTTTATTCTGATTTAAAATTTTTACTTTTCACATTATTTATTATATTATATTTATTATAATAACAGAGATCCAATTACATAAAGTAGTTTTAAAAATTTCTGATATCGATAATACAGACCAAAATCCAATTGGCACGGTTATACAGGAGACAGATAGTTTTAACAGGTTCAAAAGAAATAGAACAACTTATTACAAATGCAGAAGATACAGAATATGTGAGAACCGTTAAAGATATAGATGTCATATAATAAAGTCAAGAGTCATGTAAACAAGTTTAAATTGATATAAACTGTACAGAACAAATGTTACGAAAACGAAAAAAGTTGATGTAAATGAGATACTAGTAAATATCTACATGTCAAATGATGTTATAATTAAAAATTTTTTATTGACAAGTCAATACAATTTGTAGTAAACAGCAAGATGTTTTGAAAACTGATTTTCAAAGAGAAACTACCGTAACGGCTAAGGATACTGAATTTACCGAGAAACATGAAACCCATAAAGCTAAATTGACAGAACAACAAATAAAAACAGTAATTTCAAATGAAATTTTTAATAAATGTTATAATATTAGAGAAAATGGCGAAGATATGTCAACCATTAGATGAATCAGAAGAATTTTAAAATAACACCAGTTAAGGATTTATCAAAATCAAAAAATAAAATTGTAGAGATGGAACCGCTGGATGTTAAACATACTGAAGAGAGTTTAAGCGAAATAGAATCTCTGGGGAAAAGCGCAGAAAATAAAGATACAGACTTGCACAAAATTTATGCTCAATCCCCCGGATTATATTAAGAATATAGACACATGGTGAAAACATCCGTTAATACTACCCTCTAAAAGGACCTAAACAATATATACTTCCCTGGCAATGAAGTAGATACATTGGACAAGTTTGGACCATAGATTTTTTGTTACTTGCTAAAAAATTCTTCTAATAATTTAATTTTATCTGACTCATTTATATTGACAATTCAGAAATACATTATACATTTTAAAATAGACGACTTTAAAATGATATTGCCAATATTTTTAAGTTGCGTTGCTGGTGCGACTTTACTTGTAAAATAGTTCATTCGATTACATGAGATCAACTTTAACTTGAAAATATTCGTCAGAAAAAATCATAGCATGTAATTTGTCTTTAAAAAGACAAATACATACCATGATGACAGTAAAAAACTCTCCTGTTAGTGATTCCATAGTAAATTATGAGGAAAAAACCTCATAATACTATCCCGACATGGTAAGTATTTGGTCGTGCCTTTAGTTTACTTTCAATAAACACCAAATTCTGATTTTATATGTTTGTTATTTAAAAAATTAAAATTGAAACGTCAATAAACGTACTTTAACCTTTACTTTGTGGCTTATGCCCGTTTAAATAGGAATTACTAAATCATTTATCATATCATATTCGAAATTATAAGTCCTTACATATTTCTATATTCCCATAATCCTGATTTGAATCTTCTATTTTTAAAAGAAATTTCTACTTCTCTTAGTCAAACGTAAATTTGATAAAATCAACTCCAAAATGATATTTTTTTAATTATTAATCGCACACAATACGTATGGTTTTATAAAACCTCCCAAAACAAAATGACTTGCAAATTGCACCATTCAAGTTTTTCGTTAACATTTTAAAAACAATCACCCGCACCAGGACTTGTGCCGAACGTAAAAAGAATGTTTTATTCGTCGATTGGATTGTTTTAGAATTTTAAATTTTCTCGTTAATTGTTCCAAAAATGTGCCGGTGTTTTTCCTGTAACTGCCTATTTTTCAGCGGTTCCTCCGGGGCTCATTCCAATTTTTAATTTTATTTTTCGATGACGCTTTGTGTAAATAGAATTAAAAAAACCTTTAATTTGACTGTGTCCTGACAAAAGTTCCGGTTCGCCAATTAATTGAAATTAAAAAAGTACTGTATATATAATGTGTCAAAAAAATGGACAATGCTCTATTTGGAAATTCGTAATAGCACAATTTTTGTTTCCAGAATATTACAACGGTTGTTATACATTACTGTTTAATGTAGAAACAGTAGTAACAGAAATAATTGAAAATATCTAACAATTATATTATTTATTTATTTACAAATCGCAACAGGCCTTAAACCTGAAATATAAAATGAGAGGCCTGAAATATAAACGACACTCGCAACGAAATAAGGACATTTGCATAGGAAAGTGGAATGTGTTAAGTTGGCACAGACCTGGGCTAGCGACGAGAGCCATTAGATAATTACAAAAATATAACATGGATATAATAGCAATCCAGGAAATAAGATGGACAGCAACAGGAATTCTGGAAATGGAAGATACTATAGTATTTTGGTCGGGTAGTGCGAATAGACATGAATACGGATGTGGCTTTGTCATTGCAAAAAGACTAAAATCAGCAGTGATAGATAGTGTGTTGGTATTACACCAGCGTATAAAGCAGTCAACAGCAAACAGTCTTCATTGTCATTTTTAATTCCTCGAGTGTACGTGCAAAGACTAATAACGAGGTATCATCAACAAACATTGATATTATAAGTGCCTTTATGTGATCTGGTAAGTCGTTAATAAATATTAGGAATAATAGTGGTCCAACACGGATCCCTGTGGTACTCCTTTATATGTCGTGTATGGTTCTGAGCTTGATTCTTTCATTTTAACAACACTCTTCCTGTCACTTAAGAAGTTTATTACCCGTTCTAGAAATATCCATCTAAAATTAACGTTATATAATTTATGGCGAATAAATGTTGTCTAAGCAGTCAAAAGCTCGAGATCAAAAAATAGTCCTGCCACGTGGTTTCTGCTATATCTTCTTCTTCGGATGCAAATCCACTAATGGATGTTAGCGATCACATTTTCCATTAATTCTCTATTTCTTGCAATATGTATCATAGATTGTATGTCGTTAATCCCTGTCCATTGCCTTATGTTTCGGAGCCAGGGCATTTTCTTGCGTCCCATTCCTCTCTTGCCTTCAATTTTACCCTCGATTATAAGTTGGAGGAACTGGTATTTTTCATTTCGCATGATGTGACCTAGATACGCCGTTTTCCTTTTCTTGATGATTTCGAAAAGTTGGCGGTCTTGGTTTAATCTTGTAAGTACATCTATATTTGTGATTTTCGCTGTCCATGGTATTTTTAGGATACGGCGATAAAGCCACATTTCGAAAGCTTCTAATCTGTTTAAATCCTTCGTTTTGAGTGTCCAGCCCTCTACGCCATATAGCAGCACTGACCATACGTAGCACTTAGTAAACCTTAGTCTCAGTTGAAGATCGAACTCTGAACAAGTCAGTACCTTCTTGAATTTTACGAAAGCTTGTCGAGCTTGCTCAATGCGACATTTTACTTCCCTGTCCGATGCCCAGTCTTCAAAAAGCCACGATCCCAGGTTTTTTCCTGGACCATTCCCAGGAGTTTTCAAGTGCATCCAAGTTTCTGGAGATGATCATGAATTTGGTCTTTTTGGTATTAATCTCTAATCCCATTCGCTTACTGTATTCTCCGATTATAGTGACAAGTTGTTGAAGATCGACTATGTTGTCACAAATTAAGACACCATCATCAGCATATCGTATGTTGTTGATCAATACTCCATTCACCTTGATTCCCATCTCTGCATCCTCCAAAGACTCTTGAAATATGGCTTCCGAATAAATGTTATATAAAATAGGGGAAAGCACACATCCCTGTCGAACGCCTCTTCTTATATGTATGGGTTTGGATATAGAATTGTCTATTTTTAACTGTGCCGTTTGATGCCAGTACAAGTTTTCAATGCATCTTATGTCTTTTTGGTCTATATCAACTTTCTTGAGAATCTGCATTAACTTGTGGTGTTGGACACGATCAAACGCTTTTTGGTAATCTAAAAAGCATAGGAACACATCCTTCCTCTGATCGTAACAATTTTGGACCAGCACCTGTGTTGCTATTATTGCTTCTCGTGTTCCTAAACCTTGCCTAAACCCGAACTGGGAATCACTGATGTCCCATTCACATTTTTTTGTATAATCTTTGATGTAGTATTTTTAAGAATATCTTTAAAGTGTGACTCATCAGGCTAATGAGTCTGTGATCCTCACATCTTTTTACATTGACTTTCTTGGGCAGGGGAATAAAGGTAGAGCGTAACCACTGTTGAGGATAGCAGCCAGTTTCATAAATTAAATTAAATATTTTGTGTAGTGCTGAAATTCCCCTTTCATCTAGTAATTTGAGTATTTCTGACGGGATCTCATCTGGTCCAGGTGCCTTATTGTTTTTTGAATTTAATATTGCTTTTTCTATCTCCTCTTTGGTGATCGAAGGGCCAGTCAGCTGGTCGTCTGTATAAACTTCACTCATGGGTCTTTCGTCATGGAAGAGCTCCTGGATATAATTTTCCCATATATCAATTTTCTCCTTTTCACCCAGCACTATCTGTTTATCCTGATTAACTATGGTAGTTGGTCTTCGTTTTCTGTATATTCCAGCAGTCTCCTTAAGCTTTTTATGTAAATTACGGTCGTCGTGCTGTCATTGTAAATGTTCTAGATCGATACATTGTTGCTTAAGCCATTCATTTTTTGCTATTCTTATTTTTGCTTTTATTTGCCTGTTAATGTTTTCATACATATTGCTGCCATCTTGGTCATTCTTGTGTCTTCGTCGTTCTTCCATTAGTAATAGTATTTCTTCTGTCATCCATTTTTGCCTCTTGTTATTTCGTTTGTACCCTAAGTTGTTTTTCATGATGTCTGTTACAGCACTTGTAATCGTATTCCATGTTGGTGTTAGATCTTCGGTAATGTTTGTCGTAAATATTTGAATTTGTGCGTTTATTTCATTGCTTATTTCTGCTTGTATCACTGGGTCTTTCAGTTTATCCAGTGCTATCTGTTGTTGAGTTTCAGGCTTGTTCTTGCATGAACGAGCGATCTTTATGACGGCCACTAATAGTACGTGGTCAGAAGGGACATCTGCTCCAGGGTATGTGCAAGCTCTTTTGACAGTTGTGCTGAATCTACCGTTTATAAGAATGAAGTCTATCTGATTTCTTATTATGTTATGAGCTCTATCGGCTGGAGATTTCCAAGTATAAAGGCGACGGGGGTGGAGTTGGAACCATGTGTTAGTAACTCTCATGATTTCTTCTTGACAAAATTGTATAAGTCGGTCGCCCCTTTCGTTCCTTGTTCCAAGACCCTAGGGTCCAACTATGTCTTCAAAGCTACCCTTCCCTATTTTGGAATTAAAATCTTCCATAATTATGTTGACATCATGTTTCTTTGTCAATTTAAGTAGTTCTTTGATTTCACTATAAAAGTTTTCCACTAGTTCATCTGATGCGTCTGTAGTTGGTGCATAAACCTGTATGATGTTGAGATTATTTGGCTTCGCTTCAAGTTTTACTAAGGCTGTGCTGTCGGAATATGGTACAAACTCTGTGACAGCTCTCACCAATCTTTTAGTTATCATAACCCGACGTCTTTTCTATGATCGCGGTCATCAGAGTTGCCTGAGTAAAAGAATGCTCCGCTTTCTGTAGTGCATTTACCGGATCCAGGCCACCAGTTTTCTGAGATCCCAAGGATATCTAGATTAAATCTGCTCATTTCTTAGGTTAGATAGCTTCCCGGCTTCAAATAAGCTGCGTGTATTCCAGGTGCCTATCTTTAATGTCTTTCTTAAGTTTGCTCGTACGTTTGAAACATTCAAGACCGCTCCCCCCGGAGATCCGATTGGGGAACTATTTATACCTCCGGATAATTTTGAGTTAAATGTATTCATGTGATTGTCTTGGGAAATATAATGAAGGTGGTATCCCATTGCCTTCCTTCATGCCGCTCCAGGGCTTAGTTTTCAGCCGCCCACTATGGAACAGACGCCGTTTGCAACCGCCCATTCTGGGTACAGACGTTGCTATTTTCACCATATTTGGTTACCCTCATTCTGCTATCTAATTCATCATAAATACGCTCAAACAAGCTGCATGCAGCCGTGGGTGTTGACTTTTTTATCTAAAGCCGTGTTGGTTCGGAGTTAATAAATTGTATTCTTCTATAAAGTTTAACATTCTGTTGTATACAACATTCTCTATTACTTTGGAAATTATGCTAAGGATAGATACTGGTCTGTAATTTGAAATATCATGAGGGTCATTCTTTTTGAAGATTGGAATAACTTTTGCCATTTTAAATATGGATGGAAATTGGCTGGTTGTTATTGAGAGATTTACTAAATGATAAAAAGAAAAATGTTTTGTTACACATTTTTGAGGTAGTACAAGAAGAAGGCAACGATGTGCCAAAATGAGTTAGAAGATTGTATTCTGTAATTGTAGCAAAATATGAGGCAAACGAATTAGCAATATCACAAGACTTTGTAATAATTTTATTATCTTAATGTAGAATAATATCAGACCAGTTCTTTTGCCTACCGGTTCCACTATTTACTAAATTCCAAATTGTTTCTGGTATATTGTAAGATTGATTAATTAAGTAACTATGAAAGTTTTTTTAGTATTTATTAATAGAGAATTATATTCTTTTTTGTCTGTTTATAGATATCTTGAGACTCGAAACTCCCTATATTTTTTTCCTATCCATTGTAGATTTTTTAGTTTTTCACTAGCGTGTCTTAGCTCATTTATTACCCATGTAGCCTTATTTGTTTTGTATGCTCTATACCGTATTTTTATTGGACAATATAAATTTAGATTGCAATCTAAAATGCTAAGAAATGAATTTGTGGCATATTAAGCATTCAATTGTGAATAAACTTCATCAAAAACTGCAGAAGAAATCCCTGCAACTGTTGGGTTTTTTATCTTTTTTTGATACTTGACTTGAAAATTTAGTCAAATTTTGTAGATGATATTTTACCCACTTTATCTACGAAAGTCTTGTAGGAATCTCAGACGTGACTCACAGATTATAATTTACTAAAACTCGTTAAAATATTGCTTATTATTTGACATGACAAGATAATCAATGTTTAGATCCCCACAAATATAAATATCATAATATGACTTACTGCATAGCTCCAATGTATTATGTAATTTACACAGAAAACTGTGAACTTCTCCTGATGGCAAACGATAAACACTAATAACACAAAGTTTCCTATTGGCTATAAAAAGAGAAATCGCACAGCAATCGCACACCATTTCTTCACTAAAGTTAGGGAGATCTAATGTTTCGAATTTAATATCAGCTTTGATGTAGATGATAGATCCTCCATAGATATGGAACTTTCGACAAAAATAATAGGCGATGTTGTATCCATTTAGGGTCATAAATTGAATGTTTTCTTCAGTACACCAATCTCTGATAGACAAATTATATCATGTGTTTCTTACAATGTTAAGACTTCAAGTTTTGAGTAACTTATTTGCCAAAGATTGAGCATTTAGTTGCAATATTTTTAAACAACTGGTGATGATAAAAGTAACGATTCTCTTGGATTTACTTGACTAAAAAAGAGTCTGGTCTATCTTCCTAGTTGACAGACTTCTATTGTGATGCTCTCGATCTAATAATCTTCTTCCTAATCTAAAGTTAAATCGTTTAATGCCAATGTTTTTTGGCCAAAAAGCAGGATTGTAAATTTCATCCCTGAAGTCAGGTAGTAAACCTATCATAAAACATTGATTATCCTTTCTTTTATGGTCAGTTGGTAATAATTTTACTTGTATATCCTCACAGTTTGTCTTAGTTATTATGAAACTCTTGATGTAGTCCGCATTTACCCTATCTGGAACTTTTGAGATGAATAGTCACAATTTTTTGTCTGCAGAATTTTGTGCAGAATTTTTTAGAAAATAGAACTTTTAAAGTTATTTTAAACGGAAAGCTGTCATCTACTCGTATTCAACATAACGGAGTACCACAAGGTTCTGTTATAAGCACAACTCTATTTAGTTTGGCATTTAATGATGTAGGCAAAAGTGTTCATCTTCCAGTTAAATACGCATTATACGCTGATGACCTTATACTTTTTTGCAGAGGAAAGAATACCGAAACAACCTGTCGACTAATGCAAACAGCCATTGATAATATAGAAAGGTGGTCGAGGAATATTGGGCTTTCCTTCTCATCTCAAAAAACTAAAATCATGAAATTTAGCAGAAAAACGACAAAAGATAATCCAATTTTGACATACAACGGAGTATTACTAGATGTTATTGATCATCATAAAGTCTTAGGACTGACCTTTGACTCCAGACTTACTTGGAATATACACATACAGGAAACGAAAGGCAACTGCTTAAAAAATATTAATATCCTAAAAAGTTTAGCACATTTTCAATGGGGAGCCGACGAAGAGGTATTGCTCACAGTTTACAGATCCATTATTCGCTCCAAAATAGACTATGGTAGTTTTGTCTATATGTCTGCCTCCAAGTCACATCTGAAAGCTCTTGACTCCGTACACAATACGGGTCTTAGGATCTGCTTAGGTGCCTTCAGATCTAGCCCAGCTCAAAGTATGTACTGTGAAGCTAACGAACCACCACTCTGGTTAAGGAGACAACATCTTCTTTTGTCATATGCAGCTAGCTTATCAGCCAATCCACAAAATCCAGTCTATCAACTACTTATACAACCAAATAATCTTATTCATCATTCTCAGACCACTAGAGCTGCACAACCCCTCTCTTACATACTAAATTCTATTCTCGACGGTTTTGATCTTTCTGCAACTTCACCCTTTCATATCTCTACACATCCTCCGTGGCATAAGCAACTTCCGAATGTCAACACCTCTCTTTACTCTTTCAATAAACATGATACTCCTAAAGCTATAATTAAACAATTGTTCCTAGACATACTTAATCGAAATCAGTTTCATAAAGTTCTTTATACAGATGCCTCTAAAAATGATGTAGGGGTGGGTAGTGCTGTTGTTTCCTCTTTTAGCACTACAAAACTAATTAAACTTCCTGCCGTTTGTAGTATATATACTGCAGAACTATACGGTATTGTCGAGGCTTTTCGTATGTTGAAACCAACTGACCGCAATGTAGCGATTTGCACAGACTCCTTATCATCAATACAAGTAATTAAAAACATGTTCTCAGATCATCCTCTGGTAAATTTAATACATGACATATACAATAATCTTACGGATCATGGAGTAATTGTCACTATGGTCTGGGTACCTTCACATGTAGGAGTTGTAGGAAATGAGGCTGCAGATGTAGCCGCAAAAGAAGCTTCTACTTTGGATATACCTATATCAAATATCCAGTTGCATAATGATATTAAAAAAATGTTTAAAAAGCGTATATATGATAAATGGCAAGCTAATTGGAACACAACTTCGAGTCATTTACACGATATACAACCAGTTATACCTTCCTTAGAGCTACCATCTATGCCCAGAAGACACAAAGTTATTCTAAGAAGATTAAGACTTGGACACACTCGTCTTACACATGGCTTTCTAATGGCATCTACCGATCCACCTGCATGCGGCCATTGCAGCAGTCCCTTAACAGTCAGACATTTCCTTAAAGAATGTCCGCTTCTTTCTGCTAAAAGAAAACAATACCAAGTGGGAGATAATATTAAAGAAATATTGAGTGAAAGTCAGAAATTTGAAAACTTGTTTAAATATTTAAAAGACATTCAAGTGCTTAGTAAACTCTAAATTGTAATAATTATGTGTAATGGTTAAATTTGTAATTTATGTGTCCTTTTGTACTATGTATTGTCAAATGTAAAACTGTATATACCTTATACTGTATTATACTGTCATCGTGTCAATGACCTCGTAGTCGAGACACGTTAATTAAAATAAAAAAAATAAAAAAAAAAAAAAAAAAAAAAATTTTGTCTGGTTTTTCGGATTTTCCATGGAAATACTTATCACCGATTCCAGTTATTATTATCCAGTTAATATCTTATTTTAGAATTATTTTATGTTTTCTGTTTGAAAAAATCTTGTACACTGGAATAAAAAAATGTCAATTTTTATTCCTTGTTAAATTCAATACTTTAGAACTTGTTTTTTATTCTATTGTTTTGTTATTGAACATAGAATAATCCAGTCTTTCCCATATTTTTAACACTTCAGATGGAATTGATTCTACACCAGGAGGGACATACAATTTATGTAACCAAAATATGCAGAAAACTAACACACACTAACGGATATTTGAATTATCGTTCAAATCACAAAATAAATAGTAAAAAGGGGATCATCCAATTATCACTTGACAGATCAAAAATACTTACTTCAGCGAAAACGACTTTTGAGAAGAAAAAAAAAGTGTTATAAAAAAACTTATATCTTAGTGAAAAATGATTATCCATTGTTACTTATAAATAAGAATTTTCACAAAATAGAAAAAAGGAATAACATAACAATAAATAAATCCACAGATTGAAAAGAACTGGTGAAAGATCGGTCTTGGATCGGTTTGCAGATTAATTCCAAGAGCGTGTACAATTTGTAAATATGAAATGCGGCTTAACTTTCTGACATAAAGCATGGTGTACCGTGATGATCTATGTCAACTTTATATCTATACTGCAATTAAAAGGAAATATACGATTGTATGCGGATAATACAAGTGTATTTTGGATGTGGTATAGAAGTCTGATATTGCATGTGACTTAACTGTAATAAAGGTCTGCTTAATTGAGTTATAATTAACATTAAACACTTAATTATATCGTCTTATCGAACAATGACAAATGGCATCAGATTAGTTTGTCCTTAGATGGTCAAAGTCTCGCGAAAGCAAAATGTATAAAATACCGGATCTTTATATTGACAACATTCAATTCAACAATTCTCATGGGAAAACCACATTAACTATATATTTATTATGCGAAAAAAAAATGTTCGTACCAGAACCATATCTCTTAACAGTTCATCTCAACTCGTTGTTAATGGCGTAAAATTGGTAAGAAATTTATTCTTCATTATCATCTGATCGAATGGTAATTTATTACGGTTAGTTTTAGTTAATAACTGTTAGATACAGTGCTTTGACAATTAGTCGTTTTTCTCTTGCGTGACAAAATGGAGTGAGGCTTGTTGCATTTCTTAATTGGTCTTTTATTTCAGGAATCGCTGAACAACAAAACCTTTATAAAGATTCTAAAATTAAATATAAGAATCATTTAATAATTTGATGATAAACTGATTTTGTTAGAATATACCTGAAGGCTGGAAGTATACAAGGTATTTCAAAAACCCCGGTGCATTCCAGGGACAAAAATAAATTGATTGAATCCAACTTGCCTTAGTACAAAAGTGTACACAAAAAAAGTTACAGCCCTTTGAATTTACAAAATAAAAATTGTTTTTTTGCATTATCTCCTAAACTACTTGACAATTTGTAATAAAAATGTAATAAAAATCACGTTACTTTCTTGTTCTGAAAGCATTTTTCATACAAAAGAAACAACAAAATCTAAGCGCATAAAAAAATTTAAGGATAGTGTGCAGCCCTAAATCCCTCCAAACTTTTGAGTACGTTCAAATCAAATGAATTTTGTGGCATCATTATGTTCTCGAACGTGGCATTCCCCATATGCCAATGGAAATCCCGGAGCAGACCCAGTCATCGCCCCCCTACCAAAAGTGGTTGGACGACCACGTAGGCTTCGGCACCCTGGTACTGGAAAACCCCGCTGGATATGGCAGATGGGATCCGGACGACCAAGAAGAAGATGAACCCGTTGGAGGAGTCGGCACACCGATCGAGAATGGACCTGCAGGAGCCGGAGATGCCGTCAACGCCACCGACCTTCTCCGTTAGTGCAATGTGTTGTGAGTTTCAAAGACAATTTGGTTCTATGAACTTTATTATTACTTTTTTTTGCATTCTCATGTATTTTTCTTTTCATGTATTCCACATGTATTTGTATTGTATTTTTTACTGTAATTTTTTGATAATCAATAAATTTCTTTCCCAGCCACAGAGTCTCCAGAGGAAGGGGGATGTTCTCGAACGCGACTAGTTCGCGCTCGAGACGCATCGCCCCGCCCCTCATTTTTCCTATTGGTCCTGACCTGGAAATCCCTATTTATCGCTACTTCAGCGTGTATAAAAATAGTCGATTTTCAGGTGCCCATAGGCGATTTTCAAGACGAGCTCATCAGAAGAAAATATTCACAAGTCTGTATCCAGTAAATAGACTTGGGTAGAGGTGCTTTCGTTGACGTCTCCGAAGCCCTCTACTGAGCACCCAGAGGCAATAGAAGGATGATAGACCGCTATTTGTTCCCCCGCGGTGACAATTAGTTTAACACATTATTTTTTAAAAATGTTTGCCCAATCACTTTTTTCAAAAAACAGTTTTTATTCAGTTACGGCCCTTTTCGTTAACATTTAAAAAATTACGTGCAACTAAATAAATGGCTTAAATGAATTCACAAGTACAAAAATTATCTATAACCTCTATAAATATGATATTACAATAAATGTTCAAAATGAACCCCATTTTGTTTAATACACATTCGGTATCGCTTTAATAAGGAAAACTGAATGCGCTGAAAAATCATATTTTTCTGATGAAATTGATTTGTAGCTTCAATTATTCTAACCATCAATTGTTGCTCGTCCTCTATTGTTACAGAATACACTTTCTTTTTCATAAACCCCCAAAAGCAAAAGTACATGGGGTTAAGACCTGGACTTATGGGTGGCCAAGAAATAGATGCGTCACGATCCCTTCCAATTCACCGACCAAGATACTGCCTGCAAAGGTATTCCCGGACTTAATTACTGTAATGCGGTGGAGCGCCATCTTGTAGAAATCACATATTTATTAGATTCTTATCCACAATTCCTGCCCAAACATTAACTTCGAAAGTCCTTTGGTGATGAGTTGTTTTTTTGGCGTGAGAATTTTCGTCGGCCCAAATGTGCTCGTTATGATGGTTTGTTATTCCATTTTTATTGAAGGTAGTCTCGTCAGTAAACAAAATATTTCTAATAAAATTAACATTTCAAGTGTTTTCCATTAACAACCATTCGCAAAATCCAATCCTTTTAGGATAATCTTCAACCAATAACTCTTGAATCGTTGTTAGGTGAGAGTGTTTAAGCAGCTGGTCCTTCAAACGCTTCCAAACCCTTACGTGAGGAACATTTAGTTGAGCAGCTATTACCCTTGTACTTGTTCCAGGGACTTCTTCAATGATTTCTAAAATGTCTTCATCAGTTGCATCCATTATTGGACGATCACAGTTGCCAGCAACTTGCGGTTGGGATGTACCCGTTTTCCGTAAACAACGATCAATGGTCAAAAATATTCTTCTATTGGGTATATTTAGATTGAGGTATTTTACCGCATAACACCTTGCGGCTGTTGCATTATTTCTTTGACGTTCACCTACGATATTCCCGATAGTTTATTAAAATCATAATTTAATCTGATCCAACTTATCCAAAGTTAAATTCATATCTGTCATTTCCTGAAATGTGTAGGCCATTGTAATATCAAAATTTTTAATATTAATCTTATTCACACAATAAATGATCGCTTTAAATTATTGACTATTATTGATGGAACTGTTTGTAATTATTGTATCCGTAGAAACTAATTTTATGGCCAACTAGGAAAAAACTAGTTTTTCGAAAAGGTGATAAGTGGCAAAAAAGTTTTAAAAATAATATGTTAAACTAATGATGCCCCAAAATTCTTTTGATTTGAACATACTCAAATTGGTAACCGAATTTTTAATCAAAAGTTTGGGAGGATTTAGGGATGCACACCCCCCTTAAAATTTTTCTGTGCGCTTAGATTTTGTTGTTTCTTTTGTATAAAAAATGCTTCCAAAACAAGAAAGTAACGTGTCTATTTTTATTACAAAATGTCAAGTAGTTTAGGAGAGAATGCAAAAAACAATTTTTATTTTTTAACTTCAAAGAGCTGTAACTTTTTTTGTGTACACTTTTGTACTAATGTAAGTTGGATTCAATCAATTTATTTTTGTTCCCGAAATGCGTGATTTAATTTATGACATAACTTTTTGAAAAACCCTGTATAAAGATCAAGTGCAATTTTCAAAGTTTTAGAGAAATTGAGTTTTGATGTAGTTGGTACTTACTTTTTTTTTTTCTACCTTAAAATATTTATAAATTCATCTAATTAACCTGTCCTATAACCCGTACAACCCGTTGTACCGTCTTGGAATTAATTAATGTTCTATTAAATTATTATTAGAGTTGTAATAAATTTCTTATTAAGATCAAAGTCCAATAAAAGTTTTAAAAGTAACTAATTCACATGACAACAAATTAACCATTTATTGAATGGGTTACACTCCTGTCGATTATTTTCATTGAATGATCTTGATGTACTATATTTTTCGTTGTGTTGCCAGACGTGAGAATAAACAAACTGGATGGTTTTTCTTCACTATATACTATGTTTAATTGACTATGAGAGAAACAATTATTTTATGTATTTGTCTTCTTTGTCAACTATTTTCCATTCACTCCTGAATTGAGGTCTCTCCCAATTGCTTCCATCTTTCTCTATCTTGCGCTAATCTAATCCACTGTTTACCTGCCACTGTTCTTATTTCATCTAATAATCTTTTTTGAGGTCTTCCCATGCTTCTTGTTATCGTCCTTGGTCTCCATTCTAGAATTCTCCGTGTCCACGTGTTGTCATTATAACGGGCTACGTGACCTGCCCAGCGCCATTTCATTTTTGTAATTTCTTCCACAATAGCCCTAATCTTCGTTATACGTCTTATCTCGGTGTTTCTAATCTGGTCTCTCAGTGATTATCCAAGCATGATTCGTTCCATCGCTCTTTGCGTTGTTTCTAATTTTTTAGCATATTTTTTGGTAAGGGCTACTGTCTCCAAGCCGTAGGTACAAACTGGTAGTATACATGTGTTTTACACCTTTTTCTTTAAGTTTACAGGAATGGAGGTGTTTTTCAAGATATATGCTAGTTTCCCGAATGCACCCCATGCCAGTTGCGTTCTTCTTTTAATTTCAGCACCTTGATTTGATTTTCCTAGTTTGAGAACATGACCTATATATACATAATTTTCAACATGTTCTATGGTATGATATTGTATTGTTATATTTGTCTGGTCATGACAGCCGAGATCAAACATTGGCCTTGTAATTGTTTTATCGTCATGGCGAATACAAGTCGAATCAGATATTAAATCGGAGTATGAAGATCCAGGTACAACCATTAAATCTACCAACTATCCAAATAGGCACCGAGATTTCGATGGGCAGGTCATGTAGTGAAAATAAAGACCGGAAGACTACCAAAAAGAGTCTTAGATAGTAAAATACAGGGCGAAAGACCAAAGGAAGGCTACGGAAAAGGTGGGAAGATGAAGTGGCAGCAGACGCGCAAAATTTGCTAGACGTGAGAACCTGTAGAAAATTAGCGCGGGATCGACAAGGTTGGAGCTATAGTTTGGAGGTATCTAAGGCTTGATTTTGGATGTAGCACCATTGAAGAAAGAGAGGAGGAGAGAGAGAGAGAGAGATTTAAAATATTAATGACGGCCGAGCCAATCTTTAGTTGTAAATTATGCAAAGGTATATAAAGGAATACAGTGGACGATTTAATTTTGCATAATTTCGTTTGAGTCAAGTTTAAGTTATCTATATCCTTGTTCTTTGATGCTAAAATTGTTCGTTTACTCAACCAATTGTGACTTTTGTGGTTAAGAATGATTTTCGGGAACACTTTATAGATGAGCTCGTCCTTCATAGAGACTAAATGTCAAGAACCAGTGGAAACAAAATCAAACCACTAGATTCGTTGACAGGAATACGGTCATTGCCGATAGCCAGCAATTTCTTGGAGAAGTCTTTGGCATAAAGATTGTTTGACAATGCAATTTACTTGTTTGTGGTCAATCAGTTTTATTAATTTATCGTGCAGTTTCTTCTACTGTGGGTTTAATATTGGCAAATTTTGGTCTCCCAACATAAGCTGGTTAGCTTGTGATTGGAAGTTATGTGAGACTGAAAATAAAAAAGGCTCCTTTTGGGGTCTTATATACCAAATTTACCATGCATTTTTGATGAGATTATGGTTTGAGTTCTTACAAATACTGCGCTTCCATACTTGTCATGTGGTATCTCCAACTGAATCTCTGAAACTGCAATCAGTTTTATATCTTAGATATTCGGTCTCTCTGCAGTTAGGTCCCTGTGGGTCTCCTTTGTGCCCAATACCTCACATCTTCTTTAACTGTAGTGATGCCCTCAATTTTTTTATGCTCGCTACTTTCAGTGTTGGTTCTAAGAAAAACCGTTGTGGCTTAATATTTGCCATCTGATTTGTTTTGGTCATTATTCACTATTATTTATTATTACATTAATTGGTGTCTACTTTACTACATTAATTTAAGTTCACTGAAGGTTTTTTGCCTATAGTTTGCTCGGTTATTTGGAAGTAAGTTTTATTCACGAAACTTAAGATATTTTTTGTTAACTTTTCCGCTATTTATGAAAGTATATGCCGTTTTATTGAAATCAGAAAAGTCATTTTCGCTAGCTAACATACTTTAAATGGATGGGTTTCTTTAATGTTTTCTATCATAAATTTTAAGTCTACTGAAATATTAAATTTACTAATTTTTTTCTGTTTATCAATAACGGCAAAATCGCGGTCAAGAGACTAAGAACTTATGGTTTATTTCTGCATACATTCAATTCGAGATACACGTATTTAAAAAGTAGCAACACTTTATTTTTATTTTGTCCACAGCAATTGTTACTCCATGCTGTGAGTTTGTCTGTCGTTTCCATATCTGTGAGGGAATTTCGTTCCCACCTCGGCCTGATAAACATTTGTGCCATAGATTCATTATACTAGTTACTAGTATTATTATGGAAATAAGCATAAGGATTAAAGGCTGAAAGAGTACTAGAGCCATCCAGATATTTTAACATTTTCTTGATTTGTTTTTAAGATTAATGTTTACTATTATTTGGTTTTTTTTTTGTTATAGGGCATTTAATCAGAGAACACTCGGCACAACGAGAGAAGACAAGTGGCGGTCCTAATACTACAGTAGCTGAAACTGTCGCTGACGCCAACGATCTATTAAAACTAGTTCGACGCCTCTCGTACTCCTATATTGGCCAAAGAAAAGCGCCCAATGATGGCGAAGATGCCTACCAGGTAAGCTAAAGTTTATATTTATCGTTTATTTTTCTTCTAATCATAATAATTGCTCTGAAACTTTTTCTTCTTCTTTTTTTATGTAGACATGACTCTGTTTTTCAATGTGCCTAAAGTAAGTTGTCGTTCCATCGTTTTCGTGGTCTTTCTGGTGATTGTCTTCCTATTGGGGAACCGTCTCTTGTCGTCTTTACTACTCTATTTGTTGCTATTCGGCTTATATGATCGTTCCATTTTACTCTTTTATTTCTTACTCAGTTCTTGATGTTCTCCACCTTGCACCTACAATGTATATCTGTACTTCTAGCTCTGCCCCATAGTGTTTTACCATCAAAATCAGTGATTTCATCTCTGCTGTTTCTAACATCCTTTTGTCCTCATGTTTCTGTCGCGTATGTCATTATTGGTCTGATGACTGTTTTGGTAAATTCTGCCTTTCATTTCTTTGCCGATATTTTTATTTCTCCATATTGTTTCATTCAGGCAGCCTACAGCTCTGTTTACTCTATTCACTTGATCTTCTACTTCAGTTTCGAGTTTTTTGTAACTAGATAATGTGATGCCTAGATACATCTTAGTAAATTTGATGTTGTAACCATGCATTTTTTTCTGCGGATATTAGCATGTTAAATTTTCTGGTGGTTATATTAAATTGGTGCAACATACGTTGTAAATTGTCTTCACTTTGAGAGAGTAGTATTGCGTCGTCTGCATAGCAGACTATTTCAAGTTGTTTTACTCCAATTTGGTATCCCTTTTTAGTTCTTACTTTTTTTAATATTTCATCCATAATCAGGTTATGTTTATGTGGTGAACTTGGAGACTTAACACACATTCTACTTGGTTGTTCATTAAATAGTCAAAGCACAGATCAATTTTATAATGAAGTTATTAATAACAAAATTTGCTTATAGTTCAGTTAAATTGTATTTTTGTCAGGAAAGTTTTGGGGTAGTTCTGATTTTTTTCATTCCATATGTTTTTTGGAGTGCTTAATCCGAATCTGGGGTTTGCGGACAAAATTTCGTGACGCAACATTAAAAAAAACAGAATAAACCGTTTTTTTCTTCTTTTTTCGGGTTTTTTGCTTAAAACTCGAAAACTATCAACTTTTGGTAAATGGTCTGTTTACAGAAATTAAAGTACTTAAAATTTTCTACAAATACCAGTATTTAGTTTTTTTTTTCAGACGAATCGTTCGGTTTCTAGTGCGAGTTGAAAATTGTAATTTTTTAGCATTTTATGCAAAACCCACTTTTTACATTTCAATATTTAATTTTTATGGATGCTGTCATTTGATAAATGTCACCTAGTTTTCCACACAAGTAATTAAAAAGAAAAAAGGGAAAAATTATGCAAATTCAGTAGGTAGGTAGAACTCGTAACAAAATAAAACTTAAAACCTCGTTACTTATGATCATATATTATTATGATTAAATATTATAATATGCAAAATTTATATGAGCCGTTGTCTTTTGGAAGGCCCTGGCTGAGGTTCTTCGATAACGATGAGTCCTGGTTCTGCTTGTTCTGGAAAATATAAGTTTAAAGTTAAGTCATTTATCAAGAAGAGATGAAAACTGCAAAATAGATTGTGAGATTAAACATACCTTCCGCCTCGTAGTGAGGATCTTCGATGGCATCGGGTCCTGGCTTAGAGGTCTGATTACTCCATCTTCCGCGTCGGGAGTCGTTCTCCTGGAAAGTAAAAAGAGGAGAGACACATATCATATATCAAGGAGAGATGAATGACTACAAAATAACTTGTCAGATCCAACATACCTCTCCCTCTTTCTTCAGTTTCTTCTACGTCTATGTCAGAGCTGTCTTCTGGGGGCTCAACATTGTTACACAGTCCTTCGCATGATGCGCATATTGGGGAACAATGGAGTCCCGCCTTCCTGCATCCACAATTGCGTTGACAGCCCTTTTTTACATTTACACGAAATGTACCGGAGTAATGAGTTTGGTGCAGGGTCCAAACTAGTTGGTACTGGCACAAGACCACTACTAGTTTTTTGCCATCCCCACTCACTTGGGTCTTTTTGTTGCTCGTTAGGTGTGGCTTGACCGGATAACCACTGCTGCACCTGATAGTAAACTCTCAGTGAATGTTCTCGTGCAGCAGCTTCAGTTGGGGGCAATGAGGAAATGTTGGTCTTATTTTTGAATGATGAAGATACGTATTGTTTATATTTTAAATCGTTTAGTTTTGTCTCTTTTTTTTTCCATATAAAGCCGTGAGAAACATGTTTCCTGCTGTGGCAATCTCATCTTGACTTGAATTAGAGTATTTGAAAGATTCAATTACCGATTGCAAATCTTTGTTCTTCTGCAGGACTTTAAGAAATTTCAGTTTTCCTTGATTTAACAATGCAGAAGTAGTATCACAACCACTCATCGCATGCAGGAATAAAATATGATTAAATAGGATTTTCTCAGCAGCCAGATGAGGGTTGTAGAGGCTGTGCGAAACCTTTTCTTTTCCTGGCTTAAAAAAAATACATTTTTTATATCAGGGCTACAAAGGCCGATCAAAATGACCAGTAGGTCGATATCTTCTCCCACCACTGTAACATGTTCATTTGATGGGGCCATCTCAAGAGCTGTTGAGATAATTAGGATATCAGCATCTTTCACAGCTTGCTTTGAATGAATTTTTACATCATGAAGTTTCTTTATTAACATAGATATAAACCGGCTCTTGTTTTTTGGGTTTGCAAGAAAACTATCCTGCGACACAGTGGTAACCATCATTTCTATTAATGATATTGCAGCAGATTGTTTTCTTTGTGCTCTTCTCAATCGTTCTAAACGCTTGGTGCTACCACAACCCTCGTCAGGGTAGCCATAAAAAATGACAATAACACTTGATTTGTAGTTTGATTTTACATATGATACATAACTGCTGCATATGTCTGCATATGTCTGACCTTGGCGCCATTTTACTCGGTTTAACAAGAAACCCCCGTCGATGACATATTTTGTATCGTTAAACTCAGTCTGTTCAGTAGGTGTAAAAGCCTTGTACAAACTGGATTTTGTTCCTTTCCTCATCCCATGCTCATCAAAAAGAGCAAGAGGATAGGGGCTAAGTTCGTAACGTAAAAATTCTTGCAGCTCTTTATCTGAATGTTTCGCGATGGTCATTCGTTGAAAACGTGTGATGGGATTAATAACTACAGCCCTGTCTTGTATTTGAATGGAGCTGTCCATGATCGCAAGAGGCAGCACTTTTTCTTTTTTTTTTAATTTTACAGCTTGAAAATCACAATCAACAATGCGCTGTATACCTTTCATGTCCACCTCCTTGGACAAATGGTATGTAATCCTCTCATCTGCGACAATACCAGTACTTAAACTTCTGTAAACAGACCATTCACTAAAAGCAAAAAAAACGATTTCCTCTGGTTTTTTAAATGTTGCGTCACGAAATTTTGTCCGCAAACCTCAGATTCAGATTTAGCACCCCAAAACACATATGGAATGAAAAAATCAGAACTTCCCCAAAACTTTCCTACTAGTATCCCTTTACAGTACAAATTTACTGAATCATTACCCATAAATTTAAATTGTATCATTTTCAATAAGAATATTAATATATTGTACTGCCTATATAATCACACCATATAGTTTAAAATAGTTAAAAAAAATCGTCTATCTAATTGGTCTTTACCAAAGCCATCTAAATATAAAAAAAATAATCTCCCTGTCTTATCCCATTGCCAGCTTTAATAGGGTCGGTTAGTTCTTCTTCTACTTTTACTTTTATTTTACTGTTTTGGTAGATATTTTCGATCGGTTTGATTATTCCTAGAGGTATCTCTCTTGCGTACAATAAGTGGATAACGTCCTTTAATTTGACCCGGTCAAATGCCTTCTTAAGGGCCACGAAACATAGATATGCTGGTGTGTTGTATTCTAATGATTTCTCTTGAACTATCCTCATTATAAATATAGCGTCGGTGAATGATCTTAACGACCTAAAACCTTCTTGTTCTTCTGCTAGTGATATAATTTCATTCAGTTTATGTTCTGCAAATTGATAAAGAAAACACTGGAAGGGTGTTGTCTCATATTCTGGTAATGCAATAAAATGCAAAACATCTAGTTGTTTTATAAATTATTTAATATCCTGTGATGTTTTTATTCCCTCTTTTTTGTTTTCCTTGTGTATTTTCAATTTTTGCTGGTCTCTAGTAAATTGCTCATGTTCTTTTTTTATTTTATGTGTATGTATTTCGTTCTTGTTATGTTGCTGATGTTTGTACTTTAGTTTATGAGTATATCTTCCTAAATTTTATTAACATATACAATTTTTTGCTTGTGGTTTTTACTATGGTTGTTGTTTATGTTATTTTTTAATGCAATTAACACCCATCTTGCTCATTTCTTTGCTTTTTTACCAGCATATTGCAAAATATAAAAACTAGTAACTCATTAAATAGGGAATAACTCATTCTTTACTACTGCTGTAAATTTCTAGAAGAATATTTTTATATAATCCTTCTTGCAGTCAATCGGAAACGATGATCTCTGCAAAATTCAGGAACACTTTTCTCAACATAAGCGAAATATGAGGACGTCCGTTATACATGTATCTATCATGGCATGATGTTCACAAAACTGAGTAACCCTGAACCTTCTCCTCTTTTCCACCCTATCGAATTATATTCAACACCTTCACATACTCGTACTCCCATCATTTCACGTTCCATTAAACGTGTTCTTTCCACCCGCACCGTCACCTGTAAACTTTATTTCGGTATTTTGTTGCAGGAGGTGGATGATGACGTGAAGATGGGAGCTAACGTCAGCCGCCACTCGGCCAAAGGGTTGGGGCGGCGCTCGCAGTCTAGTGGTAGCATATGTAACGGTGGTGGCGGCGCGGGTAGCGGCGGCAAGGGTAGACATCCCGAGGGGAAGATATGCAGCAGTCTGCCTAGTTATCTGGACGATAGAGATAAGAATGGGGCCTGTAACAATAACCATGACGGGAAACATCATTTGGATGAGGTAATTGCAGATTTTGTTATGTAAATTAGTTAATGTACGAGAAAAATGTATATACGAGTATAATAAAAGATAAACTGAGTAAAGTTATTTTACATTAAATGCTGTTCTTTTCAGGTTGATAGGATCCCTCCCATTGGCGATAGCGCCCCTCTTCACTGGAAGTTCTCCGATACGCAAACAATTTGCGACCAAGGTTATGGTTCAGAAAGATCACCGGAGGAAGAGTATCCTCCGAATCTTACCAGTTTAGAGCAAGACTCTCTACAATGTCACCATCATCTTGAACCCCATGCTTGCTACCCCTTCATCACTCCAGGTAAGCGTGTAATTTTTTATTTTGTCTTGCTTTTTTATTATTATCGGTATTCTTTATTACACAGCAAAAGTGGCACTAAGCCATACTATAAGTCGATGTTCTGTAATAAATAAAATATTAAATAATTAGTAAAAAATAAAAATATTTAAAATTGAAAAGTATTATTCGTACAAGATGCAATTGGGTCAAGAGTTGGGTGATTTTGACCGACGGATAATGTTTTATTTAAAATGAAAAGTTAACCGCCGCCATTATTCTAGGTATTGGTCAAATAAAATTCCTCGTTGGATTCATGAGCCACATACCCAGTATTCAAAACAGTTTAATGTTTGAATGGGAATTGTCCAAGAGGTCCATTTTTCATAGACGGAAACTTGATTGGTACAAGTATTAATATTTACTTAATAATCAAATTATTCTTGCACGTCAACAAAAGGGCCTGTTTGTAACGAATTATTTTGCCTACCACATAGGGTATTACTATGGGGGTTGAAATCTTGGGACACAAACTATTGGGGGTGGAGATAGGGCAAGCAATATAAATCGAAACTTATGCTAACAGTACTCAGCAAGGGGTCGGATTGAGGCAACTACAAAAATGAAACGAAATGAGGATACTTTCATGAATCTCCTGGACAAATGGGCAAACAAAAACAACAAGAAAGGCCTCTAGCTATTTAAAATAAAGACGCTGCTTCGGAAGATCCTGGTCTTGCTGAATTAAGGAAAAAAGGCTCTTCCTTTCTTGGTTTTACAATGAAATGCATTAAAACTTTTGGGGTTAGAACTGGAATTAGTCAAATTTCCACAACTGGAACAAAAAACTACATCTCACACTGCGATAGGACTGACCATTTGAGGTTAAAGCTGGCACCGAACACAAAACTTGGAACTCTGCCTCTTAAAAGGACTGATGTGGGCATATCTCAAATTTATTTGGAAAGCCATTTTGCAAATATCTCACGATGAGAGACGGCTTACATTTAAAAAACAGTGATTACTTCTATCAGAGTTGACACATTACTTTGGGTATACATCACTTTTTCTTAAATAAATTTGCCGGTTTCTCGCAAAACTACGTAATGACGACCTTTCCCTTTGACGAAATCTTTCAACCTAAACTTGAATTCAATCGACCTTTCATACCGGCTTATCAGTTTTGCGTCTTATTTCTCTATCGCTCTTGTAATCAAACAACCCAAAATTCTTGTTTTAAACAGACCTTAACTATCTCGCAAAACGTCCTTGAATCATTTCCAGTTTTTAAAATTGTAGAACTAACGTATACAAATAAATCTAACCATATTTTCACGTCCTAGTTATAACCGGAATTTGGAAATCTTTTCTTTTACCTCACAGTGTAAACAGAAATGGTAAATATTAATACTTGGGCCAGGGACGTCTTAGAAAATTTTATTTTCTTGAATATAAGATAGTTAAGGAATTTTCAACATGCCACAAGTTACACAAAATTTTGGGCTTAAAAAAAATGAAGCGCCTCTTCACTATCATCGACTGTTGTTTTCTACATATACAATGACCTCTATGTAGCATATGAGTTCACCAGAAAGGGAGTAGAATGTCTACGTTCCATCTAGAAGCCGCTGGTTTCTTCCTTTCACCTTGGATATGTACCTATATTACAACAGACAAATAAAAAGTAAGAATACTTTGTAAAACTTTATGTAAAGCAATTAAAATCACATATATAATATACCTACATTTAATTTTAATACATCATTAATATCTACCAATTAAAATAGGCGTCATAAGCAGTAGGTAGATCCGAGTTTGTGTTTTTGACGACAAATGCGACAGTTGGAAGCGGTACATTGCAAGGCGCGATGCAAGGCGAAAAAATTAATATACCGTCAACCTTTTTTAGCATCTTTATAACGTCTAACAGGCGATAACGATGCGAATTCTCTGCAGGATTTAACATAATGCTCACCTTCACAAAAAATAAAACTGTTTTGTGAAGTAGTTGCAGTATAAGCTTGTTGATTTCGCGACTGCTGGGCCATGTTCGACGAGAAATAACGAGAAAAGAATCCCATCAGTTAATAGGATCACCAAGATTTTTTAACGTTCTTAAATATTTTTGAATGTAATCTGAGAATTCGCGAGTTGAAAATTCTTTTGATAAGCACGGCGCGGCGTGTCAATTAGCGATTTGGTATAACTATCACGAATGAATTTTTGATCATCATGGTGTTCTTGTAAAAAATTCCACGCGACATTATAATTTGGAGCAGACACTTCGATAGAATAGATTACATCAGCAGATTTTCCTGCTAAGCAGCTTTTCAAATAAAATAGTTTTCTTGCGGGAGAAATTTTATTATCTTCATAAAATAATGAATTAAATAAATCATACAAACCTAACCATGTGTCGATGCTGCCATTAAAGATAGGCAACTGATTAATTGGAAGCGCTGATGCCGGGGATTTCATTGCAAAATAATTTGATGCAAAAGCAGTTTATATAACGCTGTTTGCAGATTGAATTTCTGCCGACAACAATGATGAAGGAATACTAGAAATGATTGTTTCTGGTATGGTATATCATCCAAAGTTAACGATTTTATTTTTTCCGTAATCCGACCCAACAAAAGTTTGGTAGCGATTGCATATGTTTTATAATATTGTTCCTCAAAGTCTGTATGATAATTAGTAAGTTCATCTGATTCTTCAGTAATAGTTCCAGAAATAATTTGAACGATTTCAAAATTTTTACGAAAGTTTTGTATGTCCTAAGACCGTTTTTCCAAGCTTGAAAAATCTCTTTCAGGATGATCTATTTAAAACTTCTCATATGTCGTTAAAGATCGCTTGGTATTACCGCGTTGGGCATTAAGAGCTTTAATTACGTCTTCAGTCATTTTAAGGTTTTATAATGTATATAAATAAAAAAATAAAATAGAAACAAATAACCAAACAACTAAAATCTGTCACGACAAAACGCTAATAAACAAGTTACTAATTAATTTTGATAAAAACTCGAAATACAGAGGATATTAATTTTTATGAGCAGTAAAAGAAATAAAACAACAAGAATGGATTAATTGAATGGTTTGATGATTTACTTTAAATTGCTCGATTTCTTTACTTAGGTATGGTGTTGACAGCGAAGATTTGATGCTATGATGAAAATTGGCGATGGCACAAGATTACGACGACCGATGTAAGATGAATTCTTGAGAATTCGAAGAGATGATGATGACAAGATAACGATAACTTATTCTTTGGATACTTCACTGACTGTTGTATAGCACCATTATTTTACAAATAATAACTTGACTGTAATTTAAAGCGACAAAATCACCACCAATTTTAACAATTCTATTTTTTGACGATAACCAAGTTCAGTTCTTCAAATATCCGACTCGAGGACCATGTGTTGACCAATGTCTAGTTTGCTGTGAAATAAAATTGCAAATACTAATACTTTATTAATTTAAAATAATATAACCCAACAGCTTGAAAGAATATTAATTGTTTGGTATAGCGATGCTTACATGCTCACGTTTGAATGGATAATGATACAAAAATGTTCTACGTTACAAAACTGGATAACAAAATATTTATAGGAGAGGTAGTAAAAATCAGTCCACGTATCTAAAATTATACCCTTATAATTTGGGTAATTTCCAAGGCCGCACAACTATTTCATAAATGCGCTTCTCCAATATCTAGCAACAAAAGTGTCTTAACGAAAACTATTTACAAGCAATTGCTTCCTCTTATGGTAAATTGTATAGCAATTTAAAGATAAAGGTAATAATTACAATTGTCGAAATTCTACAGAAATCCATTTTAATCCTTTGGTGAGTTCTGGGTTATTGAGGTGTTCTTTGATTCTTTGATTCAGAGTTCTCATTGTTCTACCTACATAAGTCATATTACAGTTACCACAGGACAGCTTGTAAATACCACTTCTGTTTAGTTTGTCAACTTTGTCTCTGGTCTTGCTGAAGATGGACTTGATGTTATATTTGGTTTTAAAGGAGATGTTTAAGTCACTGATTTTATTAACAAGTACTCTTGAAATTTTTTCTGAAATTGGTCCTAAGTAAGATAAGGATCTATATATAGAAGTAGTGTTGGATTTTTTATCAACACTAAAAGCTTGGTTTAGTCTCTTTTTGAGTATAGATTTTCTAATGACTTTATCAACAGTAGTAGAAGGAAAACCATTGTTGTTTGTTATCTGTTTAATGATGGAGATTTCTTTATTGTAATTTTCTTGAGACATAGGGATATTAAGAAGTCTGTGGACATAACATTGAATAGCTGCCATCTTGTGTTGAAAAGGGTGATTTGAGGATGTTGGTATCATATGGTCAGTTTAAGTAGGTTTTCTGAAAATTGAAAATTCTAGTGTAGGCAAAGAAGAAGAGGAGGAAGCATTCTTTTTGATAGTTAGGTCTAAAAAGTTGATAATGTTGTTTCTTTCTACTTCTAAGGTGAAATGAATTGCAGGATGTAGATTATTAAGTTTCGAGAGAGTTTAGAAAAAGATCTGCAAGTAGAGGAGATAAAGGATTTCCCATTGCTAAACCCTCTGGTTGTCTATAAATTTTATCATAAAAGATAAAGAAATCTTGGGAAAGGCAAAATTGGAGTAGAGAAGTAATTTGTGAAAATTTATTTTGATCAATGGTTTTTCTTTGTAGAACTATTCTTTGTAGAACTATTTTCTTCAGAACTATCTTTCATTCGCCCCTGTCTCTGGCAACCCTTCTTCATGCTTTAACTCCCATGGATTTTAGATCATCCTCTATATTATCTTGATACCTCAGTTTTGGTCTTCCTCTGGCTCGTCTTCCACTGGTCCTCTTCGGTCGAAAATTTTTCTGATCGTTGCATCTTCATCTTGCCTAATTACATGTCCTATCCATCGAAGGCGTGCTAATTTAATACATTTTACAACGTCAGGTTTCCCAAAACTTCCGTATAACTCAAAAGTGTAGCGCCTACGCCACAAACCCTTTTCTTGGACTCCTCCATATATTTTTCTTAGAATTCTTCTCTCGAAACGTTTAAGCAATTCTTGGTCGTTCTGTGTAAGTGACCACGTTTCTGACCCGTATGTTAACACTGGCCTTATTTGTGTTTTGGGGCCATATGTTTCCTCAAGCCATATCAGCACTTATTGGCAAGCACTACTCTTATTTTAATTTCTTCGCTCACATTGCTGTCTTTGGTCAGAAGCGAGCCCAGGTAGACGAAGGTGTGCACACCTTTCAGTTCCAGATCACCAATTAATAGTCTAGGTATTTGGTTGCCTGATCTAGTACAACACATATGCTTGATTTTCTGTGCGTTAATTTTTAGTCCCATTCTCAGTGGAGACGCCCTTAATGATCGAAATGCGCTTCGATCAGAGATTCTGTGGACTTAGCAATAATGTCTAATGTCATCTGCATATCCGACCACTTGTACAGATTCATTAAAGATGGTGCCCTTTGTATTAATATGGCACTCTCGAATTACTTTTTCTAGTGCAAGGTTAAATAAGAGACACGACAGTCCATCTTCCTGTCTCAGTCCATTTTTACAATGGAAGGGTCTTGGAAAGTCGTTTTGGATTCTGACTACACTCTCTACGCCTGTGAGTGTAAGTTCCGTTAGTTGAACAACATAGAGCGACATTTGAAATTCCACCATAACCTGTAGAAGTTTTTGTCTGTTGATTGAGTCGTATGCGGCTTTGAAATCTACGAATATGTGGTGGGTGTCGGTCGACTCCAAACTCAAGCGTTTTCTTAAAAATCTGCCCGACTTTGAAGATTTGATCCGTTGTTGAAATATTGGGAGTGTGACAGATATTGGGATTGAGACAGGGGTGCATAATTTCACCACTAATATTTAATCTATACTCGGAGCACATTTTTGAAGAGGCTCTAAAAGATATTGATGAAGGTAACTTAATAAATGGAGTCAAACTCAATAACCTGCGATATGCAGATGATACAATAGTGTTTTCCAATACCATAGAAGGGCTGCAAAACTTAATGAACAAAATAACGGAAACAAAAAGAAAATATGGACTGGACATAAACACCAGCAAAACCAAGCTAATGATCATCAGCAAGGAAAACCTAACTGGTGCAAATCTTTATGTGAACCAAATGAGAATTGAACGAGTCTCACAATACAATTACTTGGGAACTATAATCAATGAGTCGTGGGACAATACCCAAGACATTAAATGTCGCATCGGAAAGGCAAAGAGTGCATTCTTGACTATGAGTTCTGTGTTCAAGAGCAATGACCTAGAAACAAAAATAAGGCTCCTTAAATGTTATGTGTACTTAGTGCTTCTGTACGGAGTAGAAACTTGGACATTAAAGGCGGAAACTATCAAAACTTCCGGCTTTTGAGCTATGGTCATACAGAAGGATCTTGAAGATACCATGTACAGACAAAGTCACCAATGAAGAAGTACTGCAGAGAATGAACACAACTCCGGATTTGGTCAACATCGTGAATGGCCGTAAGCTGCAGTACTTGGGCCATATAATGAGAAATCAAGGCAGATACGAGCTACCCCAATGCATTTTACAAGGTAAAATTGAAGAAAAAAGGGCTCCAGGACGAAGAAGAATATCCTGGCTTGCTAACCTGAAAGCATGGTATAGAAAGACCTCAACACAGCTCTTTCGTATAGCAACCAGCAAAGTCATCATAGCCAGAATGATCGCCAACGTTCGGAACGGACAGGCATCCTAAGAAGAAGAAGTTGATTTATTGGGTCGGAAACTGCACTGGTAGTTCCTAACTATTTGTTCAGCATAGGGTATCAATCTTTTGTACAATACGTCGGACAATACTTTATATGTCACATTAAGTAGGGTCAAGCCTCTATAATTATCACACACCATCAAATCTCCCTTTTTGTGAATGGCATTTCCTTCCATTGCCATATTTCAATTACTAATAACTAGTAATAACTAATAAAATTAATTAAAATAGGAACACATATAAAATATTGCTTTTTTCATTTCTGAGATAGTTACTTGGGTATTTACTTTATCCCAACTCTGTATATGCGGCAATATAATATTGTCACAAATGACTTTTTTGACATAAATATTTATTTTGTTTTTGATATTTTATTGTAGTTTTAAAATGTCTTTTAGTGCCGGTAATAAACTCATACACCAACTAGTAAATTTATGTTCATTAAGTAAAAGTATACGTTTAGTGGTATTTTCTCTTCAATTAACGCTATAATTAAACTTCGACGTGAATCTATACACTTACTAAAGTTGAGGCTTTTACTGAAACATATATACCAAACCTTTTATCGACAGAAGTTGTTTTCGTATACAATTTTGGCGTTTATACTAAAATCATAATAGTTAACCTAATTTTCTAGCTTTGCCATGAAAATAATTAGTACTAGAACGTTTTGTGGTCACAATACCGATAATTTATTACATATTAACTTTTAATTGAAAATGCATTAAAATAAACATTTTATGTAATAGCAAATATTAAATAATAACATTAGTGTTTTAATTATTAATCTAGTTAGTTATAAATAATCGACTGCTTTAGATACGCATATTTTAATATACATTTATCAGTCAGAGAGAAAATGGAAAATACCACGTCATATACGGCCTTCTCTCTGCTAATAATAATTATTCCATCTCGTCTTCCATTTGTAAATACTATTTACGTACGCATTCAACTTTGTTTTGATGTACCAGATCGAATGTTTTTCTCTTGATAATACGGGAGTCTAGACCTCTACATTTTTAGAGTGTATCAGTCAACCAGTCTAGGGAATTCCCTTAGTTGGCAACGATACCGTCTTAATTAATGACAGCCAGATTATTATTCCCGAACGTCGGGAATTAACGCATTAACTTCTCCGTCTCTTCCTTTTTGTCGAAACGAACGACCGAAGAAAGTCTCGGGAATTCTGCGATGCGAAAAAAAGTAAATTGCCCGAAAAAGGCAATAGCGATATCTGATGGCATTAATGGACCACATTTTGATAGGTTTCATCCCTATAATGATACAAAAACCAAACGAGAAAGTAATTAGATATTATTATTATATAATTAGTAAACATATCAAAAATATTAATTTATAGTGTTGTTTTGTGTAAAACTTATGAGGTCGCTGATTAGTAGTTAATTTAAAAATCGAAAAATGCAATATGTGAAAATGGATATGTAATATAGATGATTGTTATTCAAATTCTATACGAGATTCACTTACTTTTAATGAATGCGGCCGATATCTAGAGGTTGGTGCACACCGCTCGGAACCAAACTCGGAAAAGGGTATGCTGGACGCACAGTTGACGATGGTACGGATCTTGGCTGGTCTTGAGATGCGTTCGCGACGACGAGTGCTGCACATATGGAAGAAATGCGCATGTAGGAAAGTCAACTAGGGTGGTTCCTTTATACTTAGGATCTCCGTACGTGCAATTGATCACGTTTTCTATAGTTTTACCTTTGCCATTAGTGTGCTTTGACCTCCACATAAAGTTATGAGCATTGAAGTCACCTACTAGAATATATGGAGCGGGGAGCTGATAGATAAGATTTAGAATTTCGATTTCTTCAAGAGTGTAGTTAGGAGGAATGTATACACTGCATATCGTAAGTTTATTTGGACACCAAGTAGTTACGGCGATAGCCTCGAGTTCCGTGGTGATAAGGAGATGGGATGAATATATTTCACTGGAAATAAAAATAGATGTCCCACCACTGGCTCTGTTACAATTAGTTCAGATATAATGGTATCCTTTGAACTTTTTTAGTGTGGGAAGCTTAGATATTTTTGAGTTTGTTTCTTGTAGACATATGATATCAGGTTGTTTTTCTGTCACTAGTTGTTGGATTCTTTCTATACGGGGAAAGAACCCATCGCAATTCCATTGGATTAAATTGAAGGTGAAGCTTGAGTTGAAGGGGTAAGGGACAAGTGAGATGGTTGTTCTGGCTGTTGAGAGAGGAGGGTATTGGTTTCATCATCGGTTAGAAGTTCAGATGAGACGCTGATATTATCAGAGTCATCTGAGTTTAGCTGTCTTGTGATTTTCTTTTGAAGTCTCGTAAGTCAATTTTTAAGGGATCTTTCCTTAGTTTCTGAATGGAGAACTGTTATGTCGTGTAAGAGTCCTTCAATATTTGAAGTGAAAACAAAAGCTTCATTAAGTGGACTAGGATTACCATGTGTATTTTCTAGGAAAGCAATAAACTGAGTCTCGGTCAAAGTTAGACCAGATGGATTATTTTTATAAATAGCCGCTACGGATTGTAATGAACTAGCTGTTAGATTATGTTCCTCTGATTTTGTAGTTTTTGTTTTTTTCTTGTGAGGTTTGGAGACAGTGTTTGTTTTTGTGGATAACGGATGAAACATTTGGTTAGACGCTGGTTCGGGTGTACTTGCTGAAGATAAAAGAGAAGGAATATCAGAATTGCTGTCTGGTGATACAGCTCTTTTTTGTCCTTGTGTGGGTGAAATTGATGGGTGTATAGTTTCAGTATCTATTTCAGTAGGGGTTTCTGTGCACTTTGGGGTAGTTAGGTCTAATTGAACAGGAGTGCTTACGTCAGAAATTAAATCAGTAGTTTCAGTTTGAGAAAAAGAAGTTAGATTATTGGTACATGAGTCAGCGGTATGTCCGACCTCTTTAAATAAAAAACAATGCAATTTATCCGTAGAAATAAATATTCTATAAGAAGTGTTTTCGTATGTAATAACAAAGTTACTATCTACTGAAAAGTTCTCCTTATCGATATCGATAATATACGTTACTCTTCGGAAGCTCATTATGTATGCATAACCTTCTCTGAGTGCACCACATTTCACAAATGACACAGGAGAGACCAGCTGTAATCCAATATCTTTAAGGGCTTTCTCAATTATGGAATGTGGAATTGAAGGAGATATGTTAGATATAGGAAGGCGTTTAGCTGGGGTGATAAGTCTTCTGATGGGAACTACTGTAGAGTTAATAGAGATATTTTGATGTGTTTTTAGAAGGTTATCAACAACTGTAGGCGAGGAAAGATAAATACAGATGCGATTATTTGGAATACGTGATGCAAAGGTAATATTTTTTGGGATAACAATGTCCAATATAGCTTTAACATAGTCAAATAAAACAGTATTTGGAATAGCGTGCATTAAAATGGCTTGCTCCTTACGTGGGAAAGTAGGAGGTGGAGGTTTAGATAAAGTAGCAGCAACATATCATTTCGTGGGGTGGACTTGTGGGGTTATGAGGTTTTGATTTGGGTTCATTTTTGTGAGTGTTCCTGGATACCAAAAACACTTCACTTAATTTTGAATATTCCAACAGACGTCCTAGTAGGACACTGTGGATAAAATAATAGGAATATAACAGTTACCTGTATCTGCAGTTTTCCGTCAGTTGAATATAATAATATTATAGTCCAATAATAATCGTTGTTTCCATAACACACAAAATAATTAGAATTTTCACATAATTATTACTGGTTCGTAAATTGGTAGAAATCGATTATTACCGATAAGGCACGGTAATGTTTACTCGTAGGATACCTGAGTGCGAATGGCTTCGTATTTTTAACCGTCAATGAATGAATTTATCTGTTTAACACTGTTTAAATCTTTAAAATCCGTGACGAAATTTAAAATCACGTGAGAATTTAGAATATGTTAATAAACCATATTATGATTAGATAATATATTTTAATTAAATAAAAGATTTAAAACTAAATAAGGTCATATTTTGAATATTAAAAATAAAATATTTAAGTCTTGAATACTTTTCTAAACAAGGGTATTATGTAGATTGTAGAGTACCAAGTGGGTGTTTGATCTTTCCACACTGGGACCTGAAAAATCTGTTGTGTATATCTTAAGTAAGCTGTGTTAGTTGATTAGTCTAGATTCAATTATTTGAATTTCTAAAAGTATTTTTGGGTAGCTGGCACAAGGCTGGAATAACCTTTTTGCTTGCCTTTGATCTTGCGTTTTTGTCCAGTACGCTGTACTAAGTTATTTTTCCCATTTTTGGATATACAAAACCAACTCATTTGTGTTGATTCGTGAATAATAAAAGTGAATTATGAGCTAGATGGATTAATGCAGAGCGCAGATATCTTTAGATTTGTAAAATCGCAGAGACTAAACTGCATTGGCCACTTGAAAGAATGCCAGATAATCGAACTGTAAAAGTAATCCAGAGATGGAAAGCTCGGGGAAATAGGACTAGAAGAAGACCCCGTAGAAGATTTTTACACCATGAACATCGGGCAATAGCGAAAAAAAAATGTCCTACAGGGCAGAATTAAAGAACGTTGTTAAGCATACCAAGATCCACGAAGGCTTGTAACGCCTATAGAAGAAAAAGAAGGATATGCGAAACATGTCTACAATGCAGTTTTTAAGGATCTTACGGAATGGCTTTGTTCGGATTTGGACTTCAGCTAGCCTCTTTTTCAACAAGATTGCCAGGAACCTCTTTACCAGAATTCCTTTATGATCTGGCACCCACAAAGTTATTATTATTTATTTTTGGTGACTCTTTGTAGCTGTTGGCGACTCACTAGCTGCAACCTCCATTAGTGCAGACAGAAATATATAAATGTAATAATAATCCGAACGTTTTTACATGCAATAATCGAGTATATATGGCTGAGGAGGCCGATCTATGTCTAGTACAAAAATTATTATTGTACACTGAACCTTATAAGTACAACTAATTCCAGTTATCTGGCTCGCTAGATTGTTTTCTCATTTAAAACATTCTTTTTAATAGTTAAGAAGCGCTAAAAAAGTCTGGAAAGGTCTGAAAGAGAATTATCTGCAAAATCACGTTACCGGTTAATTGACAAAAACAACAAACCTTGTCATCACGTGCCTTAGTCTGTGGACCAATGAGCACGTCGATGCGCATCGCGCAGCCTTTTATCTTCTATACAATTTACGATGGGCCAATTTACTTGGAAATGCACATATTGATACTAAAGAAAACTGTATAAAAAAGGTACATTTTTCAAGCCAAGGCAGTCTAGTCTTGCTCCGGCTCCTATATAGATTCTCCTATACTCTAGAATCCCCCTTCTCGGTGCTAAGCTCCCCACTCATCTCTAGACTCGTTTGCTTGAACCTTTCTACTACCAAACTGTGTTTTATTGTAAGAAATTACCTAACCCAGCAAATTGGAACAGAAGCGCAGAGTAAACTTCGATTGGGCTGGTCGAAGCTCTATACAGAGCACCTAGAGAGCAATACATTATGAGCCATTTTCTAGCTCATAATGTACTGGCTTAGATGTCCAGTCACTAATAAGAAAAGCAAAAGTCAGGCAAGAGTTTGCAGAGATCAGTACCAACCTTCGTTAGAAGAAGGCACCTGAAGCTGAAGAATATCCTTTGTCAAATTTACTCGTTGCGTGGATAAGCAAGTGGTTTTCTGAACAGACTAAGTTTTACTTTGGTCGTCTTCTTCTTTTTCTTCAAGTGTCCTCTCCGCTACGGAGTTTGGCAATCATCATTGCTATTCGTATCTTTGAAGCTGTTGCTTTAAAAAATTGATTAGATGTGCACTGGAACCAGTCTCTTATATTGCGCAGCCAAGATATACGTCGACTCCCCACGCTTCGTTTGCCCTGAATCTTTCCTTCGATAATTAACTGTAGCAATCGGTACTTTTTCCCTCTCATCTCATGACCAAGATATTCCAGCTTTCTTCTCTTGATGGTGATCAGCAGCTCCCGTTCTTTGTTCATTCTTTGAAGAACTACACTATTTGTTATTTTGTCTGCCCAAGGTATTTTCAAAATTCTTCTATATATCTACATTTCGAAGGCCTCTAGTTTATCGATATTGCTCTTGTGTAAAGTCCAAGTCTCTACTCCGTACAGCAGTATCGAAAAGATGTAGCATCTAACCAATATCATTTTCAGGTTTAGGTTAATGTCATGACTTCAGAATGTCCTTCAAACAAAAACAGCTCGAGCCTTTCCAATTCTAGTTTTTATTTCTTCTATGATGTCATTGTTGTTATTAACACTTGTTCCCAAGTATTTATATTTTTGCACCCATTCGATTGCGTTATTGTGAATGTACAGGTTTGCATTCAATCCTTGTTTTTTTGAAATAATCATGAATTTTGTCTTCTTGACATTCATTGTTAACCCTTTTTCTTCACTAGCTGTGACTACCTTGTTTAAAATGGCTTGCAGGTCTTCCACTGTCTCCGCCATTAAAACCGTATCATCTGCGTATCTAATATTATTAATTGGTTGGCCGTTAACTTTTATCCCAATCTCTTCTTCCTCCCATGCTTTCTTCATAATTTCTTTCGAATAGAGATAAATAGCATTGGTGACAGCACACATCCTTGTCTAACTCCTTTTTTAATTTGAATTTCATTTGTTGTGCTATTTTCGATGCGTGCAACTGCCTTCTCATTATAATACAGAGTTGATATTATTCTTATATCGCGAGTTTTTAACTGTTTAGCTTTCAAGATCTCTAAAAGTTGGTCATGCTTGACGTTATCAAACGCCTTGTTGTAATCAATGAAACAAGCAAATACATCTTGATTCACATCCAAACACCTCTGTGTTAAGATGTTAAAGGCAAATAATGCTTCGCAAGTTCCATATTCCTCCCGGAATCCAAACTGAGTTTCTCCGATATCTTCTTCCAATTTCTTCCACTTTGGTCATGTATGATCAAAATTATTTTGATCATACTAAATTAAGATTTAAAGTTTTATCAAACTTTTTCGATACTTAAATAAATTTTTATTTTGTATAAATTTTATTAAATTATAAATTTATGTATGCTTTTTGATTATAGATATTTTTTTCTCCTTACGCTAGTGATTGCTTTAGTTGTTCTCCCTTTTTCATTGTGCCTACTACTTAATAAAAAATTCACATTTAGTTTGTTTGGTCCTTAATTTCCCATTGATTCTTAGACTTCTTTTTTTAATTTTTCTTTCAGTAACTACTTTATTTTTTCTACTACATTTTTTATTCATGTTTCTTCTAATCTACTTTAATTTTTATCATATTTTTCGATTGTTCTCTTTCTTCCCTCTCTCTCTCTCTTTTTGTATTCCTTTTACACAGGAGCGTTGTTTTTCCCGACGTTTCGTCTATACCTGCGGTAAACACTCAGTATGTGTACAAGAATACAATGCATCATTACAAAAGTCTGTATTATGTCTTAGTTTTATCGGTGTTCTATTTTATTATCCAATTTTTCAATTTTATTTATATATATAATATAAATTCTCTATATCATCTATAAATTTTTTATCGTGTAGAATGGTTTCCTTGCAAAAGCTAAAGTACTATTATTCGACGTAAATACTTAAAGACCTTTTTACGAGAATACGCGTCTTGTCTAATGACAAATAAAAATGTAGAATCTTACAACTATAATGGACTTCATTAAAAATTTACATCCTTCGTTCTACAATAAAAGAATAATCTTTTATTCCGTATGACATTAGCAGAAACGCGATCATAAATTTTTAACGACATCTCCTAAGGATTTGTAAAAAGATAGTAATTGCTCATTAGGGTATCGATCCTATATAAAAGTATCTTCGGGAAAGTGGATCTAATCAGTGTGTCAAGATTAACAAGAAATTAGATGAATAAAACGATAATGCATGTTTTTTTAATAAAAAAAGCATAATATTCAGATTAAACTTTTAATTTGTACTATTATACTATATTTCTTAACGTTTAAAAGTACGTTAAAGGGTTAAAACTGCTTCTCCTTCTTCTGTTTCTTATTTACTAACCTTATACATCATCATCATCATCATCTTGGTGCTACAGCCCTTAGAGGACCTCGACCTTCTCAAGCTTTCTACGCCATTCTGTTCTGTTCCTTGCTTGAATTTTCCAGTTGCCGACTCCGATATTCTCGGCATCATGTGTTATTCACCTCAGCTTTGTTCTACCCTGTCACTGCAGGCAGTTTCGCTTAATTATAGTGGTAATATCTTTACCACCAAACGTATGCTTGTAGATATTCTGCAGTTCAAAGTTTTATCTACGCCTCCATATTCCGTTCTCACAGACCTCTCCGAATATCTTGCGTTGAACCTTTCTTTCAAAAATCGACAAAGCGGATTCATTTGCTTTAGTTAGCGCCCATGCCTCTTACCCATATGTGAGAACGGGAACTATAAGTGTTCTATACAGCCTTATATGAGTTTTTTGAGACAGACGTTTGTTAGCTAAGCACTTTGATAGACCATACTAAAACCTGTATGCAATTATTATTCGCATTTTTATTTCCTCAGATGTGTTATTATTGGGGTTAACCGATGTCCCTAGATATATGAACTCTTTGACTGCTTAGAAGGTTTGGTCATTGGTGATTAAATCTGCGTCGACATTTCCAGCCTTGTGTTTGTATTAGTCGCAATGAATTTGGTTTTATTTTGATTTATATGTAACCCCATTCGTTCTGCTGCTGCTACTAGTTTGGTTAGGATTTCTTTAGTTCTCGCCCTGGTTCTTGTTATAATGTCCACGTCGTCTGCATATGCTAGAATTTGGACTGATCTATTAAATATTGTTCCCCTGCTATCTAAATTAGCGTCTCGTACAACTTTTCCTAAGGCGACATTAAAAAGATGACAAGCCAGCGCATCTCCTTGTCTTAGTCCCTATGTATTTCAAATGGTGTTGACGAGTCGTTTTGAATTTTTACTGCTATCAATCTTTGCCATTGTCACTTTTATCAAACTAACCTTATACAAGCATCTTGTTATCATGAGTTATCATATAAGTGGGTATTGCCGATGTCCCTTTATTTTCCTTCATCTTCCATCAATCTTTCACATTGTGATAATAGAACTCCAATGATTACGACGATGTCGTCGGCATACCTAGCAGTTGATCTGCCTTTGGCTCTTTTACCTTCTACGTCACCCTATATTATGTATTTCTTAAAGTAGTTTCTTAGAAAGACGTGTCCAAAATATTTTATCATTTACCCTGTTATATATGTATTGACACATGTATTCTATGGACCATCCATGAACTTCGCAGTACATGACTTCAGCAGAACATCTATGCTCTTAAAATGCGTTAGGCTTTCACGGCCATCGTCTAACTTGTTAAACTGTTTGTTCGGGCTGTTAGGCCGATGGCCGTGAAAGCCTAACGCTAATTTTATCAGTCGCCTCTACGGGAGGAGGCAATCAAAAAGAAGAATCGAAACAAAACACAGAAAGGACAGTGGTCAACCTTTCAGATAAGGTTTTAACTCCAGCCGAAACATCATTGCTAGCCAAAGGGAGAAATTTTGCGATTGTTCCTAAAGTTATACCCAAAGAAGATATCATCGCTAATATCGAGTCTGCAATTCGCAATTTACCAAGCGAAAAAGCTGGATAAATAAGGACAGATTCAGAGAGAATTTTGCATAAAGCTAGGACACCGAAAAATAATCTGAGTCACCAAGAAATCCGTGCCATAAAATCGTTAAATGTAGACAAAGATATTGTAATTTTACCAGCAGACAAGGGAAACGTCACCGTCGTAATGAAGACAACCGACTACAAAACAAAAATACAAAATCTTCTAGATCCTGCGGTATATAAAAGACTTAAAAAATAACTAATAAAAACGGTCCCACAGCAGTCACCCTACGGAAAATCAATAAACTTGTAAAATCTTCGTCCATACCAGACGATACAAAGCCAAAAATATGCAACAGCGAAGCGTTCCACCACGTTTGTATGACTTACCGAAAATACACAAAGACGATGTACCTCTACGCCCTATTATGAGCTTCATAGGATCTCCGTCTTACAGCTTTGTTAAATATCTGGCCAATATTTTACAACTACACATAGGAAAAAACGATTTCTTTGTAAAAGACTCCGCCCATTTCATCTAGAAAATCAGATTAGAAGGATTATCTTTAATATTGTTTCCTTATTTACAAGAGCTCCCCTAGAAGACGTTCTGAATTTAATTGAGGGACTAGTTTCCAAGAATACGGTGAAATTATACAGTATTTGCCTCACTACCACCTACTTTTCATGGGAAGACCAGATTTATGAACAGGTAATTGGAGTAGCAATAGGAAGCCCACTAAGCCCGGTCGTAGCCGATCTTTTCATGAAGCATCTAGAGAAGAGGGTAATGGAGTCAGCATACAAGCTAATGGTATGGTTTAGATACGACGATGACACTTTTGTGATTTGGGCTCACGGAGTAAAAAACTTAACGTTTTCCTATCTCATCACACACTACATCCAAATATTCAATTCACGATGGAAACATATAAAGATCACCAACAACGATCTATGTCTTTTTCTGTTTTGTAATTCTTTGATTTTTCAATGATATGTTATACGTTAAATTTTTGTTATCTATTACTTCGTCTAGGTACGAAGGCCTGTCTCTGAGTAATTTCTGGTAGTAGAAACGGTTTCATCCTTTTGCTGCCTTTTCCAAATTTTGCTGCCCTTTGTTATTAGTGCTATTGTACTATGGTTGCGGCATAAGTATCCTGATCATTTTTTACAAAGAGGAATCTTCTTTTCCCTTTTAGCTTTCTACTGTCCATTTTTGGATATAGTCCTCTTCCAACTTATTCCATCGATGTCTATTGTGAACAACATACTTCCAATTTGTTTCGGCTTTTTTTGATCTCATCTACCCATTTTATCTGTGGTTTTCCTCTTAAACGTCTACTTTTTTAAGGTAGATCTCATCTACCCATGTCATGTCTGGTTTTCCTCTTGGAAGTCTACCTTATTAATATAGATCTCATCTACCGATGTCATCTGTAGTTTTTCTCTTGGAAGTCTACTTTTTGGGACAATTAATGCATAATGCTGGCTCTTAATTCTCAGCAATCAGCAGGAGAATAAAACTGACTTAGGCATCTTTTGGTAGAAATAAAGTTATATTCAAATCGAAGATACCACTTTACTTGAAAAAAAAAAGCATTCTATCAGTGTATACTACCAATCATGACATACGATTGCGAAATTTGTCACTAAACAAAGAGATAATAGCATAATTCAAATTCAATGGAGCGATGTATGCTAGGTAGAATAACAAGAGATTGAAAAATAATGGAGTGGATCAGACAGAAAAGCAAGGTCACCGATGTAATCCACAGAATTAAATCTTTAAAATGATGGTGGGCAGCTCATTATACGAAAAGTACTGGCAACAGATGGTCTATTAGAATTACACTATAGGATCCAAGAGGTGTCAAGAAAAGAAGAAGACGCCTTTAGTCTTTTACAGAATAAAATCACTGACAACGAAGAAAGAATAAACGATTAATTTAAATATTTTTAAACTTCTTTAAACAATTTAAAAAAAATATATTTCCAACTTCTTATGGGGCAAATACATACAAAAAAAAATTGTTTCGAAAGGTTTTCTAAGATCCGCCCATTATGACGTCAGACTTTGGTAATCAATTCTAATTCAAATATTCGGACGATTCAATTGGTTAGAAACTTATGTCTGACAATATATTTGGATGATGCAATATATACATTTTTTTTGAGAAATAATCACGAATATAAAGTTTTTTTTTGTCGCTATCTAGTGCAGGTATGTATTAGAAATAAATAGAAGCACTGAAGTTAGGTGCAAAGAAAAACAATAATCATATTTTATGTGGAAGACTCATTTGATTTTTAGCTGCACGATTTTTCTACCGAACGGTTCTGAACAGACAGTTTTGATATTTCGTGTCGTGTGTCTGCTATATATTGTCATCCTTGTATCGAGACTAAGTTTATTCGATGATTTTATGATCCACGTCTTCAAAATGTTTCATAAATCGATGGAATATCACTAATATATTTTATATTTTACATATTTTCCCAATTTTTCATCATTATTCATGGCGTACTCTGATAAAAAAAGCACATTCTTACCCCGAAGACGTCGTCCTCTTTTTGAATTTAGAGTGATGTATCAAGATTTAGGTTAATAGGGTATTACTTGGAGTAATCCCTAATCGGCTTAAAACGATATAGATGTGGAAGGTGGGTATATAATACACACATCCGACAGTAGTCAGTGTCGCTTTTTACGGCCGCCATTGTGTGCGTGTGTATGTGTATCCGTAATAAGGGAACGGCCGGGAATGACGGACCGGGGATTAGGGCAGATTTTTAACAAAATTCGTTTTCACCCCTGCTTACGACATCTACGAGGAGTAGTCTAATGGTAGACTCCACGTTTGTTTAAAGGTATGGGCGTCATTATAAATATATTATATTTTTGCTTATTTCATTAATGTAAAAACAAGACTGGGAGATTTGAAGTTAAAAGCTGACTCGATAGTTTGTATTTAATAGGCATGTGAAGAATTGTACTAATTAACTGTGGTAATTTAGAATGGGTGTGAAATAGGAAAAAGGTAAAAACACGGAATCATATTTTTTTATTTCAACGATAAGCAACCATTTTATGGGTTATGCATGTAAAGTCTGTCTCAATGTTTATCGTCTTGAATTTTACCTGATAATTGTCTTATCTCCATCGAGGTATTTTATGACGGGGTATCAGAGGCGGACTCCAAGTAAAAATAATAATATAGCAATTTCTTTTCGAGACATCTATTTTATTGTAAAGAAAATTACATTTATTTAATAGTATTTTAAAACTTATATTCAACACTGAGTGAAAACAATAAGATATTTAAACTACACTGTAAAAGTTAAAAATTAATGATTATTAAATATCTATGTTGTTATACTAATACTCTAAAACTTAATTAAAAATGATTATTATTCTAAGATTAATCTGTATCACTGTCGCAGTCATCATTTAGATTAATCACAATGGGCTGTATATTAAAACTTTGCGTAGACAAATAAGAATGTTCAACTTTTACAATATGCTGTACTGAATTTTTCCAGCTTTCAACAGATATATTATTTATAACAGTTTTAATCAACTCTATGACAGTCGCACTCAGGGAAGGAGAGACATTTTCCGCTCTTACAATTGTATGAAGGAAGACGTAACACAGTGTGTCCCATCTGTTCTGCTAAGTTGTCACATACATATTGTTTTTTAAGAGCAAAAGTATTTAACACTTCCAGTAATTGCTCTTTCTTGTAACTAAATTCAAAATAAATATCATTTTCTATTAAATACTCCTGAATTTCACTTTTAGTACTTGCTCTGTTTGGAGCTTTTTGAAGCTGACGACTGTGATAGGTTGCGTTATCCATAACAATGACACTATTGTTGGGGATATTTTTTTGAGATAATTTTGAAACCAGTTTTTAAAAAGTTTTCCACTTGTATCTTGATGGTGGTCCAAGCTAGAGTCATTTATTCTTCGCAGATAACGGTAAGCAGTTTGGGACCCATCCGTCTTCCGAACCAGCGTGAATTATTGTTATGCGTTTTCCTTTATTTGGAGGTACTTTCATCTGGCAGTTTCTACTAGAATCGATCCATCCTTTTTGTACTGTATCATGTGAATCGAACCATGTTTCATCCAGGTAAATGATAGATCTGTTTTCTAATCTATATTTCCTAATGTCAGAGAGATAACTATATCTCCAAGTACGCAATCTTTGTGATTCCATTAAAACTTGTTTTTTATCTATCTTACTTACGATATTTAAAATCCATTGTAGAAATGACTCTATGGAGGGTTCACGGCTAATATGTATATTTGTTTCATCTTCTTCTAACTTCAATTTAAGTTTATTCAAAGTAGGAACAATCTGGTTTTCATAGAGGGAATATATTTTTCTTCTTATCATATCTTGTTAAGCACTGTCCTAGCGATGAGACCGGAAATCACTACGTTTTTTTCTGCCTGGAAGTATTTTACTGTTTACAATATCCTTTATCGACGATATTGGCGTTTTTGTAAGTACACAAGTTTCTTTTACAGCAGCTTGTTTGATTAAGCCTCTACTTATTAAAGTATCATACACATTTTTAACTATTTGTTTCGCGTCTAATGACAAGTGCTTTCGACTATGACTAATAGCTGTCAAGCGATTATTTTCCCAAGGACGAAACATAATTACACTCGTATTATAAACCGCACAGTAACAAGGGTTATTAACGACTGATAAAACACGTTTTTAAATATATTCTGCTAGAACATATACCTACATATATACTAAATATATTTTAAATATCTGCCCACCGAGGGCTGGGTCAGGTATGCTTTGGCCAGTGCCATGAGAATTATAATCATTACTTAGTATCAGTCGTTAACCCATTAGTTCTCAAGAGTAGAAGAAAAACAATTTGTTTTTTTTATTGCATTTTATTGCTAAAATTATATCTAAATACTTATTTATCAAGTTAAAAAAAATAAAAGTTCTTAGTTTTTAACAAAATGTTGCGTATACGCAACAATGGGATTTGCCAAAACAATATATATATATATATATATATATATATATATATATATATATATATATATATATATATATATATTGTACTTTTGCACTGTCTGCATCTTTTTCTTGCTTTGTTCTCCTTCCTCTGCAATGAATTGGATCTTGTAGGATTGTTGATTGGATCATTTGAAGCCGATATACCCTCTCCTTTAGCATCGATGAGCGGTACTTCAATTTTCATAAAGGTAACTGCTATGTAAGACTTAAAATCTAATTGTGACATTTTGGTTTTATTTGCCACGTTATATATTTTCTACGCATTAACAATAACACTATCAATCACATTCATAAAGAGGGGCCGCCACCTTTTTTTACCTTTATTCTGTAATTTGATATGCCGTTATCATGCAAATCAACACCACTTATATGTTGATTTTACTCAGCTATCAATTTTGGCTAAGGAATTAGTTGGATTTTGTTTTCTTTCCTGTCATATCTTTTTGCACCTGCAAGTGGTTCAATGGTACAATTATTTGTTACAACTGTCGCTACAGAATTGTCATTCCATCTAACTAACAATACACTTTGTTCAGAATTGTAAGAAAAATCGTAAGTACCACGATCTTGTTTTTTAATATTTTTTACACTTTGCATTGTACTATTACAAGTGCTGTTTTCGCGGATCGTCTCAGTAGCGTAAAATCCTTTTTCTTTTAGCAAACCGAATAGCTTATAAGATGAGAAAAAGTTATCAAAAATATGCGATGATTGGATTTTCGTTCAATCACTGATAACAAATCCAGCACAACGTTTTCTCTTAGACCCAACTCGTTTTTATAAGCACTTGTTTTTCCACCATAAGGTACAATTTTAAATAAATAATAAGTATCTGTCTTCCAAATAATGGTCTTCCAAAATATTGCACATCACATCTATCGATAGATTATGAGAAAATACTCTAAAGTGTATGTTCTTTTTATTTATCCAATCAAATTAGAATTATTGTACAAACAAAAATGCAAAATCTAAATTTTATTATCTAAATCCGTTAGTCTGTCGAGTTAGCGGCACCTATTACAGGAAATCCCGACGTCCCGTAAACGCAACATTATTGAAATCGATTAGGTATGCAAAAACCAAAAAAGATTTTAGAAATACGACACACTATCTTTTCTACTGATAGATATATCAATATAAATTGATAATTTCAGAAATATAATTTTATGTTTAGTACGCAAATTATATCGACAAAAATATGAAAAAATTTCGATTTTTCAATATTGACTAAATTAAAAAATATATACCTTTTCAATTATTTCTAAATATTTTATTAGATTCGTATTTTATGTACTGTTTTAAATAAAATGTAACAATAAATATTATATTTAAGCAGTGATACATTTAAAAAAAAAATACAATTAAAAATGTTCCGTTTACGCTACGTTGCGAACCAATGGGTGAATAATATATCGGTTGAAAGCTGGAAAAATTCAGTACAGCATATTGTAAAAGTTGAAGATTCTTATTTGTCTACGCAAAGTTTTAATATACAGCCCATTGTGATTAATCTAAATGATGACTCCGACAGTGAAACAGATTAATCTTAGAATAATAACACCGAATAATAATCATTATTAATTCAGTTTAAATCTCCTATTGTTATGTTTCGAATATAAACAATATAAGTATTAGAATAACAACATAGATATTTAATAATCATTAATTTTTAACTTTTACAGTGTAGTTTAAATATCTTATTGTTATCACTCAGTATTGAATATAAGTTTTAAAATACTAGTAAATAAATGTAATTTTCTTTACAATAAAATAGATGTCCCGAAAAGAAATTGCTATATTATTATTTTTACTTGGAGTCCGCCTCTGACGCCCTGTCATAAAATACCTAGATGGAGATAAGACAGTAAGTAATGAGGTAAAATTCAAGACGATAAACATTGAGATAGACTTTACATGCATAACCCATAAAATGGTTGCTTATCGTTGAAATAAAAAAATATGATTCCGTGTTTTTACCGTTTTCCTATTTCACACCCATTTTAAACTACCACAGTTAATTAGCACAATTCTTTACGTGCTTATTAAATACAAACTATCGAGTCAACTTTTAACTTCAAATCTCCCAGTCTTGTTTTTCTTAATTCCCTCTAATACGTTCATTAGATTGGAGTAAAATACTTCTTTATTTCCTACCGCAGCATCTTCCATGGAGGCATAAATATGATAGCTATATTATGGGTTATATTTGTCATTTCGTATAATATGGTTAAAGTATGAAATATTTCGGTGTTTAATAAGTTTCCTTTGGATATTAGCCTCTTGTACTGTCTTCGTTTGTAACTTCTTTATTTCGGACGCTCGCTGTTATAAACCGCTCGAACTATAGCCAATTAGTTTATTAGATATAAGGTTGAATACTCGAATAAATGAATTTGGATCAAATAAAAGGCAAATATCGAGCACAGTTAATTTAATCTTGCCCAAGTACTTTCGCTCCCTAGAGGATATTTATGGGCATTTCGTCAATTGTGGACTATCCGACAAGAATAAAATGTTATAACCATAAAATGGTACATCACACTACACTACACGAGGACAAACAAACACTTTAATTTTTTTTTAAATAGGCGAAGCTACATTGTGTACAGAAGCCGGAGACAGAATTTGTGTCTCCGGCTTCTGTACACAATGCTTATATTCCCGTAAACAAAGGACTTATATGCCCTATAGCAAATCTAAGTCCATCGGTATATTGTAAAATAATTTAACAATTTTCAATATGGTTTAATATATTTAAACCCATCCACTGTTTGGTTTTGAGGTTATTTTGCAAGTATTTACTACAAAGTAAGTAACCACATGTTTGCATAATATAATAGTCAAAATTTTACCTTTGCTTTTTATTCTTTTAGTGGGATTATTGGCTTTTAGGTTCACTGAAGATAGACTGATTAGTCCGAAAACGTTTTGAACTTGATCCTTTTGTGCGATATGTAATTAAGATATGATCAGTGGGCCTCAAACAGTGGGGCGTTAATATTTAATTCCGATCGCTTGAAAAGTAAAAATATTTAATTTCCTATATTTTATGTTCACTAATAATATTGGATTTTACCGTATCAAAGGCAAATAAAATGAATATGATATGTATATAAATGGCATGTTAAAAGAAGTGGGGCGGAATATTTCGAATACTCGAAATTATTTGTTGACATCAAATGTTCATAAGTCTCTATTTTGCGTAGAGTGAAAATTATACGAATGGTTTTGCATGTAGTTAAATTGGAAAATACTTACCAATTTGCTGGTATGTCCAAATTTGCATAAAATACATCCAAGAATTGACTTTCTGCAGGCACAGTATTAAATATAACCTTGAAACAAATTGGCACTAAACCACGTCTGAGTTTTCAGCAAAACAAAATGTTTTGCGTAGTCCAGTAATTAATACCAAAGCTATTAAGACTAGCAGTGCAGTAATTAGACCGAAGGTACTTTATAGTTTAACTTAAACACGCCAGGAAGTCCGAATTGAATTCCCGAAACACTTTTTGTTACTTCTTTTTAGCAAACGATTTGTCCTATTCACTGTGATATTTCTTTCACTATCAGAGTCATCACTATCTGAATTGTCTATACGAACAATTAGAGGCCGGACCTCATCTATAACTCGCTTGGTTTAAAAGATTTAACGATTTTGTCTTCCGTATGTCTAATACAATTTTGCATTGTTCTGCCTTTATTGGTTCTAGCGATTCTGTCCATAAACTAAGAACGCTAGCGTCATCTGTTGATTTAGATGCATGTTTATCGTAAAAATTTTTGGCTTTACCCCAAACTAACTCAATTGCATTATAGTGGCAATGGTAGGGCGAAAGTCGAAGAACTTCATAGACATATTTAAGAGCTACTTGATCAGTGACAAATTTCTTTTGAATTTTGTGCTCTCCACGCCTTTGAAGTAAATCGACTTTTAAAAATATGTCACTGTGATCAATTTTTTTTTCTGTCAACCACAACTTTATTTCTTCTTTTGTCCAACTGCTTGAAGGAAATCTCTCTTCTACTCTTGAATGATAGGATGCATTATTCCACACTATTATGGATGGTCGCTCCAATTTTTTTACCTGATTTTCTTCAACCATTCTTCAAAAGTATTTACATCCATATTTCCATAGTAATCACCTGTATTCTTTGTGGTCGAAAAAATTAAACTAGCGTCAGGAATAAAACTCTCATCATTTCCAGCATGAAGTGTAATGTAGCGTTTATCATTACCAGAACGCCTAGAAGAATAACATTTCGTGGTGCCATCTTGCCAGGATGATTTTGACATATTTCCTTTAGCGTAAATCCAAGTCTAAAAATAATACTTGCGTCGGACTATTAAATGTTTTATTGTTCATGTATTTTTTAAAAAAATGTCACCATTTTTAAACAACATTAGAGAGTTCACACAATACTTGTCTATTATTTGTCTTTATATATCGAAAACCTAAATATTTTATCACTCTCCACAAACATGTTAAACTAATATCACACAGATCCTTGTCGTTTATTTACTTGTCGTCCTAACACAGCACCAACTGTTACATATTCTTTGGCTTTATACATATTATATATAATATTTTTAATTGCAAGTTTAATTGACTGGTGCAAATCTAAAGTTTTTGGATCTCGACAATTTCCCTTGCTTACTTTATTTATTTAATCCTCACTCATGTTACTAATTCTTCGGAATGTCCTCTCTGAGATACCGCAAGCATTGATTGATCTGAACTGCCATAACAGATGTCAATGGACCCATATTATTTTTTCCCAAATTGAAATACCTTTCGACTTTTAGAACTAAACGCCTTTCTTCTGGAGATAACACTCTTATTTTCTTCCAAATATTCATTTTGCTTTAAAGCAACGTTTCACTACACTACTATAAAAAATAGTTACTTATATACAACTACTACATCATAAAAAGGACGAGGGTTGTACAGCAGACGAAACAATCGAACACAAATTATTTAACAGCCAATGCGAAACAAACGTAAACACTGCATTGATTGTGATTGCAAAAGCCGTTTGCATGTTTTAAATAATATTTTTGCTATTATGTATTTTGTTAAATTATTAAATAACACCAATACAACCCACGACCATCAACTAATTTTTAACGATAAACAGAAGAGAAATATGATGACGTTTTAATTTGACCTGCTTTGTCAGAAAGATATTTTTAAACAGCATGAATTATTTTTCAACGATTGTGTGGATTTAAGAAATACATTACTCAACAAATTTTTAAAGTGCGTATAAAGGAGATTACAATTATTATGAAGCATGGTATTTACTTGTTATTTTTTAAATAATATGTTTTTAAAAGGCATAACTTTGATTATTGGGTAAACCTACATTATACGATACGTCAGAAGAAATTAAAAAAAAATGATGTAATACATTCACTGTTTAAATAAATATTGCGTACTCGTACTATGGCAATAAAATATTAAAACCAATAAACGATAACCTGTTAACTATTGAAACAACAGAGCAGTAAAATGTTATTCATAAGGGTAGTGTAAGGGTAGGGTAAAATATATCGCCGCTTATCCGGTCCGCGAGTAATAAAGTTACCAACATTTAATTGCAAAGCGGTCTTTTTAGGTGAAAAATACTATACAACGGAAGTGTCTCACTTCGATGTTTGAGTTGTTTAATAAATTGTTTAAACCTGCCGTACTCAAACTGTGGTACGCGTACCACTTGTGGTACGCAAAGAACTTTAAGGTGGTACTCTATAAACTAGAAGAAACGAAGAATTTTAATCAAATTTATCAACGAATGTTATCTTTTACGTGGTGCATGGCAACGCTGCGAGTTGGAAACACAAGCGCGTAATGTCTTATTCATTGTTGGCAACACTGGAATCCCGGCAAACTGCCACCGCCCTTGATTCACGTCATCAGTGGTCATTAGTTTCCTCGTGGCCGTCAGTCGTTGTAGTTAATTTTGTCGAAACGAGTAATTTGCTGTTACTGATTCGTGCTAATTTTTGCATATAAAAATGGATAAGTGGCTTAAAAGAGAAAACAGAACATCTGAAAATCCCGGTCTATCGAGCTCCACTTCAGAGTCGGAGCCTATCCAGGGTGATGACAAAAATAATTATTTCAAAAAACTAAAAGTGGCGGTTAGGAAATATGATCTTGAATACATTAATATGGGATTTACATTCACGAATATAAATGATGAGCCAAGGCCCCAATGTGTAATCTGTTCGGAAATTCTTGCTAACCAGTGTATGAAACCTTCGCTATTAAAACGCCACTTCAGTACAAAACATTCAGTGTTGGAAAATAAACCTAAGGATTACTTCGTTCGGAAGTTAACGGAGATGAGAGGCACAAAAAAATTAATGTCGAATTTCACCGGCAGCAACCAAAAAGCAGTAGAAGCATCCTTCCTCGTGAGTTTAAGAATTGCGAAGTGTGGAAAAGCGCATACAATCGACGAAGAACTAGTTCTGCCTGCCGCACAAGATATGGTAACGTGTATTTTTGGAGAGAATTCAGGTAAACAGCTTAGTATTATACCATTATCCAATGATACCGTACATCGTAGGATTGAAATAATGGCATTAAATGTTAAAGAAACATTGATAAACCGGATAAAAAATAGTATTTTTTTGCAATACAACTTGATGAGAGCACATATATTACAAACTATGCTCAGCTTATGGTTTATGTGCGGTATATATTTCAAACCAAAATCTAAGAAGAGTACTTATTTTGTGAGGCATTAACGGAACGAACTACTGCCGATAAAATATTCAAGAAAATCAATGATTTTTTTGTGGAAAATGGACTAGACTGGAAACAATGCGTTGGTTTCTATTCGGATGGTGCCCGAGCCATGACAGGAAAATACGGAGGTGTAACTACCAAAGTAAAACTGGTTGCAGAAAATTGACTTTTACCCATTGCAGTATCCACAAAGAAGCTTTGGTAGCAAAACCAATGCCCGATGAATTTAAACATGTTCTCCATGAAGCCGTTCAGATAGTCAATTTCATAAAATCTCGAGCCTTAAACTCGCGTTTATTTTCAAAACTATGATCTGAAATGGGAAGTGATCATATTCAGTTATTGCTACACACGGAGATAAGATGGCTATCAAAAGGAAAAATGTTGAACAGGTTATTCGAGTTGCGTTCTGAAGTACATGTGTTTTTAATGGAAACCAATTTTGAACTGCGTGATCGGTTATTAGATGAATTGTGGCTTACAACACTAGCTTACTTAACAGATATATTTAATCGATTAAATGACCTAAACTTAAGCTTACAAGGTAAATCACATAATCGATTTTCTGTTAACGACAAAATAAATGCTTTTATCAAGAAATGTTATATGATGAAAAATAGTGTTTTAAACAAAGACTTGCAGTCGTTTACCAATTTAAAAAATTTTGTGGTTGAGCATGAAATAAAGATTAAAGATGATCTTATTTTTAACATAAAACAGCATTGTCAAATGCCAATTGATAGTTTTAAAGAATATCTTGACGAAGACTATGCTCAGTTTCTTTGGATACGACAACCATTTATTTTGGATAGCATTCCTGAATCATTAAAACAGGATGAAAAAGAATCTTTAATAGAACTATCTTGTGATGGAGGCTTGAAAAGAGAGTTTTCTAAATTAGAATTAGCTGAATTCTGGCTAAATATTAAAAATGAATATCCAGCCTTATCAGAAAAAGCATTGTTATTTTTACTTCCTTTTACGACAACCTACCTGTGTGAAACTGGATTTTCTGCTATGCTACAACTGAAAAATAAATTTCGCAGTAGGCTTAATGTTGATCCAAATTTACGAATGAAACTAAGCACAATTGATCCTGATATCGATTCACTTGTTGTAGCTATGCAGAACCATCCTTCTCACTGAATTTTTGGATTGGGTCAGACTAAGTTTTATTTTGTAACATTTATAATGCCCTTTTTTAAATAAATACATTTTTGCCAAAATTAGTAAATTTTATTATCTACTTTTTTAATAGGTGGTACGCGATTGACGCAGAATTTATGTAAGTGGTACGTGTAAAAAAAAGTTTGAGAATCGCTGGTTTAAACTATAATAAAAATTTCCGACTACAAAATATTTTTAAAATTTGTAAACTCCTCGTAACATGATAACAGCCTCCTCTCTAAAATATGTCACACGTTGGATGTTTATCCCGAAACAAGCTTGTCTCCTGCCGTAAATGGGAGGGAATGAATGGGTACGAATAGGATGCAAAGGCGGAAACGGAAAATTGATATAATTTGACAATTTTCTGTCGGTAATTTACTGATTGGTTAAGATATATTTTTTTAATAATGTTGTCACATTAAATTTTTTTGTCTCGAATCGTTTTTGCTAATTTTTTATCAAATACGGAATTGCGAAAATAAACATTAAAATAAAATAGATTACACGTACGCTCTGTGCACAGCCAACTGTTTCCAGCGTTGATTATTTGAAACCAACTGATCTAGTGCATGCATATCCGGTGCATTTGTGGTGTCCTTTTTCGACATGCATACGAGTAAACATACCAGAAGGTGCATGGAATGAAACTTCATTATAAATTTATGGAATTCGCTCTTGTGAACTTTTGAGATGAAAGAGAATAATAGAGTAATGGTGACTGGGCTCGCTGCGATGATGACATCAATAGAGCAGAGCATAAAAAAAGGTTATTAAATTGACGCTAGTCGTGGACCTTTATAATACGTTAATAAAACAGTTTACGCTTCCATTAGGAACAGCATTAATTTTTGTTCAGAAATAATCATAAAATATGAAACAAAGCTCGGAAAATGAGCAGAAAAATATAATATTCAAAGTTTTTATACACGTTATACAAAGTTGTAAACATTTGTGTCTTTTAACGTAGAAAAAACTAAACTCCACTATCTTGAAATTAAACTTTAGTAAAGAATTCGAAAGAGTAATAAAGTAGCTATTATTCTCATTTGGTATGCATATCGCAAGATAAAAATATTCTTCTTCTCCTATGCTTGAAGCTTTACAACCTTTCAACGTAAGATTATTTATTTTAATGTTTGTAGCTTATCCATTTTTATTTTAAACAAGCTTATGATTCAATTAATTAAACGTCTAATACTATGAAATGCATTGAAAAACTAGCGGCGGTAACGTGAATATGTGTAACTCTTTCGCAGAAGTAAGTGGAATAAGAAAGAAACATAAGAGAAAAACATCAACAGTTTTCTACGTAAATTCTGTTCTGAGACAAGGATATCAGCTACCCCCATTGTTTTATAGCCTGGCATTAGAACGTGCCAAACGAGAAATTTATTTTTTACGATTCCGAAGAAGATCGTTCTCGCATTTGCCGATGACATAGATGCAGTAGCATAATCAACATTAGAAACATTATTTTCTGTGGCTTTAAAGAAGCTGCATTAAATAACGACCTGCTAAAATATGTCACTGGTAGATTTTTTATGTTTTTAAAGCAACGTAAGTTTTTCGACTTCCCCGTCACTAACAATTTTCGCTTCATCTAACCTGTCATGTTAGCGGCCACTTAAACTGTAACGCGTTACTTAGAGAGCTATCCACAAACGCACTTTTTCGATTTAAACTTTAAAGTTCTGTTTGGTTTCATTTTAAAAAACAATCCAGTCTCATCAGCATTGAAAATGTCATCTGACGCATATCGTGAGTCAATCAGGCCATTTAGTCATTCAGTGTAGGCTACACGTTTTCTAGCCAATCATCCGTTACGTTTTTGTTAACATCGCGAGCCTCTCCGCTAATTTGCCCGTAGTTGATTTTGTGCCGCAGCTTCAATTTGCTCAGCCAACTCAGATGCCTTGAAATTCTCAATTCCAAGCTCAGTTGCAAAAGAACTTAGCTATTGTCCTGACCACAGGCCCAGAAAGTAGAATATGGTTGATACGCTGCTGCTAGAACTACTGAAGCATAGCGCGATCTAAATCTTCGTGCTGAGGTTTCCGCAACTTCATGCTCCTACCGTCCTCCATCTCCGCTTCAAGCCACTTTTTTCTGTCCTTCCACATCGTAGCCACAGTTGACTGAGACAGCTCCGTACGGCGAACGACATCCGATTGCTTTCTACCTTTGTCTATTTCTCAAGTTATCGATATTTGTTTCTCCACCGAAACCACTTTACGCTTTTTCGAAAACATGTTGACTGTGGACACACTGAGACCCAACTTAAAGTGGAAATGAAAAGTCGTTAATAGATGATAATATCTGTGTCATACCAGTTAGGCACGCCACCCGAACAATAGAAGGGAGTCATTTAATACTTTGATAAGAATGAGTAGTATGGGTGGCCGCATTCCTTAAGCGCAAAATAATCGCTGGACAATGACCTTACTACTCGCGACTCGGTAGTCTGAACTTTAAACACAATAACACCTTTGTCATCGACTAGTGAATGCTGAAAAGTCATCGCTATAAAGAGAGAACGATATTGGTATAGGGAAAGAATTAATACATTGTTCTTATGACGAATCAACCAACGTTTACTATTTTTATCGTTGTAGAGGAATTATCGTTATATAGGAAATAGTATTATAATATTACCTGTTCTTTTACATACGTTTAAAGTTTTTTAATAGTATTCAGCTATTCTAGCACTATATTAGAACTAATTTTACAATATCAATTGAAGTGGAATATCCTTGATAATTACACCCAGTTATTTAAAGTATTTTGTCTCAATTCACAATTGCAAGTCTCGATTGTCTAAATATTCAAATTTAAATCAACTTCCAAAACATTCCATCGGCTTCCCTCCATTGTGAAACTATTTTAAACTCTTTCGAGAATCAATCCCCTTCAGAACATGACTTCGAAATAAGTTAGCTTCTGATTATTTCGTTTATTTTCTGGCAAAACTTAAACAGAAATTTAATTTCCGGGACGGCAATAAAATCAACCAAGTTGACTCCATTTCGTTGTTTGTCTAGTGACGACAAAAACTAAAACTAAAAGAAGAAAGTTCTGCGACTAAGTCATGAAAATGTATAATTTGATCTCAAGAATTTTATGAAAAGAGTGATATTATATAGAAAAATAATACGAAGGAAAGTCTGGAAGAAAATATTAAAAAGAGGAGATTAATTTATTTATCTGAAAATTATTTTCAAATATTATCGAATTATTTTTCGAATATTTACAGTTATGAAAATGTAAAACAAATATACTGTGTCAAAAAGTATTTAGTGCTTATTTAATGATAATGTTTTTATGAGGCCTAATATTTTGAACATAAAGACCTATTTGTTTACTTATTTTAATTACTTATTTCATTATTTATCTTCTTTAAATTTCCCACGTTATAATTGGCAACTTACATATTTTACAATTAATAGCATTCAGGTTTTTTTGATAACCTCGACAATATGTTAGAATGTACCCTTAATATGTCTGTAAGAAACCTCAATAACTTTAACCCCGAATCATATATTTCAACCTTATCAATAAACTCCCAAGTGCTTTTTTTATTACTTCGAGATAAGGTTACGAACCGAGAGTTTGCCAGTTTCTCACGTTCTTGACTTAGAACCTGCACCCCTTACTGTATGTATACGACAGTGCGAATTAATGGAATCATAGGTTATTTTAATGAAAAAATAGGTTATTTAGAAAACAATTTTATTTTGACAAAATTATAAAGGTAAACTTGTGACAGTTCACAGATATCCTTTCATCTCGAAACAAAACCTGAATGACCGCTTCTATCATTTTTGATTTTTGTTGTACAGTCAATTTTGCGCATTCTAGCTTTGCAAATGGCCCATAAATTTTCAATGAGGTTGAGGTCTGGCCAATTTCCGGGCCAATCTAAAACATTGATATTGAATTGAGTCGTACCAATTAACCGCTCGCATTTTTACTCCCATATACATTTCATATTGTTAAATAATTAATTAACCAGCTATTTCTTTATTTCTTATATTTCATACGTAAACAAATCCTAAATAATAAAATAATGCCAATAATAGATAATACGCTTCAAGAATCACAAAGCAGATTTAGGAAGTGAAGAAGTATACAATAGTATACAAGTATATATATATATATATATATATATATATATATATATATATATATATATATATATATATATATATTTAAGGAGTATGTTTGGGTCTTATAGATTTTTTGTTAAACGGTATGTTGATGACCTTTTGTTAGCCTTACCCCCTCATAAAGTAGAGTCTACCTTATCGATCTTTAATGGTTTTGATCCTCACTTACAGTTCACTTATGAACTTGAGGATCCCTCTAACAATATTATTCCATTTTTAGACATGCGTGTCTTTAGAAATAGTGACAATACACTAACTACAAGTTGGTACAGAAAACCTATGGCTGGTAATAGGTTTCTTAACTATCATTCGTGCCATCCGTTCAAATACAAAATAAATCTTACAAAAGCACTCAGCTGTAGGCTACATAGGTTAACACATCCTAATAACAAAAGAGATTTTCTTTTATTACTCAGAAGTATACTATCTGACAATTCGTATCCTACTTCTCTCATCAATAAATACCTTTTTTCAACAAGTTTTGGGTCTTCTATTGATGATTTACCTGATGGTGATTAACTAAGGATGATTTCTAATAATATTATGAACAACAGTACTCTACTTTCTCCTAGCATGGCAACTTCCACAGCCCAATACTCTTCACTACCCTATTTCCCATATGTTACTAAAAAGCGTATTAAATTGTACAATCAGAACAATATCCCGGTTAAGGTTGCTGTCAATAATGCTAAGACTGTCAGGAACTTGTTTGCTAAAACTGAAACAACTCTTTCTTTTTTGGAACAAGTGAATGTAGTCTATCACATACCCTGTTCTGAATGTGATGCATGTTATATTGGTCAGACGGGCCGTTCCCTTAAAGGACGCCTTACTTCACATCGTAGTGACATTAAACTGTCTAAACATACCTGTGCCCTTGCACAACATGCAATCAACACCAAACTTGCTGTGAATTTTGATGTTAGAATTCTCTGTAGATAATGTAACCTTAATAAGAGACAGTTTATGGAGATGTTTCTTATTTTGAAACAACCTTTTTACCCAAATATTTAGTGGCTTAAAAAATGTACACCTAGACACTAACGATCTAATATGGATTCCGAAAACGTTTTGTTGGAATAATGGGTACAACACATCTCCATTCTTTCTACCAATTTCGATGTTACAACGTCCAAATCAGTTTTTCGTGTTTATACTCATGGAATACTTTTGAAAGCTGTGAAGAGAAATTGCAACCTATATTAATCTATATCTAATTTCCCAGTTTTAACTTGAATCAGATCATAGCTCTATTGGCCTTTATATCAGTCCTTCAATTTATACAACTAACAACCGGGATAACAATCGTTTCTGTACTGTCATCGGAATAGGGCCGTTAGACTTGGTAAGGGAGTACTTAGCCACTGAGCGATGGTCGCCTTGCAATAATAGCTCGGTTATTTGCAAAGGTAATGCTGCTTAAGTATCCATCTCCTACTGGTATCCCCATACCTTCTTCATAAATCATCATATTTCTTTCATAATGTGGAATGTCATTTGCTTAAATTTAAGCTCTTGCAAAGTTTCCCAGTAGTTAATATGAACATGTTCGTAGACACCAACATCGAATTGCCAACATTTTTAGACAACCTGTACGTAGTTGATTTCCGTTCTGGTATATCATGAATGTGTGGAGCATCATGGGAGCGATATTTTTCTTGTTGTTTATTCCAACTTCTCTCTCTAACAGAACGGAGCATGTAAATTTACTGGTTGGCATCGTTACCGTCGTACTCGTAGTCTGAGGTCTGTTGGGACCTCAGAATGAAATCTCACAAAATGCCCATTAGACGTACACCATTTTGTGGCTTTGATATAAATTACTGATGTTGCGTTTTTCCGGATTTACGGTTATGTTTCAGCCGCTTCAGTATCCTTCTAAAAAATGTAAAACGTACGCCCGAACGTGGGTCTTTATTGATGGTGAATACAAATCCCAAATTTACGTATCTTTTGCTTTTGTAAGTTTGATAAGTATCTTGTTTTTATTTGGATTGAGATAAAATTTTTAAAAAATTTAATCCTTTAATTTTGTGCGGCCTGTCTATTCGTCCGAGGATTAGAGCACTCAAATACTGCAACAGATACAGAAAAACTAACTTTTTTAAATTTAAAATTAAAAGCAATATGGAAGTGAATTACGAAATTTACATCAGGTTTCTAAAAACACATGAATTATTCAGGGTTAGACTGGTCGTCAGATATCATTTATTATAAATCACCTTACGTTAAGCTGCGTTGGCTGAGTGGTTAAGGAAGTGAACTTATATCAGTTGGATTCTCCTTGCATATTGTCGAATCTTGTACAAAATGTAATATTTTTGAATTTATTTTTATTTTTTATTAGATATAGTTGTACACCGTGCTAGTCACAAGTCCGTTGAACGTATCTCGTATCTATTGAACGGTTATACTCTTAGACAAGGAAAGAGGGGGGACGCGTAATCGTATGGAATTGACTGAAGCCTAAACCGGCACCAGAAAAGTTGCCAAATCATATCTTATTTTTTCAGTAGATTGAGGATAATGGTTATATATCAAGAAATAGATTATTTTTAAATTTATAATTGAACACTGACATAATAATCACTTTTTGAACATGATTTTATCATGACATATTTTTTAGTAGATCGATATAGTGTTTCAGTAAATTAGAAAAATTGAATTTGACATCAGGAGATCTACTGAAAAAGCAGTAGACCTGCGAGAGGTAGTAATGGGCAACGTACAGTCACAAAGCATGCCCGTCACATCGAAACTTTATTAAATGAACGTTACCTGTCCTCTCTCTTTCCTTGTCAAAGTTTATACTTATAATAGGGAAATTTAGAGGAAGGTAATAAACAGACGTAGGCTGTTTAACTAGTCATAACAGGTGACGTAATAGTGGCAGATGACATTACAGCGCCACTGTGACAGATAATTTTAAGTAGAATCTTATGACAAATGATAACTCGTTTGAAAGGTATTGAAAATACCTATTCAACCATACTAATTTTAGTTAAGTGTAAGGTCATTTCGATGAATAAATTAAATAAATACTAAAATTGTAGTTTCGCATTTAACTTATAAATATTAAAACCTCCTCCTCTAGTTACTTGTCAAAAAGTTGACGTTTTTCAATACTCTAATCGTTTTTACGTCAACGTCAAATTTTTTGACAATTAACCAGAGGCGGGCGTTAAAAAATTTATTAATTAAATACGAAACTACAATTATTTTAATATACCTATTTAATCATACTAATTTTGTTTGAATTAAAGATGATTTTGACTTTGACGAATAAATTAAATAAATACTAAAATTCTAGTTTCGCATTTAATTAATAAAAATTCTAACGTCCGCCTGTGGTTATTTGTCAAAAAAGTTGACGTTTGTCAACTCTCCAGTTGTTTTTAGTTTGCAAAAACCTTCATACCTCAATATTTAGTTTCTGTTTCTGCTTAGTTTAGTAAATTCTCTAGTTATTTTTAGTTTGCAAACGCGTTTATACCTGAATATTTAGTTTCTGTTTCTGGTTAGTCTACTCAAGTTGTTTTTAGTTATTTATTCGTAGCTAATATTTAGGTTAATTATTGTTTAACGAGACGTTTAAATTTTTACAAAGGCAGAATGGTACGTACTGTAGCCGACAAAGTAGCAACTGTGTTAATAATTGGTGAATGTGGATATAATTTCCATGTATCGGAACGTCTTTTTAATGAGAGGTACCCCGATCGCCCTATATCAAGAACTTATTTGAGGAAGCTTCTCGTCGAAAGTTTAAACAAACAGGTAGTGTTCGAGATGCCAAACGATCTGGTCGACCAACAATTAGTGATATATGACAAAATGGATATATGGATATTATAGTTTTGTAGTCAACTTTAAGTAAAACACTTTTAAGGTTTGTTAAACTTTCAATTTTATTTAACCATACTAAAAATTTAAACAAAACTACATTAGAACAATGAATTTGTTATATATTCAACAGGCTTACCCTTGTGAGGATTGTACTATAAAATTAGCAGAATTACTTAACATTTGACATTATATTATTTTATTTTCTTTTTCTTTCTATCAAAACTTATTACTATGGTTTCCATGGTCTCTTCTATTTTTTATATTCATTTTAGGTTAGTTTAACAGAGGAAGTGTCTATGTTTATGCAAACCTTCATTGCAAATTTTGGCATAGTATGTAAAAATGTTTCGTTTGCATTTATAAACAAGCAACAGAGTTTATGTTACTAAGTAATTAAAAAGGAAAAAAAACCAAACAGAAATAAAAATTAAATTTTCTTATTTGAACTTGCAATAATCCCTTTAATCTGTGTATCTTTTAAAGAACTTTTATATCGTTGTCGTTCTTTTCTTTAAAAGAAGATTACTGTATATAGCACTAAGATTTTCAATGTCTTCTCTTTTGTTTAAGGTGTTTTGTGTAGTTTTAATTAAACACATTTCTAGAAACAGTCTTTTGTTGTAATTTTTTTCCCTTCTCAATATTTCTGCTTGATCATAGTTGGGCATGTGGCCCATCGTAATAGAATGTTCACTATATGCACAGACGTACTTTATTCAGATTAATGTCACTATTGTGCGATGTTAATTTTCCGGACAAATTTCTGGGCGTTTCTCTAATATATATTATATTGCAATTATTACAAGGCAGAGAGAACACTACATTAGAGCTTTATTTATTATTTAACGGGGTTTTAAGTTTGGTGTATAGTTTCGATATTGTTTTTATATTTCTGCTTCCAATTTTGATATTAGGTACTTCTCTTAATGTATCTAATAGTCTATTTGTTAAACCTGGCATATATGGTAAAGAGTGGTGCAATGTATTTTGGTTGTTTGTTGAAACTTCCGATTGATTTGTCGTTGAGACTTATGAGACACCAAAAATAAGTCTATTTAGAAGGTTTGCTGGGAATGAGTTCTCTAACATGATCGTTTTTAGTTTTTTAATACCGGCTGTTCTATATTCAGGATTTGACAAAGTTATATCCCTACTTTTCATATTTAATACTAGGTTGGTCTTCATCTTAGATGGATGTGCTGAAAAGTAATTAATAAACCTGTTGCATACTATATTGGTTTTCTATACCATTATGTTTTTAGAACGTTGTTTGAATCACGGTGTAACATCATATGTAAAAATGGTATGCAGTTGTTGTTTTCTAATTCTACTGTAAATTGCAAGTCTTGACAGTGAGTGTTACATATGTGTAGTGTGTTCATTATTTTGTCCTTTGGGAGTGCAAGAATTAAATCGTCCATGTATCTCTTTAGAAAACATTAGAATTCAATATTGAAACCCATTAGAATTCAATATTTAAACCCATCACCTATTCGTCGACTTCAAGGCCGCATACGACAGTGTCAAGAAAACAGTGCTATACCAATCAATGCATGAGTTTGGTATACCAGAGAAACTTATCCGACTAACGAGAATGACAATGTCTAACTTAGAAGCCACTGTTAGAATACAGAGAGAGAGAGTTCTAGATCCTTTGAGATAAAGGATGGACTCAGACAAGGAGATGCTCTGGCTTGCCTCCTATTTAATATTGCCTTCGAAAAGGCAGTCCGAGATACACGAATTAGGGATGGCGGTACTATTTACAATAGATCGATACAAGTCTTAGCATATGCTGATGACATTGACATAGTAGGGCGTAGCAAACGAGATGTTGAGCAATATCTCCTAGAATTGGAAACAGCGGCGAAACAGGTCGGTCTAGTCATCAACGAAGACAAAACCAAGTACATGTTGGTTACAAAGGATCCGATAGCAAATGAGGAACGAGAAACAGTCTTTGGAAGTCATACCTTTGGACGTGTTGACAACTTCACATATCTTGGGTCGCTATTCACTGCTACCAATAAAACAAGCTAAGAAATCAAAAGACGAATAAATCTTACAAATAGGGCATACTATGGACTCCAAAAGTATTTCCACTCAAGAAACATTCAAAGGAAAACTAAAATTATTATATACAAAACATTGCTGAGGCCGGTCCTCACATATGGAGCAATTAACATGGACTCTAACGCAGAAATATGAAAGACTTTTGGGAATATTTGAGCCTAAAATACTCCGCAAAATATTTGGAGCTGTAAACGACCAAGGGCAGTGGCGCAGAAGATATAATTTTGAATTGTATCAGCTCTTTGATGAGCCAGATGTCATTACGTTCATTAAAACACAGCGACTTAGATGGGCTGGACACATAATACGAATGCCAGAAAATAACATTGCTAAAAAGCTAACCACAGGAACACCTGTAGGAAAAAGAAGCAAAGTCGGACCGCGAAATAGGTGGTTAGATGGAGTAGAAACCGACTTACGAATATTAAAAATCAGAAGATGGCAACATGTTGCCAAAAACCGAATAGAATGGCGACGAATCTTAGAGCAGGCCAAGATCCACAGAGGATTGTCGAGCCAAAGATGACGATGATGTATCTCTTTAAAAATGGGACATTAAATGGTAACTTTCTAATACAGCTTTCAATTAAGTCATCCAGTACAGAGTGGTATAGGATTGGTGATATTTCGTTTCCCATGGATGTACCATGTATTTGTTTTTGTGTTCCCATGGGTGTACCCCCTTTCCAAGAAAGTATATATATAAATTTATTTAAATAGTAATTAAAGACATAATTTATAAGTTATATACTAGATAATATTATTAAGAAATAATTATATGAGGGTATTTTTAAGAATTTAGCATAAGAATTAAGTTTAAGAAGTTTTTTTATTTTATTTTATTTAATATTAGATATGTTTAAGTCAGCCAGGTGCATATGCAACCAAACATACACTGTGTTCTTTGACGTTTAGATGGAAAAGTGGGGTTATTTATTTTTGTAATGTTAATTTAGAATATAATTGTGGATGTAGAATAGTAAAAATATATTTCATATAAATGTTTAAGTTACATATAATAGTGTAGTTCTAATCTGGAGAGCCTAAAGTCAAGTAAATTGTACATAGAAAGTTCTAGAAATGTCAATAGGACTATTTACATAATACATCATAGACAAAAAAAGATTACATTTATTCCAGAATGTTCAGATAGAAAAAATAGAATGATTCGAACATTATTTGTTGCTAGATTATTCTGGAAACGAAAAAAGATATATATATATATATATATATATATATATATATATATATATATATTTATATATATATATATATATATATATATATATATATATACCATGTAATTTGAAGCGGGAGCAGTCAGTATGATCAGTTATCAGTTAGAAGTCAGTTAGTTAGTTACAGTTGATTAATCAGTTAGTAAAGTGAGTCAGTAAAGTTATAATTCAAGAATTTAGTTACAAGAAGATTATTAATTGAGTTAAGTGAGTTAGTTAGAAGAAATTAAATCAGTTACAATATTATTATTGAGGAGTTAGTTATAACAATTCAAGGATCATTAAGTCAGTTACATGTGATTATTAATTACAAAGAAGAATTAACAAGAATTTATTAGGTTATGAAGAGATTATTAGCTAGAAGAAGGGATTGATTAAGTTAAATGAATTATTAAGTCTAATACAGTTGAGATTAATTATTACTACAGTAATATAGTGATAGTATGAAGTTAATTCATTGAAGTAAGCATTCAATAATACAACCACAAGATCCAGTATATTTGAAAGTACATTATATGGAAATTACAAGGATATAAATTTCTATATTTATATGGTGAGTGGAGATAATTAAGAAGAAACATATTAAAATTGTTGGATAACCAAGGCTAAGTAAGAAAATATCGAGTGGTGATAGTAACTTTAATTTTGGACAAACTTTAGGCGTTCAGTGAAAGAAGGTACCAAATTTTGTTAATAATTTAATAATTGTAAGAATTTCAAATTTTAGATAGATTGTTTTAAATTGATATTGCTTATATTAGATAGATAGGTTTGTTTCATAATAGTTATAATAAATATAATTTAAAAAAGTACTTACAAACTAATTCTTTGAGAACCGCGATAAAAACCCTATACTTACATATATCATTCAAATTTACTCATAGCTCATACAGAAACAAAACATCATATATATATATATATATATATATATATATATATATATATATATATATATATATATAACGTTATGTCTTTATTTATTTTTATATTAAATTAGCCGTAAAAAATAAACTTGATCAGAGTAAATATAACTAGAGTAAGTTTGATATCTAATATCTTACTCGTCATTACTAGTAATTTTTGAGAATCCTAATTAAGATCCCTCTTTTGTAATGCCACATTTCTTCTCTGTTGAGTGCCAAAATTTTTTTTCTGTCTACTGTGTATTCTAATATTTTGTTATTCATCTTATTCCTGAACATACTTATTTGAAGTATTCTCGAGCTAACAGCAGTGATTTTCACGTGAGTCTGTCATAACGAAGCACTATATTTGTTGTGTCAGTCTACTGCTTTTATTTCTCCTAAAGGCTTTGTTGTGCCTCGTACTGTGCTCAAAACTTTCCACGAACAATCCGGGTATTCTTAGGCATCCATCATCGCCAGCATAATTTCGGGGTAGCAGAAAAAAGAGAAATGAATTTGGGGCGTATTCGGTGCTTTCCAGCAGTGGTGACTACGCGTAAACGGGGTCACAGTTCCACGCAAATATGTAATATAGCGACAGAAATACATTATTCTGTTTACTCGACCAGTACACATGAATGTTGGTTGAGTTTTTGTTTAAATTAGAGTAGTGTTTTTTAGTTTGTTTTTTAGAATTTAAGTAATTTGTGGGTATAACATTATATTATGACTGAAATTACTCTCTTTTATTCCTTTATCTAATTTTTCTTAGTTCCTAGTTCTTTTTGAATGTCTTCTGTATCATTTTCTTTTCTCTTTTTTTCCTATGTATGAATGTCATCATTTTTGCTTTTAAAAAATAATCGTGGCTACCAGATTACGGACGTCTATATACTCTTACATCTTGAAACTTTCGATGAGATCTTTGTATCCGTATTCTAAAGTCTTCTTCTTCTTGATGCCATCTTCTTGATGGCGATCATCATGGCAATCTTTATCTTTTCTGCAGCAGCGTGGAAAAGTTGCACACATGTTGTATTGAACCAGAATCTGGGGTGGTTTTTTAACCAAGATGTTCTTCTTCTTCCTGGACCTCGTTTACCAAATATTTTTTTTTTTTTTTAGGATGGCTTTAAGGAGAGCATATTTGGATTCATTTTGCATAATATATCTGAAGAAATGTAACTTTCGAGATTTGATTTGATGGTGGTCAGTACCTCTCGGTTCTTATTCTTTCTTCTGGCGATCTCCTCATTTATGACTCGGTCAGTCCATGGGATCTTATGCATTCTCCGATATAGCCACATCTCAAATGCTTCAAGTTTTCTGTACATATTTTCGTTCAAGGTCCACGATTCGACATCATAAAAAAGTACAGAGAAGACGTAGCATCGCAGCATTCTTACTTTTGTATCAAGAGAGAGATTGTAACTCTTGAAGAAGGCCCACATCCGATTGAAGGTGGATCTAGCTATCCGATACGTGCTCTAATCTCCTGGTTGTTGGTCCATTCTTCATTTATTATAGTGCCGAGTAGTTGTAGTGCGTCACTCTTTCTACAGGGGATTCGTTGACTTAGAGTTGACCTTTTGTTATTCTTTTCTTGCTAATTATCATAAGCTTTGTCTTCTTAACGTTTATATTGAGTATATATTGTTCACATAGTCAATGTGTTCACCTTCAACTCTGAGATTTGCTGTCTGATTCCAATAAAGATTTCTGATTATTTTCAGATCTTGGTTGTTAATTCCTGCTTCTTTTAGTATTTGCATCATCTTGGCGTGCTGTACTCGATCAAACGCTTTCTCTCTGTAAAATCTACAATACTTTATTAAGCACGTGTTGGTACGTCCATATATACTTGTGTATTTCTCGATGTTTGACGACCCTCATTAAAATATTTAGTTGGTTAGTTTATACTATAAACTATTATAACACTCTTTAAAGTAGTTAGTTGCTACCACTATTAACTCTCGACTATCATCATTAAGGTTATCCTCTCTAAATTTTTCAACTACCTCGTAATGTATATTATCTTGCTCTTTAATTAAAGTTGCCACATTATATGATTTCCCTTGTGGTACTAAATTTTGCTATTTATTCATTTTTCTGTATGAAAAATGCATCTTTTAAGTTAAATTATTTTCTTACAACTTTCAATTTATTTTACCAAAGTCATTATTTGACCAGGGCACATGTTTAGAATGACAAATGTTTGGAAACAGTAAAGAAGTCCTGGTGGTATTCTTTACTGTTTCTAAACATTTGTCTTTTTACTCTTCCATGAATGTCTCTCGAAATTGTTCAGCAACTATGTCCAGCTTAGGACCAAGCTTAGGTTAGACTAAGGACAAAGTAACTATTTTCCTACAATGTGTAAAATTGAAATCCCACCTACAAACAATAAACAACTGATGCATAAAATAAACTTTACTAAAGCAAATTGGATTCAATACACAGCGACGTTGAACTCATTATTTGCAGGTTTCCCAGAGGAAAACTGTGGTCGATTGATTCAACTAATAAACAAAGCTGCTGATTCTTCCATTTAAATATACAAACCAATAGACAACAAACAATAGCATATCCCTTGGTAGGATGATTCATGCTCTAGAGCTGTTAAAGCCAGAATTAAACCTATAAAGGATTTTCAAATAAGCTCTACTTCGCAAAACTATTTTATAGTGAAAAATAAAAAATGTGCAGCAGCAAGAAAAGTCCTAAAGGATAAAAGGAATAACAACTTTAAAGCATTATTACATAACAACAATTAAAATTTGCTAAAGTTACATAAATCGTCAATATTATAGAATCACAAAATAAAAGATAATAAAATATAAAATCCAATGCAAAATTTAACTAAATTGCTAATCGCATACTGAAACCTTACGAACTAGTTTACGAATAAATTTAAGTTGCTACATGTGATACTCAAATATACATAAAAATACTTCAGATGACTGTACCTAAACGTACTGTGATTTCTTAGTTATTCGTCAAAAAACTGTTCCACCGAATATGGTCTTTCAGATAGATAAGCTTTTGTCAATTTACGGAACTTAAGTAAAAAAGTTGTAGATTTAAACGAATGTGCCATTAGATAAGACTTTAAATATAGTCAAGACAAAATTAGAGAGTGATGATACATTGACAACTAGAACAAGACTAAATATATCAGCTATAATGGAGTTATTAACATTATGTATATATTTATGGAAGATTTTGAAACAAATATTATTTCTAAAAAAAATTTAAAACCCACAGTATGGTAGAGATATGTAGATGAAGTATTCTCATCATGTATTCTCAAGTATTCTAGACAATAACATTTATCATGGAAAAGGAATATAATAATACACTACCTTTCCTAGATGTTTTAATGTCTAACAACGATACTGGATATGAGACTCAGGTGTATAGAAAACCAACACACACACCAACAGATATTTAAATTTCAAATCAAATCACAATATTAATATTAAAAAGGGAATCATTACATCCTTATACGATAGAGCCAAAATTACTTGTTTTAACGAAAATTCATTCTTGGAGGAAAAACATTTGTTAACATCTGTTTTATTAAAAAATGATTATCCTTTATCGTTTATAAATAAGGAATTTTCAACAATCGATCGAATAGAACAGAACAATTTAGAACAAGATCCTACAGCATACAAGGAATAATACAAAAAGGAACAATACCATACATAAAAGAATTATCAGAAAAAATTAAAAGGATAGGAAATAAATTCAACATTTCAACAACATTTAAAACAACAAAAACGTTGAGATCTACTTGGTCCAAAACCAAACCTAACAATGAACAAGAAAGGACAAAGAATTGCATTTATAAAATATCTTGTGAATGCGATCAGGTTTATTTAGGTGAAACCATCAAGGCATTAAATGTTGGAATAAGTGAACATTAATCTTATATTAAAAATAGAGAATTTGATAGATCTCAAATTTGTAAACACGCATGGGATAATGAACATAGAGCTCAATCGAATGATTCAAATATAGTCCTAAAAGAAACGGATGGTAAAAAGAAAAAAATCAAAGAAGCGGCTCTAATTATGCTAAATGTGGCTAGAATTATGTCGCAAATTCCTCGGCAGAATGTAGTTAGATCTGGTTACCCATATTGAAAGAGGAAGTTATTAAAAAGAAAATACCAGTATGAGTAAGTCAGTAAGATATAGAGAAGACATCATTTTTGTTTTTTAAATAGCCAACATATAAAATCAGAATTTGGTGTTTATTGAAGGTAAACTATATGCACGACCAAATACTTACCATGTCAGGATAGTATGAGTTATGAGGTTTTTTTCCTGGTTTTTTTTCATAATTTACTATAGAATCACTAACAGGAGAATTTTACTGTCATTATGGCATGCGTTTGCCTTTTTAAAGACGAATTACATGCTATGATTTTTTCTGACCGATATTCTCAACTTAAAGTTGATCTCATGTAATCGAATAAACTATCTTATAGTAAAGTCGTCCCAGGAGCGCAAATTAAAGTCGTCTATTTTAAAATGTATAATGTATGTCTGTATAGTCAGTATTAATGAGTTAGAAAAATTAAATTATTAGAAGAATTTTTCACTAAGTTACAAAAAAACAAAATTTGTTTAAATCATGAATATGTTGCTTGTGTGAGTCCATTTCAAATAGGTAAAGAAATAATAAATAAGACTTACAATCAATTTAATTTAACTATCCAGACGACCGGTTTCGCTTTCTACAATATGCAAAGCATCTTCAGATCTCGATACAAAGTTAAATAAATGATGCCGGTACTCTATTAATTGATGGATGGTAGAACATGGTTGAAACTATCACGTATTGTTGAATGAACTTAAGTCTGCTATTGTAGTTGTTTGACAATAAACGGAAAGTTCTTGAGGAGATAGATTTTTAAAAATTTGTTTAATTTACTAATGTTTGTATTTTGAGAACGATTTCCAAAGTGGAAATTGAAACGTCAATAAACGTACTTTAACCTTTAATTGTGGCTTATTCCCATTTAAATAGTAATTACTTTAGAATAAAGTCAAGAGCATATCCGGAATAATTCATCAAATTCACCTCTCAGCCCAATCCTGACACAATACAAACATGTTTAAATTCAATGCCTTTACCACTATACACTTCCATCAACAACCTATACAACCTGAAAATCTCTCATTCCCTTCATGTTTAATAAATATAATTTTTTACTAACATAAAAAAAGACTCTGCCACAGGTACAGATACAATTTCATACTCCATGATAAAAAACTGACCCCATTCAGGATTCGTCATTACTACTGCAAGTATTCAATAAATGCTTGATTTCCATTAAATAAATGGAAAAAAGCGTTAATAATCCTAATTTTTAAACTTCATAAAGATAAACATAATACATCCAACTACCGAACAATAGTTATTGCTTTTTGCGTAGGTAAAATCTTAGAATCAATAGTAAAAAAAAGAGATAACAAAAATGAAACGGCAGAGATAAAAGCACATAAAAATTGATGGTATAATACTATGGGACAGAGCAAGAAGTACATATATACAACGTAGATGCAATGTGGAGAACATCAAAGACTGGGTAAGAAAAAGAAGAGTAGAATGAAACGATCATATAAGCTGAATGACAACAAATAGAGTAGTAAAGACGGCAAAAGTCGGTTCCCCAATAGGAAGACGATCAGTGGGAAGACCATGAGAACGACGGAACGACAACTTACTGAAGGCACATTGAAAAACGGACAGAAGATAGAAGATAGACAATAGAATCACTATATTTTAGTCCTGCATACTCTTACTATCTCCTTTGATACCATCCCTGACATCCCATTCTTGGAAACCATCCCTGACTCCCCAATCATGAGAAGTATAAATATATCTTTGTTATATCGTATTACTAACATTTTCGCATGAGGACACGAGAGAAAAGAAGTCGAGTAATTTTTAGAAAAACAACAATAGTAAAACCACAAACACAACCATTTGGATATACTGATTGCAGATTCAAGATATAAGTATTTCCTCAAATTTATCGGGTTATTGTTAAAAACATAGCCCATACAATGAACTAGAAGAAGAAAAAGACTATTGTCATTTAGGTTATCTTCTCTAAATTTTCCAACTACTTTTTTGCAGCATTATATGATTTACCTTGTCATACCAAATTGTGCTATGTATTCATTTTTTTATTCAAAAAATGTGTCTTGTAGGTTAAATTCTTTTCTTGCAATACCAAAGTCATTATTCCAAAAGGCACATTCCTGGTGGTATTCCTTACTGTTGTCTTTTTACGCTTCCGTGGTTCTCTACTGGAATTGTTCGGCGACCATGTCTAGCTGCATTGTATTTTTTATCTTCTTTCTTGCCCTACGAAGACTGTACGTCAGGTCTGCTTGAGAAGCTTCCCAGTCAGTTTTTCGTGGTTCTTTTAAGTTCCGATAACTTTTTATTTCTAGCTCATAGCACGTTATTTCAAAGCAGATTTGTCTTTGGTTGTGGTATTATTCCCAAAATATTACAATTCATAAAAAAGAATAAGTTAAAGTTAAGTAAAAGGAATGTGTAACATAGTTTCGCATTTATTTATATAAAATATGTTTAATAATTCGAATCGAGGACATTCATAAAATAGCCTCGAATTAGAATGTGTAAGTCAGCAGAATTGCTAATCAAGTTCGTATGGTTGTCGTAGGTCAATAAAACAAACTTGACCCATTAATGAATAAACTGCTGATATATGCAAGGACTATTATAAAAGAGACAATGATTATTATCTGGTAGATCAGAACTAAATTAACGTCAAGATGGCAAGTTAATGTATCACGTATTGGTAATTATGAGGTAGTCTCATAGGAACTTCAACTATGTACGAAATACGATTAGAATAAGTAATGTTATATAAAAGTGTACTGTTCTTGTAATAATGTTTAACACGGACTGTTGTACATATTTATTAATATTACTTTCAGTATTACAGATTACAGTGTCATCCTAACCTCCTAATCTAAAGTGCTTAACCTAACCTCTGCCCCGAGACCACGTGCCGCCTGTCCCATGTCATAGTCCTGTCAGGACTTTACATTTACAAGCTATTCAGTCTCATGACATCTTTCCCTTCCTATAATATACAGACATTACAACAATGAACTAAGAATAAAAACATTCTAAAATAAAAACTAATAACAATACTGATTGCAAAACTAGTACATTTCAAAATCATTATATCTAGATGGGGGTTTAATTAATCTTTTACTTCTGGTAGGAAACTGATTCGATATTTCACTCTCACGGGCCATTGATGTTGAAGGTCTGCCATTCTCATTGTGATCAAAATCATCTGCTAGGTTAATATGATGTTTAGGCATATTATTAGATGGTCTCAAGTGATAGCTATTTCTTCTTACAAGTGTTCCATTTTCTTTCTCAACAACATATGATCTTGGCTCTTGTAAACCTCGTCTAACCACAGCAGGTTTCCATTGCCCATCTTCTCTTATAACCACATTATCCCCTACACTTAATGCTTCTTTTGTAGCTGTATTTCTATCATAGTAGTGCTTGTACAATTTTCTTTTATTATCCAATTTATTCTTTTCATTTTTTAGGTCTACCTGTTCTGGTAAATATTTCTCTTGTAAAACTGGAAGTTTGCCTCTAAGTCTACGACTATTCAAGAGTTGTGCTGGGGACTTGTCTGATCCTAATAGTGGTGTATTTCTATATTCTAATAAAGCTAACTGAAGATCTTCACACTTCCTGAAAATATTTTTAGCTATCTGGACGGCTCGTTCTGCCTGACCATTTGCTCTAGGATATCTAGGACTAGATGTCACAAATTTAAAGTTCCATTCCTTAGAAAATTCTCGACATTCCTTAGAGCCAAAAGGCATATTATCAGATACAACTTCCAAAGGAATCCCATGAGTGGCAAACATCGTCTTAAACGAATTTATTATTGACTGGGATGTTTTGGACTGCAACGGAACAATTTCAATCCACTTTGTGAGATAATCCATTACAATTAAATAAGATGTTCCTCCAAATTCACAAATATCAGCTGCTAGCATTTGAAATGGCAGTTCTGGAATTTCTCTTAGTACTAATGGCTCTTTAACATTATTTCTCTGATATTTCTCACACTCAACACAATTTCTAACCAAATCCACTATGTTCTTATTCATATTTGGCCAGAATAATACCTGTCTCGCTCTTTGCTGTGTTTTTGTAACCCCAAAGTGTGTTTCATGAAGCAGCTTTAACATCCTATGCCGCAAAGAATCCGGAACTATGACTCTGTCCTTATAAAACATCAAATCATTTAATGAGTAAACATCATGCCTAATATTAAAATAATCTTTGACTATGTAAGGTACCCTCGATGCACATGACGGCCACCCTTTTTCACAAAAATCTCTAATTATTTGAAGCTTCTTATCCTGTTTAGTTTCAGCTATAAATTCCTCTCTCCTTTCTTCTGTTATATTTAATGTATGCACTATTTCCGTTACAAATGCATCATCCTCTACCTTTTCCTTCAAAAAGTTTCGAGACAACAAATCAGCTATAAGCATTTCCTTGCCTGGCTTATATTCTACAGTTAAGTCATATTTTAATAATTTCTTTCTTTCTTTATTATCGAAATCAATGGCTTATGATCTGTGAAAACCTTAACTTCTCTACCATAAATATAATTATGAAATTTATTACAAGAAAATAGGATTGCATTTAGTTCCTTTTCAATCTGGCTAAATCTGGTTTCACAATTGGTTAAAGATCTAGAAGCAAAAGATACAGGTTTAAGATTTTGTAATAATACACATCCAACACCATTTTGACTTGAATCTGTTTGAATTATTATTGGAATATTTTCATCAAAATTTGCAAGAACTGGTGGTGAGCAAATTAACTTTTTTATTAAATTAAATGAGTTTGTGTGACTTCTAGTCCACATCCAAACTGTATCCTTTTTCAACAATTCTCTTAGTGGGGCTGATACATCCGATAAATTTGGTATAAAATTGCGATGGTAATTGATCATGCCCAGTATTCTTTGTAACTCTTTTTTATTATTGGGTTCTTTTAAATTTATAATAGCTTTAACTTTATCTACATCAGGTCTCATACCATCTTTATCAAATGTATTTCCCAAATATTTTACTTCCGGCATTCTATACTGTATCTTATTGGGATTAAATTTTACTCCAATATTTCTAGCACGTTCTAATACTTTATTAAGGATTCTATCATGTTCTTTAAGACTACCTGCAAATATCAAAAGATCATCAAAATAGATGAGACATCCCTCAATATCACCAAAGTTTTCTAAGTTAATTCTTTGAAAAAATTCAGGAGCAATATTTAGTCCAAATGGAAGTCTATCAAATTTCCAAATTCCAAAAGGAGTTCCAAATGCACAAACTCTACTGGACCTCTCATCAAGTTGAACTTGATAGAATCCCTCTTTAAAGTCCAAAACAGAAAAATAACATTTGTTTTTTAACTTACTGCATATCTCTTCAATAGTAGGTATTAAACAATATTCCTTTTTAAGTGCTTTGTTTAAATCTCTAGGATCTAAACAAATTCTTAATGTTTTATCAGTTTTTTCAACTATAACCAAATTGCTCAACCACTCTGTAGGACCCTCACATTTAGATATAATGCCACGTTTTTCTAAATCTAACAGTTGATTTTTTAATCTCTCTTTAATGGCTAAAGGGACCCTTCGTGGGGGCTTAGCCACAGGAACACAATTCTCTTTGAGTTTTAGTTTACATTTTTGAGGACATTTACCTAATCCAGTGAATACATCAATATTTTGTTTAATAAAGTAATTTTTTGTTATATTTAAATCTATGGTATCTACTCTTTGTATCAAACCCAAATCTAAACATGATTTTAAACCTAAAATTGGCATAAGGTTATCCTTAACTATAACAAATTCTAGTTGAAATATGTTCCCTTTAAATAAACATTTTAGTGTAATAATACCCACAGGTTTTATTTTAAATCCCCCATAAGCTTCTAACCTTATTTTGCTCTGAATTATCTCATGATTTTTATTGATTTTATTCAAAAAGTAGATTGATATAATGTTAACCTGAGAACCTGTATCTATTTTAAAGTCTATTCCATATTGCTCAATTACTAACCTTTCAGTCCATTCCTTATTTCCTTTTATTTCATTTACCTCAATTGATGTTACCATAAATTCTTCCTGTTTACGGTCCATATCTACTTCTTGAATCTCCTGAACTTCTCTTATGATTCTGTTGTTACACATTTTCTCGAAATGATTGTAATACAAACACTTATTGCACATTTTACCAAATGCTGGACACCTTCTGAACTCATGAGCACGGCCACATTTTCTGCACTGACCACTTTTCCTTGAGTTTTCCTCCTGTTCCCATCTTTTGTTTCTTCCAGTATTAAAGTTGTTATTCGAAGCTTTTGCCCTTGCTGTTTGATTACCATTTCCCCCTTTTACAGAATGAACATTAAGTGCTTGACTTGACTGAACTTCTTTAAACTGTATTTTTGAAATTTCATATGCTCTACACATGTCTATTGCCTTTTGTAAGGTTAACTCATGATTCTGCAACATTTTTTCTTGTAGATCTTTATTGATTGTTCCTAAAACTAGTCTATCCCTGATCATTGAGTCTAGTACATCTCCGAATTCACAATTTTTTGCCAATTTACGCAAGTCAGTTAGGTAAGTATCAAATAGCTCTCCTTCCTCTTGTTTTCTATTGTAGAATAAAAATCTTTCGTAGATCACATTCTTTTTAGGGGTGAAGTAATTCTCTAATTCACCCAATACTGTACCATACGATTTTCTCTGTGCATCTGTTAACTTTAAGGTATTAAACACATCAAGTCCTTCATCTCCCAAAAAATTTAACAGTAGAGCAATTTTTACTGTGTCTTCCTTTTCGGCCTTGTCACTGGCCAAGAGGTAAATTTCAAATGACTGTTTGAATCGCCGAAAGTTTTCAGCCACGTTACCTTCAAATGATAATGGTTGAGGTATTCTAAACTCCATATTGTTCTAATTCTAACAACTTCTTGTTTTCATTTATTTTGGAAGCAGCAGGCTTCATTAACCACAAGACTGCGCCATGTAATAATGTTTAACACGGACTGTTGTACATATTTATTAATATTACTTTCAGTATTACAGATTACAGTGTCATCCCAACCTCCTAATCTAAAGTGCTTAACCTAACCTCTGCCCCGAGACCACGTGCCGCCTGTCCCATGTCATAGTCCTGTCAGGACTTTACATTTATAAGCTATTCAGTCTCATGACAGTTCTGTTGCAAATAAATGGTCATCTAATTTATTAACCACGTTATTTACCATAACTACGTTATTTACCATATGGTTCTAACAGCACGCCCTGTCAAACACGTGGTAGATTTAACGACGTTGCTTACAAATGTCGCAGCTATCGTTATGTATATAATCTCTCAATATAAATAATTATCTCTCTCATGTGCTTGTTTTTTTGCTTCAGAGAATAAGTGACCAGTCATGTCCTTTATTTGGTCTGACCATCGTACATGAGATCTTCATCTGGAACTTTTACCTTTACATTACCTTCAACTATCATTCGCTCCATGCGTTCTCTTCTTCTAGTTATATGTCCAAAATATATGTATATTTTGGTTGATAGTTGTGATAAGTCTAGTTTTTATGTTAAGTTCTGCTAGAATTAGTTAGTTGTGCTTTGTGCGGCTTTTGTATTGTCCAAGTTTTTGAAGCATAGGTGGAGAGAGGAAATATCAATGCTCGAATAAGGCGTTATTTTGTGTTTTTTGTGATGTCAGTGTTCTTCCAAATTTTTGTAAGTTTGGATGTTGCCGATCTGGTTATTATGATGCGTCGATGGATCTCGTCTTCGTATTCTCCACTGTTAGTAATAACGGAGGCATAGGTAATTAAATTGCCTGAACATGTTTCGTACTCACCGTGCCTAGCCTATTCATAATTTTTTCAGTTCTTCTGGAGATGACGCCAATATAACAGTGCCATCAGCATAACGTAGGTTTTTGATTTTTCATTCATTACCTCTACATACTTCCACTATTAAGTCTGAATTATATTCCCATAGTGAATTGTAAGTGATTCACCCCCCTTGTTTGTTCCCGTTCTGGGTTATTTTACTGACTGTTTATAAAATGCTAAAAAAAATGATGGGTTGGTTACTAATTTTTACTTCAATTTTTTCTGATAGGACTGTGGTCGTTATTTTTTTTTACGATTTATAGCTCTGTTTTGAATAAGTTTTATAATTATTTTTATTGTTTTAAACTGTACAAAAGAAAATAATTGTATAGATCCCTTGCACACCCCCTCTTGTTATTACTCTGCTCGGCGTCTGGGCGGCACAGTGGAAAAAAGGAGTGGGTAATGGACGCTACTCTCATTTCCTCGTTTCCTCGCTAAAGGCACACACTACAGCGAGGCTCCCAGTTAGAAACGACGACGTGGTGGCGGTAGAGGGGCGGCGTACTTGAAAAATACACAAGGTTAGCGATGTAGTGTGAATAATGAACGAAATGATGTTTCGAGAGGAAAAGAACGTTTACATTACGAATTAAAAATCTCTACAGGAAGAGATAAAAGGAAAGCCCGCCGGGAAAAGGGCGTTAATATTAATGACGGAGTGAAAAGTGGACTGCTGAAAGAATTATTATAGTGCATCATTACTAAATGAAAGAACGTTTTAATAGTCGATTTTGATTATTAAAACATGCCGGAAAATTCACAACGGCATAAAAGAAACGCATATTAGAGTACAGAGTTTAATTTAAGTATTAATAAAATATTATAGTTTTGATATTTATGTCATATTAAGAGTGTGTCTTTTATTTTTATTTTTCTTGTATTGCATGCCTTCTTCTTACCTTCTTTTTTTTTAATGCTGCTGTTGTCCAAATTATACCGTGGCCACTAATAATTTCTACCGTGAACATTGATGGTCCCACATTGCCCATGTTCAAGTTCGATTATGTTTGATGACTTCACTCTCTTATCTTTTTGTTTGGTCTTTTTTTACTGTCTAAGGTTCTTCTTAGGAATATGTTGTCCTCTATCCTCAAACCTTATACATGAACTTCTTCTTTCGGTGCCATATTAGGTCCCTCTAACGTTGGCAATTACATTGGCGATTTGTTCGTGGTTTTTAGCTAGTCGAAATAGTGGATTTGCACTGCATATTTCTATCCCTTAGACAGGGTAAAAAATAGCAAATATTTTATTTGCACATTTATCAGGTCAGTTATGGAATAGAGGGCGTGTCTCTACGCGTCACTAAACAAATGCCAAAGTTACATCATCTTGGTTACTAAAAGAAAAATCCTGAGGAAATGTATGAACAAACAACCGCACTATCCATCATTATTAATTTTTCCTCTTGCTAATCTTTCTAATATAGAAGACATAATTTATTCTCTTAGCAAAAGATACGTCTCAAGTACGATAGACGGCTCCAACATCAGAGCTAAAGAGACCGTTAAAACTCTTTGACATCGTCTATGGCTCATACTAAACAAGCGCCCCAAGAAAGAAGTTCCATTTCCTCCAGTTAAGCTTCTTCACTTGGCTGGTAGTGGACTTCCTGATGAGTACTTCGATACCCTAGAAAAACTTCCCTTAAACATCGCAGATAACACTAATTTGCAAGTCAAAAATGCTTATTAAGAGTCGTTCCAATGTATAGCTGGTAACATCTGAGGTGTTTTCTTTCTTCGGTTTGGTTAGCTTCTCCTCCCCCCAAAACTAACAACACTGTTAGCTTCTTAGCTATTGCACCATTACAGTGATTTTATGTCCTCAGCCCATTCCCCACTGTTTTATAATATATATCTGAACTGAACTAAACTGAACTGAACTATTACTGAATAATCATCATCATTAGCCATTTTGAGTCCACTGCTGGACATAGGCCTCCCGTAAATAATTCCAATGCATTATATCCTGAGCACCCTAAATCCAGTTGTGCTAAATGCGCTTGATGTCATCTGACCACCTTGTTGGAGGACGTCCTCGATTACGATAAGCATCCTGTCTAGGGGTCCATTCCAGACTTTACTTCCTCCACCTTCCATCTTTTAATCTGGCAACATGCCCCGCCCAGTTCCATTTCAATGTTGTAATCCTTTTAACTGCGTCAGTAACACCAGTTTTTCTCCTAATTATTGTATTTGATACTCTGTCTCTGAGGGATATATTCAGCACTGACCTCTCCATCGCTCTCTGTGCCACTTGTATGTTATTGATTACTTTTCTGGTAAGGGTCAATGATTCTGCTCCATACGTTAGAACTGGGAGTACACATTGATCAAAGACCTTCCTTTTCAAGCACATGGGAATATCTGATCTAAAGACTTCTCTCAGTTTTCCGTAAGCCACCCATGCCAGTCTTATTCTCCTGTTTAGCTCCGTTGTTTGATAATCTCTTCCTAATTTGATCTCGTGGCCCAAATATTTATAGCTATACACCTGTTCAATTTGCGTGCTGTTAGTTGAGATGTTTTTAGCTAGTACAAGGTTGGTCATGTGTTTTGGAGAAATTAATTTTAAGTCCAACTCGTGTATACGAGCTCTGAAGGTCATATAGAATAATAATGAAAGAAAAATGCAATATTTTGGTTGTAAATAAATTTGCGAAAATAGCAATATTAATTGTGAGTAAATTACGATAATTTGCTAGCTTTACTCATTACTGTTATCTGTACAGAGAATAGACTTACCCTTTGAAATATTGGTGTGTTAACGTAGCCTGTGGAGTAGATTTGTAGCGTTGACCATCGCAACGCCATCCGAGGCACAAAAGAAAGGACATCCCGATAAACTTGATATGTTTTCGGTACGCTGTCTCAATAGCAACTATCTTGAGATGGCCAGAAAATCCCTCTGGCCATTTCTAGATGATCTATGGGACAAGTACTCCTTCATAAATCAGCGCTATTGTATGGCGCTTTTGAATGGCGATAATTTAACTTAATGGTCACTGAAATATGATACTTTACAGCGGTTTCTGTGTGCTGGCGACATACTTTCCAAATAACAAAAGAAGTGAAATTCTCCGGTCAGAAAGAAGTCAAAATCTTATCGGCAAGATATAAATCTCTGCTGGTAAATATATTATCAAAAAATACCCAGTAACTTGCAGGTTCAGTAATCAAATCTAACATATCAAGTACAATAGCCAAACATAAAAAAGAAGGGAATAACAATAGTTTTTAGAACAAACAATAACTTAGGCTAATATAATAAAAACAACAAGACCCAAAATAAAGAGCACTTACACAGTGATGTATACAAACTTGTAGCGACTGTCTAAAAACTTGCATCGATCAAACTGCTAGAACTTTTAACAAACGTATAGCAGAACATAAAGGAGCTTTCAATAATAGAAAAACAGATTCTACATACTTTTCTCCTACTCTACTTCTACTGTACGGTTCTTAAGCTATCTTCATTAGAATCTAGTCACAGAGATAATTCTGAATGAACTTGAGAGAAACAGTTCTCCCAAAAAAACAGCATGAAAACAAAGTTTTCAGTTTTTTATTGTTATATAAAATGAATTTCCATGAAGTAACGGGTGAATCTGTCACTTATATCAAGTACTACTCACATAATTTATTCGACTGTTCCTAGTAAATTATCATCGGCTTCATCTTCATCTGTTAAAGCATCAGATTCACTATTTCATCAATCTCTTCATCATCAATAAAATTAGGATCATTTATTCTATATTCTTATTTTTAATTAAAGATAATGCTTTTTGACACATCTACAAATAACATAAATATGTAGACTAATAGCAAAACGAGTTGATTTACTTTATTATACATTTATTATCCAAAATAATATTCGTTAAAATATTAGTTACTTACCGTGAAATAATTTCCCAAATATGTTCTAATAGAAAACTGTTTATGTAAATCGCAATAAACAAACGTAAAATTAAAAAAAAATTTCAACGATTTCTGCACAGATTCACATCATAGAACCCAATACTGAATTGTAGCATATTTTAATATCGCTAGGTACCAGTAACCTATTTATAGAACAGTAAAATAAATTTTACACAAAGTATTACTCAATAGTAACAATCCCTTGAAACATCAAAAAGTGCCGATATGAAACTTTTATTACTAAATGTGTAAATTACAACAAAGTCGCCAAATTTGTCCAATGTTTATATTTTTTTATTGAATTAGTGTTGGTATATGTATCTGTAGAGTAGAAACGGCGAGTTAAGTACCACAGTACTTCCAAAACACTGACAAGTATACATCCTTGTCCTTCTTCTTATCTCTTCTTTCTCTTCAATTGGTCAGCAATGCGATTACCTTCATTCCTATTGTGTCCTTTAACCCACTTAAGGATGATGGTATTACCATCATCCTTAGCTTTAGCTTGAGCTTGAGCTTAGAAGCTTGAGTTAGTGACTTGTGATACCCTATTACTAACACTGATGTGACACGTGGTCTATTCAAGGTTAGTAGGCATTTTTGCCCATGCCCCACGTTATTCTTAGGTTCGGTGATCTGAAGTATATCCCGCATCCCAAGCCTTCTTTTATTTTGGAGCCATCGGTGTATATGCAATAGGCATTTGCCAACGAGTTCTTAATTGTCCCATTTCCTACCAGGGTTGCACCAGCTGAGCGCAGTCGCATGATTGTCACCAGTGCCAACTCTTTGACATATATATCTAGAGGCGTGATGCCAATGACCAACTCCAGTGTAGAATTTGGTGTTGTTTTCATGGCACCTGTTACATTTATGAAAGCCATTCACTGGAAATGGTTTAGTTTGGTAATCGCTGTTCCCTGTAGCACTTTTGGTACCCAAGCAATTCCTCCGTAAGTTAGCTTCGGCCTAATGACAGCAGTGTAGACTTTAGAATCGCTCAGGCGATTACCCTGAGCGATAGGCCCCAGATGCGTCCGACTGTTCATCGACATTGCTCATAGGCAATATATCCTCTTTTAGCTCTACGATCTAAGAGTGAGTTCCTGTCAAGGGGAATATCAAGGTACTTCAACTCGTCAGAAAAGTTTAGACTGTAGTTTAGACCATCTAAGTTTTCTTAGGATTTATAGATAGTGAGTGTTCCTTGCACCATGTTTCTATTAGTCGGAGAGAAACTTGTAATCTCTCACATAGTGCTCTCTCAAACTTACCACTTTGTAGGACAACAATATCGTCTGCATAGGCTATTGTGTAGAACCCGTTGCTGCTGAGTTGGTCAATCCTGATAGCACCCCTTCCTGTGAACACTCCCTCCTTAACCATGTCTCTAACAGAAATGTCTTCTACATTTATGCTTATTGCTCTATTAGAGAGTATACTGAATATCCATTCGCTTACGGCCAGGGGAATATTCCTGACATTGGAATATTCCGGACATTGAGCTATTGGGTGATGGTTGGGAATGTGGTTTTATCAAACGCTCCCTCAATGTCTATGAATATATCTAGGGTTCATTCTTTAATATCCAGCGATCTTTCTATTCTTCCCACTAATTGGTTCAGTGCAAAATCGGTAGATCTTCCCGAAATATATGCATGCTGATATGGGTGAAGCCTTTCCATCGTTTTTAAGAGAAAAGATGTTAGGATAATTGGTCGGAAAGCCTTTGATAGGGTGTAGTACATCCTACGTGGTTTTGGTAAAGAGACCACCTCCACTTCCAGGAGGCAGAAGGATATCCAATCCCCACCGTAGTAGAGCTGGATATACGCCATTGGGGGATTATCTACAGATATATATATATATATATATATATATATATATATATATATATATATATATATATATATATGGTATTGGTAATATAATCAAACAAAAATTATAATTCAGTTTACTACAGCCTAAAATATACACGGTAAGTTTTTCTTTAAATTAAAAAAAAATAATGGTTGAAACAGAATAAAATTGTCAGTGATCTATAAATATTAGACATACGCTAACCAACGGACTTCATTATATATTTAATTAGATAATAATAATATATTGAAATAATAGTATAGTAAAATTATTACAGGCTTTTCTCGTTTACTTATAGTTCCTAAATTAAGAACAGATTGTAAATAAAGTGGAGACAAACAAAAATAGCTTCCCGTCTCTCTTTAATCTTCCTCAGTGTAATCAGTAAAAGCATTCCTCAGTGTAAGTGTACTTATATAATTTTGGTAAAATGGGGCCACCTAGCTTTTACCAACTAAGTTAGATAATACTCTCATATATTTCCATTTTGTTACCTCTCTATTTATATTCCCCGACGTATACAAAAACAAGTCCAATTAAACACTTACCGCCACCAGAAGTTGAAACCCTTCCCCTTTTCTCAAGGGAGCCTTCACTGGATTCTCCAGAATTAATTCCCTTTCCAGAGAACAGTTTGTGATGGAGTTTGTTAGGTTGAAATGCGTTTAGAGTAACCCTTGGGTTTGATCAATATTGTCTTGAGGTGCCTTTAATGTACTCGTTCACCTGCTGCGAGACTCCGGCTCACGTCAAATCCAGGATACTAATATACTGGAACTTTCTATATCAGCCGAGGGTTTATTTGTGAAATGGGATGTGTATTTGAGGTTGACCGATGTTTATTATGTGAGAAGGCATGATAAGAGCTATAAAAAAACTGCTGAAGTTGTACTATGAATAAACGAAGAGAAGAAAGGGAACTAACACTAAAGAAGTAAAAAGTTTTTGGGTAGAATATAAATTGTTCAATACAAACTTGACTCAAACCAATTTCTTTGATTTTTTTCTGTAATCGTTTTTAAAAAGTAATATGTACATGCTGAAGACGGAATAACGTTTGCAAATCGATCATTATAAACTCTGCACACGTGCTAAACGTCCCGGAAATATTTAGGCCATAAAATAAATAAATGCCTTACACGTTTCTTTAATGCATGAGCTCTTCAAAAAATAAAAGTCACTACTGTCCCTTTTCACCCTCTCGTGAACGATCTCCTCGATACACAGAAGCGACAAAAAAGGTCGATTGAAAGATCAGGCGGAAAAGAAACACAAAATTTAAATTTGTTTTTATTCGACGATTGATGCCGCAAAGAGGGATTCATGCATTTTGAGGACGGAACACATGTCCCTAAGGCTATATCTATTCTATATAGAGTAGAAATGGGAGGCTGAATTATAAAGCCAGAGTTAAGAAATCGGAAATAAAAAGATAGTAAAGAAAAATCAATGGTCCACATTTACAAATCGTATCGATGTTGTAGGACACATTGTGTTGTAAGTGCAATTTTCAACAAAAATTAGTTATTATACAAATAATGTACATATGAACATAGTACGTATTATGCACAAATTTGATAGATGTTAACCTAATTCTTAAGCTGGTATTTCCAACTATTCATTTGTTATATGTACCAGTGGCGCACCTAGAATTTTCCTGGTGGGGGTTGATTGGGCACCGAAATTTTTTTTATGCTACATCCATTTTGAGTCCTTGAGGTTTAGGTTTTAGTTTAATTTAAAATACTAAAGATAGCAGTGCCAAAGATTCAGGTATCTGTTATGCTGCCTATCAACTAAAACCACCCTCTCCCACTTGTGCTCAGTTGACTATTGCACGTACCGCACTACGACAGAATATAGTCTATTATAGATATTTGTCCTCCAGTGTTTTCAAAAGTGTATTTGTATTTTTCTTTGTGAGAGAAAAATGTATTATTAATACATATCTCGTTTATGTTGCAGAGGACCGTTTCAGAGACCGCAAAAATCTCCGTTTTCAATTCTGATATTTTCGTTATATCGCTGTTTTATTTTTGGCTTTTATTCTTAACTATATCATTGCTAACATGGGCGTTAAAATCGCCCATAATGATTATATATTCATCATTTGGGGTCTTATTTATTACAGTCTGAAGGTATTCGTTCGTGTTTCGAATATACAGAAAACGAAGACCAACTACCATAGTTAATCAGGATAACCAGATAGTGCTCGGCGAAAAGGAGAAAATTGATATACTTATGGGAAAATTATATCCAGGAGCTCTTTCATGACGAAAGACCCATGAGTGAAGTTTATACAGATGACCAGCTGACTGGCCCTTCAATCGCCAAAGAGGAGATAGAAAAGGCAATATTAAATTCAAAAAACAATAAGGCACCTGGACCAGATGAAATCCTGTCAGAAATACTCAAATTACTAGATGAAAGGGTAATTTCGGCACTACAAAAAATATTTATTTTAATTTATGAAACTGGCTGCTATCCTCAACAGTGGTTACGCTCTACCTTTATTCCAAGAATGTCAATGCAAAAAGATATGAGGATTACAGACTCATTAGCCTAATGAGTCACACTTTAAAGATATTCTTAAAGATACTACATCAAAGATTATACAAAAAATGTGAATGGGACATCAGTGATTCTCAGTTCGGATTTAGGCAAGGTTTAGGAACAGGAGAAGCAATAGTAGCAACACATGTGCTGGTCCAAAATTGTTATGATCAGAGGAAGGGTGTGTTCCTGTGCTTTTTAGATTACCAAAAAGCGTTTGATCGTGTCCAACACCACAAGTTAATGCAGATTCTCAAGAAAGTTGATATAGACCAAAAAGACATAAGATGCATTGTAAACTTGTACTGGCATCAAACGGCACAGTTAAAAATAGACAATTCTATATCCAAACCCATACATATAAAAAGAGGCGTTCGACAGGGATGTGTGCTTTCTCCTCTTTTATTTAACATTTATTCGGAAGCCAGATTTCAAGAGTTTTTGGAGGATGCAGAGATGGGAATCAAGGTGAATGGAGTATTGATCAACAACATACGATATGCTGATGATGGTGTCTTAATTTGTGACAACATAGTCGATTTTCAACAACTTGTCACTATAATCGGAGAATACAGTAAGCGAATGGGATTAGAGATTAATACCAAAAAGACCAAATTCATGATTATCTCCAGAAACTTGGATGCACTTGAAAACTCCACCATAACACTGAATACTAATATTGTTCTGAAGCTATTTTCTTGTGGCATTGTAAATTAATTACTATTTATAACTGGGAATAAGCCACATTAAAGATAAAAAAACATTTATTGACGTTTCAATTTTGAAACAAATATCATTTCTAAACAAAATTTCAAACCCACAGTATGGTGGAGGTATGTAGATGATGTATTCTCAATATGGCCTCATGGATCAGAGTTGTTGGACACATTCCTAAACGATATAAACGATAAAGAAGAGACAATAACATTTACCATGGAAAAGGAATATAATAACACGCTACCTTTCCTGGATGTTTTGATCTCTAAGAACGATACTGGATATGAGACTCAGGTGTATAGAAAACCAACACACACCAATAGATATTTAAATTTCAAATCAAATCACAATATTAATGTAAAAAAGGGAATAATTAAATCCTTATACGATAGAGCCAAAATTACTTGTTCTAACGAAAATTCGTTCTTGGAGGAGAAACATTTGTTAATATCTGTTTTATTAAAAAATGATTATCCTTTATCGTTTATAAATAAGGAATTTTCAACAATCGATCGAATAGAACAGAACAACTTAGAACGAGATCCTACAGCATACACAAGGAATAATATGAGGAAAATAACAATACCGTACATAAAAGGATTATCAGAAAAACTTAATAGGATAGGAAATAAATTCAACATTTCAACAACATTCAAAACAACAAACACGTTGAGATCTATTTTGTCCAAAACCAAACCTAACAATGAACAAGAAAGGACAAAGAATTGCATTTATAAAATACCTTGTGAATGCGATCAGTTTTATTTAGGTGAATCATCAAGGCCATTAAATGTTAGAATAAGTGAACATCAATCTTATATTAAAAATAGAGAATTTGATAGATCTCAAATATGTAAACACGCATGGGATAATGAACATAGAGTTCAATGGAATAATTCAAATATAGTCCTAAAAGAAACGGATGGTAAAAAAAGAAAAATCAAAGAAGCGGCTCTAATTATGCTAAATGAGGCCAATTGTGTAGCAAATTCCTCGGCAGAATGTAGTAGGATCTGGTTACCAATATTGAAAGAGGAAGTTATTAATAAGAAAATACCAGTATTAGTAAGTCAGTAACATATAGAGGATACATCATTTATGTTTTTTAAATAACGTAACATAAAATCAGAATTTTGATGTTTGTTGAAGGTAAACTAAATTCACGAACAAATACTTACAATGTCGGGATAGTATTATGAGGTTTTTTTCCTGGTTTTTCCCTCATAATTTACTATGGAATCACTAACAGGAGAATTTTACTGTCATCATGTCATGTGTTTGTCTTTTTAAAGACGAATTACATGCTATGATTTTTTCTGACGGATATTCTCAAGTTAAAGTTGATTTCATGTAATCGAATGAACTATCTTATAAGTAAAGTCGTCCCAGGAGCGCAACTCAACAATATTGGCAATATCATTTTAAAGTCGTCTACTTTAAAATGCATAATCTATGTCTGAATTGTCAATATAAATGAGTCAGATAAAATTAAATTATCAGAAGAATTTTTTCACTATGTAACAAAAAACAAAATTTGTTTAATTTACTATTTGTATTTTGAGAACGATTTCCGAATTGGAAATTGAAACGTCAATAAATGTTTTTTTATCTTTAATGTGGCTTATTCCCAGTTATAAATAGTTACTGAATACTAAGTCAATTGAAAGAGTGAGTAAATTTAAATACCTGGGATCGTGGCTTTTTGAAGACTGGGCATCGTACAGGGAAGTAAAATGTCGCATTGAGCAAGCTAGACAAGCTTTCGTAAAATTCAAGAAGGTACTGACTTGTTCAGAGTTCGATCTTCAACTGAGACTAAGGTTTACTAAGTGCTACGTATGGTCAGTGCTGCTGTATGGCGTAGAGGGCTGGACACTCAAAACGAGAAATATAAACAGATTAGAAGCTTTCGAAATGTGGCTTTATCGCCGTATCCTAAAAATACCATGGCCAGCGAAAATCAAAAATATAGATGTCCGTAAAAGAATAAACCAAGAACGCCACCTTTTCGAAACCATCAAGAAAAGGAAAACGGCGTATCTAGGTCACATCATGCGAAATGAAAAATACCAGTTCCTCCAACTTATAATCGAGGGTAAAATTGAAGGCAAGAGAGGAATGGGACGCAAGAAAAGGCAATGGACAGGGATTAACGACATACAGTCTCTGATACATATTGCAAGAAATAGAGAATTAATGGAAAATGTGATCGCTAACATCCATTAGTGGATTTGCATCTGAAGAAGAAGAAGAAGGTGTTCGTAGAAGTTTTCCCTTGTGGTGGTGTTAAATTTTTTCACATGCGAAAGGTCATGTCATTTTTCGCTGTATTAATAAGTACCATTCTACCACAATTTTACAAGTATTTCCCATTCTTCAACCCTTCCTACTCACATTTTAAGCCAACTCCATTAGAAATACAGACAGTACATAGCAAACATGAAGTCACTCTCTTTCGTCTGCTGAGTCTCGCTAGGCAGACGTACTCTTTCTCTTGCCTTTTACCTATCGCTTGGTACAGACGTGTTTCTCTTGGATGTTATCTATCGCTAAAGTGACGCTATCTATTCCCTGTTGACTGTCGTTGGTGACAGGTGTTTTCTCTCTACTGTTGACTGCCGCTAACTAATTATCTCTCTCCCGCTTCTAATTACGCGAAAAATACCGCAAATACTATTTTAAATCGCGTACAGACGCAAATGTGCTCTATTTCTTGATCTCAGTATAAGTAGCCGTGTTTCTTAAACACGTGTTTCTGAAACACGTGTTCAGAAACCGGTACGTGCATAGATTGCGCGTATGAGGAAAAACCGCGGAAATCAAATACTGGTGAACGTAAATGTAGCAACCCTTCTCAGTTGTTTACTGTCCCTCAGGTTCAAACTTTTGCTAATCAAACAACGCAAATACTGGCCTCTCATATTTTAAAAAGTTCTAAAAATATTGACAATATCTTGGTAAGTGTCAATAATTTGGAAATGATACACATACCTTATTCTCAACTATGCTCGCTTCTAAACATTCACGGTTTCCAACTCTATAAAATATACTCAAATTCATGTGCCTTTTCAGATTCGTGTAATATTTACTTTAGAAGTCAATCTTGACTTAGGTCCGCTTGCCATTATGCTAATTTCAGTACTAATTTCAGTGCTAAAAATATTAGTTAGTTGCGCGAGTCGATTTAGTATGAAAAATGTATGTTGGTGTTTGCAACTATCTTGATTTTAATTAGACTGTAGGCATGCGCCCTACCAATTTTGTATTGACAGTCTAACCTATCTGAAGTTTGTTTTATAGTTTTATGATTAGAGTAAACAAAACAAACAGGAGTTTGTACAATTCCGCCTTTATTTCTTCCAAAGCTTTTAATCTCCCATTCCTATTTTTGTATAATGGATGTTTTGGCACATATAAACAAGGATTTGCTTTATATAGTTCGATTAAATTTTCTATTTGCTTTTGACTCCACATATTTAAAAACAAAACATAAATTTACGTAACATAACCTCTGTTTTAGTTAATATTGGATAATTTTTAGTACAAGAAATTAGAACATGTTCCAATTTTTAGTACTGAATCGGCGCGCGCACCTAATTTGTAGATACAATATTTTTAGTGCTAAATTCAGTACTGAATTTAGCATAATGGCAAGCGGACCTTAGTTAGTAACTTCTCTAAGGTCCTAGGTATTAACAGGTCACCTTATTAAGACGATTTCTCTTTTAAGTTGCCCGTTTGTGAAGAGGCGCCTCCCTTAACAAAAATAAAATTATGTGCATATGTTTCTCGAATGTATGATATGGGATAGATTACCTGTATGAAGAACAACCGCGAGTGAAAGCCTGTCAGTACCGCGTGTGTGTATGGGGCAGAAATATGGGAAGGCTTTGTATAGACTTAATTTGCTATTGTCTGTACAATCCTTTTACTAAATATCCAAATAATTTATTTGAACCAGCCCTATGTAATACAGTCCACATACACTGAATTATACTCATCATTTCACATATGTACACCCTTTTTGTACAGGTGGTATTTCTGTTGTTCTCTGGTGCATATATTGCTATCACATTCAGAGGTTTGACATCTAGTTTAATTTTTGCACTTACTATTTTTTCAAAGGCAACACCACTGTAAATCATCAGATAGTCATCTAGCATAATTTGAGCCTTTCCTTTTTTCTCGTCTCTTGTAGTGCACATATGTCTATATTTTTTTCTACAAGCTCTTTTGTAATTTCCTGCTCTCTTATATTTAGAGGTTTAACGTTCCAAGTACCGATGCGAAGTATATTTCTCGTTTTCCATAATTTCGTTGTCCTCTTTCTCGCGTTAGTCGTTGTAATGAAATCATTCCTGTTTCGAGGCATAATTATGTTTCTATGAGCTTAATGATTTTTAAGTCTATCAGTAGGGTGCTAACCTTGCTGTAGACCCCTCCCCCTTTATCCGGGCTTAGACCGGTAACAGGTCTGTCGAGCTACTCGATCCACCCAACAAAACTGCAGCCGAAGTTTTTATTAGGATTCAACTGGCGCTTTGTAGCAACCAATTTGACCACATTGATTGCCCCAAAGATACAATTGATAAACATAAGCATGTTAATATCATTTCTTATGTTTTTACGTTTAATGTTTTTTTTTAAAAAGATTTCCGAATTGGAAATCGAAACTTCAAAACAAATGTAAAATTTAATTCTCATTAAAATTTATTGTGGTTTAATTCCATAGAATTAACTTAAACATGCCACAAGAATTCAGTTTCAAAACCTCTTTTCTTAGGTTTGGCTTACTATTATAGGAGTATATGTCAAGTAGACGCATTGGTCCTTTAAAGAACGTAATACATTATTGAGACTAAGGGAGCAAATTAAGTATTTCCACAAAAATCGAATTTATGAAAATACTGTAATTTTAAGATACTTTCCCTAAATGAAAAAAAATAACATTTATAGAAATTCCAAAACCTCCAAAATACACACCTTTCCTATGTAAATCTCCCTTTGACACATCAACTCTATAAATTCTATGCAGAAAGCCAACGCCAGATCGTCTTTCCGCTTTGCTAATTTTACAACGAATGCTAATTCTCGACGAGAGCAGCATATGCCTACGAAGAAGAATCCCTCTTACTCTCCTCTCGTCCTTCACCTCCTTGCCATTCGCTTTAATTCGTTCTCTAGAAGGACGAAACACCACGAGACAAATTCAAATTGAAAATTGTCACATTTCGGTCGCCTCAAGAATTCCGAATTCCTCGACTGTTCTCATAAAATTCGAATCCGCATCGAACAGTGACTACCAATGAAAGGGAAAGCCGAATTTCCGTAAGAAAAGGGTTTTCGTGACTGAGAGGGTTGTAGCCGCATCCAGTGGGGGTACAACACTCGAACGCGAAGGGAAAAATGGAATGGAATATTACAATATTGTCTTTCTGTCTCAGTTTCATTTTAGTTCAAATGTAGTTTCATTAGTTTTAAATATTAACAATGTTTTAGGTTACACAATAAATTTCTTACCATAGAAAAATTAAACCTAATTTTGTATGTTTCGGTTTACTGTATATTAATAGGTATATTGTTTTTTTTAAGAGAGCACCTTCTTGGTGAAGCTGTCGAAAGGATCACGTGGCCTCGGTCTAAGCGTGACTGGTGGTGTAGACAGCACGGGTTCCTGGCCCGGCTTAATAAGAATCAAAAGACTGTTCCCTCATCAGCCTGCTTCGTCATGCGGCCTACTCACCGTCGGAGATCTCCTACTCGAAGCTAATGGTATTACACTTACTGGACTTACGAATTACGTAAGTACATATACAAATAATTTTCATTCTAATCCTGCGTCCTAATGTTTATTATATAAAATATTTATTTATTTCCATAGATCATCATCATCCTTCTCTTTCCCATTATTCCTACGCGCGATCGGCTTGCCTAATTACATTTCTTTATTAGTTTCCATCTTTATACCAATATCAACCCCCTTTTTCTACACGTCCTGCTTAAGTGTTTCCCACCTGGTCTTCTTTAGTCTTCTCTCCTAGTCGTCTCAGAAACCTGCAGATCAGCAAATCTTCGTATTGGGTGATTAAGGTCTTGACGTTGAATACGACCAAATTATCTTAACCTATGCTGTCCCATTTTGGCCTCACGTACTCCTACCTCTTACCTTTCAGTATTTTCATTTCTGCCACATGCATCCATTGTTCCTTTTTCTTTTTAACTGCCGTAGTTCTTTTTAACTAACATTTAGTTCCGTACATCACAGCTGGTCTTATGGCTGTTTTATAGAATTTTATCATCAACTTCATTGGAATTTTTTCTGTCACCCAACACACTGTTCGCTTTCTTTTACTTCATTTATTCAACCCTAATTCTACTACATGTATCGCCATCTATTTCCCCATTACTCTTTGATACCGATCCTAAACTAAATACACAATACAGATGCATTACTAATAAATAAGCATTATGAATGTTATGAGGAGCACTCACAAATCATAATTTTAACAATATATAATCATCCATAAATACCTCATAAACTATATTAACAGACATAGTTATTAAGCTATCGCCAACACTAGTAATATTAACACGTTAAACGCCACGAGAAGCAAGCGTGATCTTAGTGACTGAACTTACTGTCGTCATATCTTAGTGTATTTCAGGCTGCGTGGTACATCTGGGCTTTACAATACCCATTCATTTATTTGTAATGCAATTTTTCAGTAGCTGATAAATTCTTTTATATATTTTGCCTGCATTTTTAGGATACTTGTGTCAAGCAATAAAATAATATATTTTTATGTAGCTTGAAATTAGGTTTCATTTATGTATAACGTAACAACTGTTTTTCCTTTAATGCAATAGATCAGTAAATGTTTTTTAAAATTAGCAGTACATGTTTTCAGTTCAGAAATAAATGAAAAATATAATATGTATGTATATACAAATCTTTATAGATTACATAAATAAACTTCGCAAAAACACCTGAAATGAGAAAATGGAGTTTTTTTTGGCATTATCTGCTGAATTTTTTGCAGAACATATCTTCTTCTGGCCGAAATTTGCATTTCTTGTATATGGTGACCTTCACGAGCATGTTAGTCTATAGAAATCTACTAGTTTGCAAACCAACTCTTTCTTGAAAGATGTGATGGACATGTAACTGTTGGTTACTTTTTGGTAAATATTATAGGCGTTGACAGTAGCTGACCCTAGAAGGAGCACAATTTCTATTTTACGATATCATTTCACTGATTTTCGTTATGCTGTAGAATAAGACTTTAGTTGGTAGGATATATCTATAAATCCTTTGCTCTTATTGTAGCCGAAAACAGAAACTGGCTCTTCTACTATTCCTCCTCTTTGATGACCGTCTATCATTTCAGCAGTATGCTTTATACTCAGCATAAGCATTTCGCGTTTGTTCTTCCACTTAGTTACTGCTATATCTGTGTTACTATCCATCCCAATAATTTCCCCTTTCTTTAATTTTGTACCTGTCACTTCTTTCGGATTAAGTTTTCTGTTTTGCCTCAAAGTTCCCACTAAATTTGTATTTTTATTTAGCAACCTATGTGCTAATGTAACGCTAGTATAAAAGTTGTCTGTGTATATAGTACGTCCAACATCTAATAGGTTATTAGCTAAACGAAATACAACACTATCCGGAACTGACATATTTTCAGTTTTATCATTAACACAATAAATTTGTAGATCATAAGTATAACCTACTTCCAAACAGAGTTTGTATATCGTCACCCCGAATTTATGTCTCTTGTTTTTGATATACTGCCTAAATGACAGTCGGCCCCTACACGAATCTACAGTTTCATCAAAACAGAGTTCTTCCCCCGGCACTACCACTCTTTAAAAAATTTGATACCAGACCTGGCCATCGACATTCTTCCATATCAAGGGTGTTATGATCAATTGCAATGTCATCGTCTTCTGAAGAGCTTTCATCATCTGACAGTCGATATTGGGAAATAACATTCTCAATGATATCGTCTACTGTTCATAAGTGTTGCGATGTTGTAGGTAAATCTTGTAAATTACTTTGTATGTTTTGACTTTTGCTTTCCGGAATACCTTGATTTGTCGAAGAACTACTTATTTCGTCATCACTATCCAATTCAAAATTTTTATCACGAACACTGTCATCACTATCTTTGTCTGAAAAAACTCTTCCACTAGCTTTTGTAAACGCTTTTGCTCGTTTTCATATGACATCATCATCATATAACGGGTGTCCTACGGCGATTGCCGCTTCCCGCATTTCAGCCTCCATCTTTTCCTATCTCTCCAATCTCCCTCTTCTAGGCCTCTAGATTGCATTGTTTTTGTAATTTCTCTTCTCCAGGAATTTGGTGGTCTTCCCCTTTTCCTTCTTTCTGGCGGAACATATATTAAGGCTTTCTTTGGCCACCGCTCCTCCTCCATTCTCATCACGTGACCATACCATTGTAATTGCCTTCCTTGCCTTGACACTACCATGTGCTTTCTCAAGGTCTATAAATACCAAATGGGTCTCTCTACTTCTTTCGACACGCTTTTCAATTATTTGTCGTAGGATAAATATATTATCAAGGCAATCTCCCGGTACGAAAGCCGCTTTGTTCTTCAATATCTTGTATCTGTCTTTCAACCCTCTTCTTTAATATTCTGCCGTACAACCGGCCCACAGAGCTCGTCACACTACTACCTCTATAATTGAAACAGTTTCTTTTATTCCCTCTCTTATATATGGAGCTTATATATGATTTATTCCAATCTGTAGGAATTTCCTGGTCTCCACACATACATTTATTTAAAAGGTCTACTATTAATTCTAAAAGTGCAGTCGGCCCATATTTAACCAGCTCTATGGGAATGTCTCCAGGCCCTGCGGCTTTTCCGTTTTTAACCTCTTTTAAGGTTTCCGTCAATTCAGATAATGTTATTATATGTCTTCCTGACTTTCCTGTCTTTCGTCTCTGTTATCTATTAATTCCCTTATCTTGTCCCATCTGTACTCTAATCTATCCTCTTTCAGCAGTTTCGTATAATATTCTTCCCATTCATTTAACTTTGTGAGAGGAATGTTGTCTTCATTTTTCTCATTTTTCCTAAACTGCTTTAATGTTTTCCAAGCTTGTGCCACTTTTGTTCTACCCATAAATATGTCCAGTTCATCACACTTAGCCTTCCAGTTTTTCGCCTTATCCACTTCTTTTTTAACTTCTCTATTCTATTTGGCGTATATTTCTCTTTCTTGAGGATCTTTGGATTGAAGCCATATGTGATAAATATGCTTCTTTTTTCTTGAGAACTTTCTCTTCTAGTTCCGTTGACAACCATTTAGGTTTTCCTTTTTTCCGATTTTCAACTTTTCCCAGTACTTCATTTGCCGCTTCGTGAATATATTTTTTAATTACCTTATACAGACTTTCAGGGTCTAAGTCCTTTGTTTCTATATTTTTTATTTTTTGAGCTATTCTAATTTTATATAAGAACTTTGTCGAATCTTGTTTAAAGCTTTCCAGGTTATATTTTATGTTTTCTATGGTTGTTCCTATGTCTGTTACTTCATCATTTTTGTGACTTGATTGTTCTCTCTTAAATGTCACCATTACTTTTGCAATAATCATATGGTGGTCACTTCCACATTCTGGCCCTCCAAACACCCTCACGTCTTTCGTTTTTAGTTTATAATCTTTACGCTGAATGAAATAGTCAATTATTGATTTTAAATTCCTGGTATGCTGCGTCCATGTAAATTTGTGTATATTCTTGCGGGGGAAGAATCCATTTAATATTTTCAAAGAATGTGCCTCGCAAAAATCTATTAATCTTTGACCATTGACGTTCAGAATGTCTTCTCCATATCTCCCTACTATTTCACTGTTGGAGCTCTTTCCAGTTCTTGCATTAAGATCACCTAAGATCCAAATTTCTTTCTTCTTATTAATTGTGGCTAGAACAGTTGTTAACTTGTTAAAGTACTCTTCCTTGCTGTCAACCCTTGAGTCATCCATCGGTGCATATGTTCCAATTAGCACTATTTCATGACCATTTTTCTTAATTTCCATGAGGACTCCCTCACGTCTTTCGTTTTTAGTTTATAATCTTTACGCTGAATGAAATAGTCAATTATTGATTTTAAATTCCTGGTATGCTGCGTCCATGTAAATTTGTGTATATTCTTGCGGGGGAAGAATCCATTTAATATTTTCAAAGAATGTGCCTCGCAAAAATCTATTAATCTTTGACCATTGACGTTCAGAATGTCTTCTCCATATCTCCCTACTATTTCACTGTTGGAGCTCTTTCCAGTTCTTGCATTAAGATCACCTAAGATCCAAATTTCTTTCTTCTTATTAATTGTGGCTAGAACAGTTGTTAACTTGTTAAAGTACTCTTCCTTGCTGTCAACCCTTGAGTCATCCATCGGTGCATATGTTCCAATTAGCACTATTTCATGACCATTTTTCTTAATTTCCATGAGGATAATTCTTTCATCTATTTCTTGCCATGATTTAATACATTTTTCAGTTTCTGATGTATTGCTATAGACACTCCCCTTTTAGCTCGTTCGCTCTTTTCTACGCCACTATAGAAATGCAGGTATTCGCTTATCTTTTCATTTCCTCTTCCTTTTTTCATATGACATATTGAGAACTAATAATACACACTACAACCTCGTCTACCGACAACTAACTAATAACTAACACGTAGTGCATTTGTCTGGCAAATGTATAACTATTTAAAATGCATAAACTATTACTGTAAATGTGTTTAATATTTTGGCCCACAACTCTTTTTACTACGCATTGCGGCATTTAAGGTGTTGAAGCATACCGTATTATTTAGTTGTCGTTATACGTGGAAGAATTTACTACAACTTAGTTGGACCACTATTTTCTCGGTGTTTATGTTGCACCAAGGGCGTGCACCAGGGAATTGTACGTACTTGAATTAGTTCATTTATATTTTATAATCATAAGAATAAAAAAGATAATATTAAATTAAAAATCTTAGAATGAAGTTTTCGAACAACATAATAATGTGAATTCGTTATTGTAATGTATTGAATTCTAGTGCAACTCAATTCTAGCAACTCTACTTAATTTTAATAACTTAATAGGAAAGCAAAACCGTACGCCTATGACTTCTTACGTGTCTAAGAGCGATTCTGTTTATTCCCAGTGCATTTTTATTTTGATTAGACCTTAGGTACTTAAAACTATTACTTTTCACTATTGTCACCATCCAAAGATATAATTTTATTTGTAGTAACTCCATCTTTAAATTCAGGGGCATCTGAAATAAGCCAAGAAACGTTTTTTTAAAAAAGGAAAAATTAATTCACTTGGATAAAAACTCCAAGTTTATAGATGAAAAAAGTTTTTTTATGTCATTAACGTTTATAGACTTACTTCGTCAGTTGTGGCCTATCCAGCAGTAACAGAATGTCATAAATGTAAATTGGGACATAACAAATACACTAAACAAAGACAAACAAACACTTTAAAATTTAAAATTGGAGAAGCTACATTTTATATAGAAGCCGGAGACAGAATGGCTCCCAGCCTGGCGGAGGCGGAAATATTGAGATGACATCTGACAAATGACAGCTTGTGAAGGGCAGTTACAATAGATAAGTGATCTGCGCCTTTCAAGATTCTATAAAACTAAGTATTGACCAAAGATCCAACTGACACCACTATAGGAAATCAACTGAAGAAATGTAAAATTATATCTAATATTTTTATGTAGATTGAATAATCCAGATCTCACATTCAAACCTGTCTATAATAATTAGGATGTTAGTTGGAGAGGAATTGAAGTTGACATAAAGTATGAATGTAAGAAATAGACTAAACAATATATTAGACAGTGGATAGTTGACTACAATAAAATGGTCCACTAAGCGCTATCAGTACTGTAAAAAGAAAATCTGAATATTCAGTTGAATTGCTAAAAATTAAAAGCAAAATATATAAATGGGTTGTAATCCAAGTAGTTCAGTTGAATCCACAGTCAATGGAAGAACTTTCAAATTAATATGTAAATACTCAGTGCATGAAGTCTAAACAGTCGAGCTGGGCCCTCTACGAGGTGGAGCTGTAATAAAGTTTTTAAATATAGGATTAAATTTTGTACAATTTAAATTAATTTGAGTATTAAGACAGTGAGAGTTTTCATTTGTTTCCCTTGTAATCTCCAAATCTTCCAATAAATCCAACTCAAGATAGTTTTTCTTTCTACTGATGTCATGTAAGATGGATGAACCAGAATTGATGTTAAAATTGTGGTTGCTGGATACTAAGTGTTGACCAAAACTTGAAGAGTTTGGTCTTTTCAAATGTTCAGAGACTCTAGTGGATAACTTTCTGATGGTTCTACCTACATAAGAGGCATCACAATCATCACATTTTAATTTGTAAATACCACTTTTATCAAGTGTATTCATCCTATCTTTGGTATTGATTAAGAAGGAGCCTAAAGTGTTATGTGATTTAAACGAGATTTTGAGTTATCAATTGTAGAAGTAAAAAGTTTAGATATTTTATTGGAAATGCTGCTAATATAAGTGAAGGAGAAATATCTAATGTTATCTGAAACATTAGGTTGAAAAGACTGTGATGAATATGCAAGCTTTTCTGCAATTTTTAGTTTAGCTCTATTTAGAAGTTTGTATATAATATTAGGATCATAGCCATTATTGACAGCAATCTGCTTAAGAGTATTGAGTTCTGTATTAAAATTATCATCAGAAAGAGGAAATTTAAGTAATCGATGAATGTAACTGTTGAAAGCAGCCATTTTATGCTGAGTTGGGTGGTTAGACGTTTCATGTATAGCGTGATCTGTTTGGGTGGGTTTTCTATAAATGTTGTACTCTAAAGAATCTTTGTTACGGGATATAGTCATATCCAAGAAGTTCAACTTATTGTCAGATTCTGGTTCCAGAGTAAAAGAGATGTTAGGATGGAGGTTATTGAGATCATCCAGAATCTGTAGAGCATCATCTTGGGTTCCCTTAATGAGAGCTATACAATCATCCACATATCTTGACCAAAAAACTATTTTGTTGTTGTTGTTAACAAACTTCTGTTCTAAGCTGTCTAAGAAAATGTCAGCTAGAAAAGGTGATAATGGAGATCCCATTGCTAAACCTGTTGGTTGCTTATATATATTTTGGTTAAATTGAAAGAAGTCCTGATCAAGACAGAATTTAAGCATAGTTGATATAGCATCTTTATCCTTTGCAGATATGTTGCAATTATCTAGAAGGTTGTATACTAAAGGTAAAGTTTCATCTCTTGGTACAGAAGTAAACAAATTGGAAACATCAAAAGAAACTAAATAAAAACCCTCTTCTATCCTAATGTTATTTAAACGTTCTATTAGATCTAAAGAATTTTTGATGGAGAACTTAGGTTTGAAATGAGTGATAGACTGAATTGTGTTGTAGATGAACTCTGATAAAATAGAAACTGGAGTGTTACAAAAACTTACTACATTACTTATGGGACAATTGTGTTTATGGATTTTAGGTAGTCCATATAACCTAGGTGTTATAGGATTAGATACAGTTAACTTTCTGTTGTTATATTTAGTAATAGTGGGTTAAAACTTTTTCTTCAAAATCTTTTCTCCACTGTTCCAGTTTTGGTTCTAAATCGCTTTAGTTATTTCCTACTTACACTACATCTATAGATAAACGTAGATTATTAGATTTTACATACACAATTTACATTTACGAGTTATACAATATTTAATTTCAATCGCAGCAAAAACATATTAATTGCATTTTGTGTTGCATATATTGCTACCGTAGCAGTACTGTATGAACCAAAAATACATACAGGCTTCTGTGGTATAGAAAACCTATTTATTAAAACAATATTATGCTTTAGGAAGCCTTGGAAGTCCTCAGAACTGCTCCAAATCACGTAGATTTAAAAATTTGTAGACCTCCTCCAGATGTACTGAACTGTGTAAGTCCTATATCAGAAGTTCCTCCTCCTCCGCCTAGACGAGAACCTCCTAATAATCTTAATCTGCCTTCCAACGCTTATTCTACACCTGAAGATGACTATTACCATGGGGTAAGATCATTTGAATTTTTTTTATTCCATATTAATTTAGAACGTCTGGCCTACTCTAAGTACTCTTTTTCTACATTCTTTTTTTATTTACAGGAATTTGAAATTACGCTTAAAAAAATTCAAGGATCTTTGGGATTCACTCTCCGAAAAGAGGACGACAGCGCTTTGGGTCATTACGTTAGGGCATTAGTCAGGGAGCCTGCTCTTACCGATGGAAGAATTAGAGCCGGAGATAAGATCATAGCAGTAAGTATTTCTAAAATATACATAACATGAAATTTTTATTCTGAGTTTTGGCAACAAATATGATGCATTTAAAATATTCCTACAAAACGCTGAATTTAAACTTTCACATTTCTAGGAGGTAAATAATAAACCACAAAATAGGTATTTTTTTTAAATTCAGATAAAAATCATGAAACTTTTAGGTAAATGATGTCGAAATATGTCCGATGTCTCACGAGCAGGCGGTCCAATTTCTTCGTCAATGCCCGGAGATAGTCAAGTTACGCCTTTATAGAGATTCTGCTCAAACTCCAGTTGCCACTCTTTCTCCTACAGAAACTACTCCTAGAACTTCCTTTTCTCGAAAAGCACATTTAAGGTAAGCATTACCCTAAAGTTTTTTCATTTATTACCCCCGAAAGCGTATTTAAATTATTAATATATTTATAACATAAACTTTAGGCCAAAAAGAAATCATGTTTAGATTAGATTGACTAATAGTGGTTAATTTTATAGACAAGAGGCTGTGGACATGCTCAACGATCTAGCAGGACGCAAATTGTGTATGAATCCTGAGATCTACAATCGTTCTATGTCTCCTACATCGTCACCGAGACGTCTGAGACGACAACCGTTTCCTTCTGATGCTTCGCAAAGAGATTATCTCCCAGAAGGTGAATACATACCTCAACAAGGCGACTATATTCATTCTCAAGGTGCGTATCATCATTCAATAAGTATTTTTTAGTGTGTGCATTTATAGTATTTATTTTTTAATATTAGCTTCCGATCATTTTTGAAGTCCAAAATAGTTGCCTGACTGTTTTCTCTTTATGATTCGAGCATGGACTTCCCTCAGCAAACCTCCCCATTCGATACGATCTTAGCCATTCTCCTCCACGATTGACTGCCAAGGAGATTTCTTGCGTTTTTATCCACATCATCCTCTCATCGCTTTCTCGGTCTCCCAATGGATCTCTTCCCCGGTATGCTTGCATTCAACAGTTTTTATGAAAGCCTGTTGTCTTCTTTAATACAGCCCTCGTATACTAAAACCAACTCCTTTTTCAAAACCATTTTACACATACACTACTACAATCTTTCGCATATACACGTACCAGTTACAATAATTAATACTAGCTTATCTATCGAATTTTATTTTCAGATTACTTACTACACTTTTCCCACACTAGTCAGAAAATCTCCCTTTTTCTATCTGAACCTTTATATCTTGATCATACAAATGTACTTGTATTTCACACAGATTTGTACATTAATCCTATTACACCCTCCCTTTGCTCAATTACAATTCGCTTACATTGGCAACCATCCACGCCTTAGATATTATCACTAGTGGAATCCTGTTTCCAATTCCATCTATCTTCTATACCAGGGGTCTCCAAACTACGGCCCGAGGGTCACATCCGGCCCGCAGACAGATTTTGTCCGGCCCGCGGAGACATACTTGAAAACTCCTTTTAGGGAACAAATATTTTTTATAGCAAATAAAATGTTTGTGATAAGATGGATAAAGAAACACAGAATGATAATGAGTAAAGACATGTACAATTTATGCAGTAAATTTAACTTTAGCATATAATAACTAACAAATTATTGAAATGAATCCAACTAACATTTTATACATTGTAAGTAATGAACAACACATACCTTATAACAAACATGACATATGAAATGCTAATGAGATGTATGTAATTGAGATTTTCCACCGACAATAGTTTGTAGTTGTGGACTAATTTTACTTGTACCAATTATTAAAAGAGATTTAAGATGCTCGTCAGTTAATTTAGATCTGTATACATGTTTTTTGTACTTCATTTTGGAGAAGGTTTTCTCACACAAATAAGTAGTACCAAAAACGGAAAACAACCCACGAGCAAATTTATGCAAATTATCAAATTGTGTCAGTGGAAGACTCTTATAAAATTCCAACAAAGATGAGTTTTCATATTTGTTCTTAATTATATCACTGCACTGAAGATCAATCATTTCCATTTGAAGTTCCGGGGCTAGGGTTTCAATGTCAGCATCAAAAGGATTCTGAAAAATCTTAATTTGATTCGCAATGGCATCAAAGTCCGAGAAACGAGTATCAAAATTTATCTTCAAACACTCAAAGTTTCGATTGCAAAATCGATATTAAACTCAGTCTCAGTAGTGTGGCTGAATATTTCACATGTTTTAAAATGTGAAAAACATTTACTTCGTAGTTGTGATTGAAACAGTATCAATTTCATCCGGAATGACTTGATATTAGTGTATAAATCAGGAAGATGCTGGTTTTCTCCTTGCAATCTCAAATTCAGTTCGTTCACATGTTTTGTCAAATCAACATAGAATGCTAACTTCCATAGCCATGCGTTGTTTTGTAATTCAGTAAGAGAGCGGTGCTTTTCATTCAAAAAAATTTCAAGCACTGCTCGAAGTTTAAAAAAGCGCTGAAGGACTTTCCCACAAGTAAGCCAGCGTACGGCAGTATGATAAGGTAAGTCTGTTTCTCCAATCTCTGCAATAAATTGTGGGAATTGTCGGTGATTCAACCCAAAAGATCTGATGAAATTAACAGTTGATATGACTGGTTTCAGAACGTCAGACATATCCAAACATTTTCCGCACAAAGACTGTTGATGAATGATACAATGTAAGACTAATGGTTTTGAGCCGCCGTCATTTTCTACAGCCTTTGACACAAGAGCGACCACTCCTTCATCTTTCCCACTCATGTTTTTGCCTCCATCAGTTGTAATACATTTCAAGTTTTTCCGTCCAAGGTTCTTTTTATTAATGGCCATTTCAACTCCTTTAAAAATATCGGTACCAGTAGTTGTACCATGAATACTATACATATCAAGAAGTTCTTCGTGCACTTCATAGCTTTTATCTACTCCTCTAATATAAATCAACACCTGAGCAGTATCTGACACATCCGTTGACTCATCCAAGGCCAAAGAAAACCACTCAACATGTCCATTTTTGTCGAACAGTTGAGAGGATATATTTTCAGCGATGTTTTCTACCCTTCGAGCCACAGTGTTTGCTGACATACTGACAGTTTTTAATAAATTTACCTTTTCAGTTCACATTTCTTCGACTACTGCAATTATGCATTCCTTGATCATGTCTCCATCGGTGAATGGTTTTCCACGTTTTGCAATTTCAAGACCCACACGAAAGCTGGCACGAGTTGCCGCCTCTTGTTCAGTTTTGACTTTTGTAAATAAAGATTGCTGCGATTTCAATCCGCACTTCAAAGCTTCGAATTTTTCTGTCCGCACAATTCCTGTATATTTTGAGAATGTTTTGTTTCATAATGACGTTTCATGTTATATTCTTTAAAAACGGGTATGCTTTCATTGCAAATCAAACATAGCGCCTTGTTACTGGACTCAATTACGAAATACTGAATGTTCCACTGATCTTTGAATTTTCTGCATTCACTATCAATTTTTCGCTTCTTTTCCATTCTACTAAATCACACACAAAAGCAACAATTCAAATCAAATCAAAATACTGTTACACGCACAAACTTGTTTTAAGGAGGTACGCCCTATTTTATTTCACAATAGTTTCATAGGAACTGACTTGTAGTTACGCCACTATTGTCCTCGCACTCGTCCCACTTAGGTGGGGTCTTTAGTCTCCTCCCAGTTATCAGGTGCGTAACACTTAAGTGATTTGCGGCTATTATTTTTCAGACTTCTTATTATTTCGGATAGTTAAGTGTGTTTGTGACAATTTCTGACGATGGCGTTGAAAAATAGTAGAAAGAATAATTATGTTATTAGTGGACAATCTCGGGAGAGATTGGAGATTTCCACTGGTGGAAATATTTTGTTTGTTTATGTCTACCTTGTATTAAATTAAAATATATCAAAAATAGGTGAATATTTGACATACTTAATAATGTTGACAGCTTACCACACTTACAAAAAATTAAATTATTCGTTATTTTGCAAAAAATGAACCACACTTCAGCAAAATTCTATTACACATAAAATACAGAAATATATAAAATATATAAATAATAATAAAATATATAAAAAATATATATCAAATACAGTGTTGCCATCTTGGCCCCCGGAACTTACTGGAGTAATCAGTATGGCCCTAAGGCTAGAAAGTTTGGAGACCCCTGTTCTATACTATCAATGTTACACAAACAAAATACACAATTCACATATATCAGTATAATTTAATTTAATAATTTTTCAGAATAATTAGGTTAATTACATGGCGTATTTGCTCTTGTTCGAGATTTTAGCGTATTATTAATTTATCAACTAGCCTATTCTTTTCAATAATAGAACTGTATTGGATAATTAATTCTAATATACACTTACTAAACATTAATTACGTTTACTAGAATATCATTTAAAACAATATTATAACTTACATCTAAACCTGGTTTAAACATCCACAGTGGGCACCTATTAGTTTAGTATTTACTGAAAACTACCTTTCACCTGGCTTGAATGTCTTTTTTAATTAAAGGACAACGTTCATTTTTTTGGACAACCAAGAGTTTTTACTTCATAAAAGTTTTATAAAAGATAATATTGCCAATAAAAATACCTTTTCATTTAATTTTGCAACGCTTATACAAAATATGATTTTAATATTTTGATGTACCATGTACATATAGGTGGTCCAATGGGTGAATATGAAATCTACCACGAGCAGTTCCACGAAGGCATTATACAAAAGTTTCCCAGGCCTTTCGATGAAGACGCTTTTAACTCGTTGTTTTCCATGGAGTCAGAAGACGGAGATAGACCGAATAGACCAAGCTCTTTGGAACTATATAACCCCAATCAAACTCCTGTGGCATGTCGTAAGCCCCGTTTCAACTTTTCTTTGGCCCACAACGCTTATGAATTGAACAATTTGGATGCCGAAGTTTTAGACGCGCCTAATTTGAAATATAATTTATGTAAGTACTAGCATATACAACTACAAATAATAATTATTTACGTTATTGAAAGCGTATACCAGAACTGCAACTCGAATTCACAAATACTCTATTGATCGTACATGTTGATTTTCTTTTGTAAAACAATAATCAACCTGTGTTTCATGTTTTTCACTTAAACACGTTGAATAGTTCAGTTATTTATTCATTATAGATATACAGAGGATTTGACTTGCCGAGTAAACATTTTATAAATTTATAGTATTGTCATTGCAACCAATTTAAAATATTTTTGACTATAGGCAACGAAGATGTAAAAACATCAGATTCTGAGGTTCAAGAACCGGTCAGCATGCCACATATCCCTATTGCCACCACTTCAAACTTCAGTTATAAGCATCCTGCTTATCAATCAGCACATCCACAGATCAACTCTGAACCAATGGCAGAGCCTCCTCAATCAGTTAGACCCGCCACGAAAACTGATGACGGAACATTGAGGAGACGGAAAAATACCGCACCTGAAGAAAAAGAAGTCAAACTAGTCCAACCAGTGCGCATGAAGGAAGAATATGAGGTAAGACAAAATTTTTCTTAAGGTTTGTTTATTTTACAGATTATTATGTCTATATCGGATATATTTTGAATAATTCGTTTGTGTTGTGTACTAATTTATGTTATTTCAGATCCTTGCCATAGAACTGAACAGAGGTTGGAATAGTAGATTGGGATTTAGCTTACAAGGGGCAGCTGGTGTCACCTACGTTAGTGCCGTTCATGCAGATAGTGTAGCTGCTAGAGATGGACGCCTGAAACCAGGCGATCGTCTTATTAGGGTGAGTTTTTGTGCATTTTTATATGCTTGTGAGGTTCAAATGAAGTGCATGACTGAACCGCCTGTGATTTAGATAGCAAGTACTGTGTGTTAAGGCGAAGTCCCATGTATCCGATTTCCGAGATCCGACATACGAAAATCGTATGGTTTCGCAGTTGGTATTTGGAAGCTAGTCACATGGATGCGATTGTCGGATACAAAAATCCGTATAAACTGTTAACTGTCAATTTTTTGTTTATTGTTTGGATGTTTGGTGGTTTGGCTGGTAATTGCTGTTTTACCACTTTTACGTAGCAAAACAGCAGAAGGGATTATTTCCGCATGGTATATAATAATCCCTTCTCCTGCTTTCAATTACTCAGTTTATTATTTATAACGTAGAAGAAACTATGTAACTTAATGAAATGTGTAATTACGCATTCTATGGTAATTGCAAATATTTATCAACATCATTTAGCTGCAAGAGTGCAATAGATTATTAAAAGCCCCTTGTGACTTTTTTTACTGAAATATTTAACTAACTCAATATTTTCTTTGTCGAATTGTACGTTTTGTTTTTTTTTGCGAATTAAAAGAAGCAGACATAATAATAGCGTTTTATTAACTTTATTTAACATAGCTTCTTCGATTAAAATTCATGTTTCAATAAATTAAATGTACAGATGTTAAACTATTGGAATAAAATTAGGTTACAAAACATCCGTTTTGTCGAAAAAAGTTAAAATAATTTTATCTTTATCCGATGTCGGAAGCGTAGTTAAAAATTTCAGATGAAATTCGGCGCGAAAATATTCTGATTGGATTCTGATCAATGAGAATACTTTCGGATCATCGTGTCGTCGGAAATCGGATGCATGGGACTCCGCCTTTAGAGGAGCGAATAGTAAAACTAGAACTACACCATAGATAAGAAGGTTAGGTTAGGTTAGGTTAGGTTAGGTTAGGTTATGAACTACACACAACAAAAGAAAAATTAAAGAGGTAAAGTTGGCGTCGATAGTAAGTCTCCTGATCCGGAATTTTGAGTCTGGGCAAATTTTTCTGGCAATCGAATAATAACGTAAGATTTTAATTTTCTTCTTCTTTTAGGAATGCAAAAAAGCTTTAGCTCTTTTTTTGTGAATATCTTGGGTAGCTTTTCAAGATGCAGTTGGCCGATGACCTATTGTTTGCTTTATTCTTTTCTGAAAGTTCCAAGCAAATCTAGCGTACATAGACTCAAGATGAACTAAAGCCCAAATTAAACTATCTATCTATCTATCTATCTAATCAGCCTTAAACGCCCACTCTTGGGCATAGGCCTCCCCTGTTAATCTCCATTGGTCTCTATTTTGGGCGATCTGCATCCAGTCCTTTCCTGCCGTTCTCTTAAGATCGTCAGTCCATCTCATCTGTGGTCTTCCTCTGTTTCATTTCTTTTCCTATGGTCTCCAGTGTAGAATTCGCTTATTCCATCTTTCATCTTTTTGCCGGAGAGTGTGACCGGCGAAGTTCCATTTAAGTTTTGCAATCTGTCTTGATACATCGTTCACCTTTGTTTTTTCTCTGATCCATTAGTTTCTTTTCCTGTCTTTAAGACCGATACCCATCATCTGTCTTTTCATTGCTCTTTGTGTTTTGGATATCCTGTCGATGTTCTCCTTTGTAAAAGTCCATGTTTGTGAGCCATATGTGATAACTGGTAAAATGCACTGATTGAATACTTTCGTTCGCATATATTGAGGGAACTTTTTATTTTTTAGAATATATGATAGTTTACCAAATGAGGCCCATGCTAGTCTAGTTCTTCTTTTTATTTCTTGTTTGATTGTCCCTGTTCAGCTTTGTTATCTGTCCTAGGTATATGTATTCTGCCACCTGCTCTAATTTATTCTGTTTGACTACTATTTCTAATTGGTCTTCTTGGTTTGTCATAGTCTTGGTTTTACTATAGTTCATCTCTAGACCTACCTTTGTCGCTTTTCTATCTAGTTCCTCAACCATCTTCTGTAACTCTTCCTTCTTATCTGTTATCAGGACTATATCGTCTGCATATCTTAAGTGATTTAAGAGCTCTCCGTTTATTCTTATTCCGTATGTATCCCATTCTAATTTTTTAAATATGTCTTCCATAGCCTGATTGAACAATTTTGTCGATATTGTCTTCCTGCCTGATTCCTCTTTCGAATTTTATTGGTTCTGTAGCGTGTTCGTTCTTCAATTTTATTGTGGTACTCGCATTTTTGTATATGTTTGTTATTAGGTCCGTGTACCTGTAATCAATTCTGCCGTTCTGTAGTGAGTTTTTGATGGCCCAATGTTTTATGCTGTCAAACGCCTTTCGAAAGTCTATGAATGCCATGTACAATGGGATTTGATATTCGTTCGACTTTTCAATCAGTATTTTTACTATTAGCAGATGGTCGCTAGTACTAAAACCCTTTCTGAATCCCGCTTGTTCTCTTGCTTGGTATTCGTCAAGCTTAGTTGTTAGTCATGATCTTCATTAGTAGTTTAAATACAACACTTGGTAATGTTATAGGTCTATAGTTTTCTAAGTTCTTTCGGTCGCCTTTTTTGAACATTAATAGTGTCTTCGCATCGTTCCAGCTATCGGGTATTTCTTGTGTGGTCAATCAAATTAAACTAACGTACGAAGTTTTTTTTGTACAAATTAAACTAACGTACAAAAATGTGGCGAAAGTAAGAATTTTTTACTTTCAAGTTTTTATCGGTTTGAGTGTTGTACATATTCGCTAGTTTTTCTACATTAAAATCAGACGAGCTGATGTATTTTATAACACCTTGTTGTCTCTCTTTGAAGTTAGGAATTGCGATCATTACCTTTTCTTTCCTGGGCAACATTACCATAGTCGAAAAGTCCGTGCACATACTTAACCATCATCACCATCACCCAATTTTCGTAGAAAAAATCTTCCTGTGAAATTTTTGTCTTTTCTGTTTCCAGCTGATCTTTTTTAGCGACTACTGCATGGACTTTGCTAAAACAAATCCTGATCAATTGCTGTGAATACAACATTTCAGCACAAGTACTTTCCAATGATTACAAAGCCGTCTATGATACAATAGACAGAAACAAATTAATAGAACCGTTAAAAGAATTCCAAGTGCCAGAAAAAATAATAAGATTGGCAAAAATGACAATTAGACAAACCTGTGCTGTGAAAGGCAACGGTACAGTCTAAGAAGAATTCGAAGTGAAAAAGGTGTTCGCCAAGGAGACCCCGTTGTCTACATTGCTATTTAATATAGTTCTAGAAAAAATTGTAAGGGAGAGTGGGATAAATAGGTCCGGAACTATTTTATATAAGGAGCACCAATGCTTAGCATACGCTGATGATGTAGTTCTCATTGCAAGAAATGGAAAAGAATTATCAAATATAGCCAAAAGACTTCCAAAAAGACCAAACTTCGCAGAATGTTTGGTGAGAAAGTAGTAGAGGGGGAATAGAGAAGACTAGTACCAATACAGAAGTGTACCCTTTGTATGCTAACTCTAGAATAACAAAAGTGACGAAAAAACGTAGACTAGAATGGCTCGCTTATCTAGAAAGAATGCAAGGTAATATACTAGTTAAGAATATTGCTTGGAGAGTACCTGAGGGCAAAAAAAAAAGAAAAGAAGACCAGGAAAGAAATGGAGAGATGTAGTGATGAAAGATGTCAGATAGATGGAAATCAGAGATTAGAAGCTGATAGCTAAGAACAGAAAACGATGGGAATTATGCATCCAGCTTCTTCAAGTGCCATCTCCGCGGCGGAGGTCGGCAATCATCATAGCTATTCGGACTTTTGAGACGGCTGCTCTGAAAAGTTCATTTGATGTGCATCCGTACCACTCTCTCAGGTTGCGCAGCCATGGCATTCTACGCCTCCCTATGCTTCTCTTTCCTTGGATCTTTCCCTGCATAATCAGTTGGAGCAAGGTGTATTTCTCTCCACGTGTAATATGTCCGATATATTCTAATTTTCTTGTTTTTATTGTATTTAAAATTTCCATTTCTTTATTCATCCTTCCCAGAACCTCTTTGGTTGTGACATGTTCTGTCCACGATATTTTCAATATTCTTCTGTATATCTACAGCTCGAGTGACTCCAGTTTTTTTTATTGATGTCGCATTCAAGGTCCAAGATTCCATTCCATAAAATAAAGTCGAAAAAACATAGCACCTCGCCAATCTAACTCTTAGTCCATCCAGCAATGGGCTTAAAAGGCCTGTTAACGCTGTACATACATACATACTGCGTGGACTTACTACTGTATATTTCATGATGAAGCTATCTTGATCACTTCTCTTTTTAGTTGCAAAAAAGCATCTCTAAATATCAGTATCTTTTTCTTAGCGTGATTGCAGTCTGGTATCATAATGGGTCCATGTGGTGCCGAATATCTAGGAATAAAAACAGATTTCAATTTATCATTCTTAAATGTTAGTCTAGAGCCCTGCGTATAATTTAACAATCATAATATTTTGTATTTTACACTTAATCGTGTATATAAACTTTTACATTATTTTGTTGGAATAAACAATAGACGGTCAGTAATAAATAATGTGATTGTAGATTATTTGTTGTTGCAAAATTTAAAATTAAAGCGTTTAAATAAACAAGAAGTATTAGTTATAACGTACAAAATTGTTGTTTTTTGTGTAAAATAAACGAATTATAGGGTCGGGTTTTTTAATTTTACTTTAAGTGAGTAAGGCACATAAGGAGTAGAGCAACAAATGAACAAAACAAATAAACAAATAAAAGTGACGCCAAATGGCTTGACAGAACCATAGTTTATTTTTTTTAGCGATTAATAATTTAGTAAATTTGAAATAATTTAATCTATTCTTTAACTAAAAGTACGACATAAAATATTGCATATTATGTCTATAGTTGCCGTAAATTAATTAAACCGGGTTAATTTTTCTATGCATATCAGATAAAATTTCACTGAACAGCACTGGTTCCGTTTAAAACATGACTGATTCTGTCTGAGTGAATGGGATGCGCTTATTTATCTTGACAAACAGAGTGAGGATTCTGATTGTTATTTATTCCGTGTCAAAAGCATGTTGCGGCGGCCTTTACCTGTTTTGGTCTTTAAGCAGGTGGAATTTTATCTGGACCAAAAACAACAAAATTTTACGTGGACCGGTCAAAATGAATGTATCGGTTTTGATTTTTAGCACAAAAAAAACTAATATAATTGTGTCTTTTTACATCGTTTATTACAAAAATAAATTGAATTCTACACTAATAAAAATAAAAATAAACGAACAAACCAAGTAACCCTAACGTATTTGTAATACAACAAAAATAATAAAAATTAAATTTCTGGAAATGAGATAGTTGCTAGATATGCTTTTGAAAACATTCGAGGCACATTGGCAGGTTACAGGTATCGCAATACGTATTAATTTTTATCGCATTTTTACGAGCATAAACTGGATTTTGTCGCTGAGACATAGTCTTGTAGCATGGGCTGTACCTTTTTCTGGTAACCCTCTTTTGCCCCTCGTATTCTTTCGAGAAGTGTTTTATCTTGGAACTGGAGGGCCTTAATTGTATTGGAAATGGATTTAAATCTTGATAAACCAGAGCCTCTACGATATTTTCTTTGAATTGTATCTTTCCCAATTTCTTGTTATTAATATTGTTATACAGATGCAGAGCATTTACCATAGCTGTTGAAGTAACAAAATGAAAAACGAGTCGCTTATACCACTTGACGGTTCTTCTCACGTATGGCGCATAACATGCCATGCCATTTGGTCAGAAGTGTCGACAAAAGCTTTTCCTTTGTTGTAATCGCCGGTTTATAAACTTCTTGTCCTCTGCGATTAACTGTAACCATAGAGTCGTCCTGTTTGGTACTGAGCATAACAACATCTCTTTTATCTTTCCATTTGCAGACAACTGTTTTGTTTTCGTTTTGTTGGGCCACGACTTCACCCTTTCTCAATTTAGCTTTTACCTCATCTGGAGGATTATATTTTCTGTTTGTCGTTAGGGTTCCTACTAAATGTGTTTGTCGTTCAATTAGACTATTAGACAGCGAAACACTAGTGTACCAGTTATCGGTATATACAGTTCTACCTGCATCCAAAAGTCCCTCCATCAGTGTTGTGATAATTTTTTCGGCAACTGATATGTCGTCCGCTCTTTCTTTGCCGGTGTAGACTTGTAGCAAGTACGTTGCTTTCGTCTATACAAACTTCTTCTTCGGGAATATACGATTCTTTAAATTTCTTTTCTAATACGTTTAAAAATTTAGAGTTTTGGTGGAGTCTTTCTTCCGGATTGATTGGTTGCCCATTGTTTGATAGATGAAACATCGAAAGTAACATTGCAAATCTATTGCGGCTCATTATTTTTGGAATTCCATTTTCATAAATTCTTTTTTGCTCCAGTAATCCCTCAGTTGTGGCAAATGCATAAGTCCCATCCACAAGGCAACGCCCAAAAACTTGCGCATCTCTGTACGATCAGTGTCAACCCATTTACTAAGTCTTGGAGTTTCGCTTCCTGCTGGGACAGCTCCATTCGCAGTATTTCTTTGTGCATCAAACCTATTGGTTTCTTCCACAAACAATGAGATAATTTCATCGTCTATGAAGTGTTTAAAGTAACTTATATGGGAGGCTCCATGAAGTTTCTAGATTATATGTTCGGGTACACCGGTGTAGGCATAAAGGAGATTAAATTTCAATACGTCCCCTGCCACTGGCTCCCAGTTGGTCTGGGGTATATTATCGGTAAAAGGAACTACTTCAGCAACTTCGTTCCCGACATCAAATGCAGCTAATTCATCCTCACTTGAATCCGAGCTTCCTTCATCATATGAGTAATCTCGATCTACAATGGAGTTATCCTCAAAATAGTCTGCTGCTTCAACATCAGACAAATTTTCCAACTCCCAATGCAGTTCTTCTTCCGTAAGTCCTCTTCTTGCCATTATTGTTTAAAATCTGCAACAAAAGAAATAATGAAATGCGTGACCACTGATGGACATTTGGTCCCACAATGTAAAATTACAACCTGGGACTGGGTGACCACCGATGGGCACTAAAAAAAAAACATTTTAAATATTTGGTCCCAGGGAGTTAACAACCAATTACAGCGTGGCGCTAAATGTGTTAATTGAAATGTATTGAAATTAATTAGTTTTGACAATAAATAAAGTGTTGTATAAAGCTCAATATTTTATTTTCGAAAAACAGTGGATTTAACGCGTTTTGCTTTTAAGCACCTCAGATATTATCATAACATTTTCTAGCACTATTAGTGCGTTTTTACCTTAATTTACACCTTCACTATCAATCTCAATTAGTCTATCGTTGTCACTCTATTTTTTTTAAGTACCTGCTGATTTTGCACGGTAACTAGTTTATCTTGTATTGACTCAAACGAGTATTTCCAATGCTATTACTTAATAACACATTTACTCACTATTTTTGGAAACTATGTTAGGAAGTGTAAGAATAAAAGCAATAAAAATTTTACATAATCCATTTTTTTTTTCAGGTGAATGATGAAAGTATCGAACACATGACAACTAGTG